>WAAD01023303.1:290791-339869 GCA_013389945.1 Fregata magnificens | reverse complement strand
GGGAAAACTGTGTAGTTCTTAACTAATATATTCAATCTGTTGTAACCAAAAACCCCTAAAGGCTTATGCAGTAAACCATATTGCATTAATTTCATAGTATAAAAACTATCATTTTGTCTTACTAACACAAGTTTGCATAAAAAGAATGATGTAGAGGCAGTGGGGAGGTAAGTCATAACAGCTGAAAACTAAAAGCTGAAAGCACAGCCATGCCTGTTTAAGCTGTTCTTTGCTCCATGACATTTTTGGAGAGGGTGACTGCAAAGTTAGAGGCAACAGTAATGTATGGAAATGTAGGTTGCTGCAGGTAAGGTGACCATACTGACACAAAGTCTAATCTTTGAATGTTTCCATACTAACTTGATTTCCATATTAATAACTCTAGTCTGAGGTTTTATTTTGCTGTCACAACTTTGCACTTTTAGTGAACTATAGATAAAAATGAGTAGGTGGATGTATAACTATTTACATGTCACTTGACATCAGGCATGATAGTTTAACATTAAAGATACTCTTCTTAAAATTAGTTTGGGAAAAATAGTTTTTAAATCTAATGTTACAGCCAACACACAGAATTACTTTAATACAGAATGATTAAAAAGCTAATTTTTGGTCTGTATTGCATTTAGTAGCCCACAAAAGAGTCTGTATTTATAATTTTCTACAAAATTAAGCAGGGAGGCCCAAGCCTACGAAGTAGCACAGGGATCTCTTCTTTCATGCATCCGTTCATCGTCGAGTAGATGTGCGGGAGCATCCGTGCTGTGCAGGTGGAAGGGCCCAGTTGACGACTTCATTTCCACAGTTCTGGTACCTTACATGGACATGGAAGAAGGAAGTTGTCCAAGGTTGTGGATTGGTGGTCTACCTGGTCCTGCTTGGGCTGGTTTTCATCTTCATGCTTATAGTAACATACTAGTATTTGTGTAATATATACACCATCATCATTGTCTATATAACTTAAAACGCAATGATAAGAATAGGGTAGTTCAGAAGAAGAATTTGGCTTGTCTTTTGGGATGACTGGTAAGTATCTTTAAGCATTTTGTTTATTTGTTTTGTATTATTGTGGTTGGATTCACTGAATCGGCAAGTCTCCGTTTTCCTGGAGTGAGAAGCTCAGTTTCTTTGCTTGTTACATTTTTGTGCATGCTTTTGTTCCTGCTTTAGTTGGTTTCTTTGATAGCCTTGATTTACCTCATGACATCTTGGTGGTTCATCTCGGATAAGCAGCAGAACTGTTCTATCACGGTTTTCTTTGGGCAGATGCGCAGCCCTTTGTGTGCCTGACTTCCATCTTTCATCTCGCCTTTTGTCTCTTTGGCGTGGAAATTGATCCCTCATAAAGAGCACCATCAAATTCAGCCGGTGGTAAAAGGATACCATCTCAAAGCTGGAGGAGAAGATGGAGAGGTCCCAAAGGATGAGCTTGTCTCAACATGGCTGCTTAGCTAAAATATTAAGGCTGGTGGCGGACAGCGAAACCCCTCTGTGCATGCCATCTTAAGAATTTGTCAGTGTGAATAACCCCTGACCCTCCGACTGTACGCAAAACAAGGAGGCCTGAATAACAGCTTTGTGCTGCAGAAACTTAACACATGGAGCAGGACTAAAAGCCGGGTTTCACTGGTTATTTTGGACGTTTAACATTCAAGTCACGTGAAAGAAAGAAGCTCGTTATGACTCAGTTCCGTTAATTAGACGTAAATTACTGTCCTTAGTGCCTTAACACAAAGGAAGGTAAGGGGACTTCTGCAGGACCAGAGGATGCAGAAATTTTAATTAGATGAGGGCATGGGCTGGGAAAGGGTGGCTGAGCACAAGCCCCCTTGGAACTCGGGGAGTTCACACCGAAGTGTGCATGTGCAAGGACCGAAGTTGGAATAATCCCTTTTTAACGTCCACCCAGATTTGTTATGTTTTATTCCAAGATGATTGGTGTGGCTGACTCTAAATGATGTGATGAACAGATGTAGTTCATCTAGTAAAGATTTTATCTACTATGGAAAGCTTTAAGCAATCTCCCTTTTAAAAAGGAGATTAGCCTTTAATTCTTAAAAGTTCAGAGAGAGAACCAAAATATTTCCTGACTTCTCATGGTCTTGAGATAGTCCTGGGCTTCTCATAGTATTTAGCAAGTCTTTATCATGTATAGGCTAAAAATATTATGCCTATTACATATTCTCTAGCATACCTTGTCCTGAAAATTCTGTTTTAGAAGCAGAAGTGTAAAAGCATTAAGGAAATAAATGAATATACATGTATCTCTATTCAAGAAGAGGTAATAATTTGAGTTGAAGCTAACAATCCTTCATTAAATGCTGTTTTTTTCCATTGTTTGCAAAATTAACCATATATAAAATGTATGACTTAAAAGATGCTTTAATCTACCAGAAAGGATTTCTGAAAAGCATTTTGCAGTTTTGTTTGTTGGTTGCTTCAAATTCAGAGCTGAAAGGATTGTTTTCCATAGTATGAACATGGGAATGTTTCTTGTCCACCTTATTAATGAATAACAATAGGCACAATCTTCCTCCTTCTACTAGGATTTTGTCCAATGGTAGCACTAACAAGCCTCTGCCTTGTGTACTAAACAGTCTTTGTAGTTTTTGTCCCTCTCTCTTGATTTGAATTCAGAAGTAACATATTAGCGTAACATCTAAATGATCAGAGGCGAGACAATGGAGTAGTCGGTTTTGAGAGACTAAAAGGAATAGGAGTACTTAAAGCAGCATTTTATTTGGTTTTGAATGTTGGTATCTAATGAGGAAAAGCTAGCGGTAGAGAAATAATACAAAATGATGGGGCAGGTTTTTCCCTAGGAGATGGACATGGTGAAATTTGTTTGTTTGGTTGGTTGGTTGGTTGGTTTTGTTCCTGCATTTTTATCTGTCTGACTGTTTAATGAATACTTTTTAGGGCCAAACAGTACATCTTTCTGTACTGGTTTTTTTTGCTGTTTCTCTAAGACTAGTTTTCTGTTCTTAGGATAATAATGTTGGTAAGTCACTAGGCTGGATGTAGAGAGACTGGGATTTGTGGTCTTGCCTCCTGACTTTTAGACTTTCTCTGTTCAGCAAAAAGCCACTGAAGTATTAATAAAGAAACAAAACAGCAGGTTGCTCAGCACCATTCAGAAGCCAGTACAGCAGTGGGAGGCAAGGGGAGGACACAGAAGGACTTGTAAGTAAATATTAATGAAATGTAAAGTTTCAGGCTTCCTTGAAAAAAATGGGACAGAGTTTGAAACCTGTAATGAAACGGGTCAGTTTGGGCAACTGACACCTGATGTATTACAGAATACATAAAAAGGGTTTACCAGTTGGAATACCACTGTTTGAAATGCAGGAAACACAAATTTTACATGTCTGTGAAGGCTGTTGTTAAAGCAAAAGTATGATCTGCTCTGCTCATAAGAATTACTTCTGGGTTTATTTTTAATTGATAGTCATTTTCTAACCCTTAAACTACCTCTGAAGTAACAACTGAAAAAGGACAGAAACAGTTTCACAAACTTTCATACTCAAGAGGCAAATAAAACCCTCAGGCACATTCTTATCTGAGGGCATATTTGCTACTGGAAATGCTAAGGGTGGCTCTGAAAAGAGCTGTCTTCCATCTATGCTGTTGTAGAACTGTAAAACCTTAACTTGTTCTGAGGTGTCCTAGAAAAAGCAAACAAAGTGATTTCTTTGAATAAAGCGAATTCTTCTGTTCTTATCTCAAACTGTTTGGCTTGTAAATCTCATTTTAGTCTCATCAGTTACTTCAGCAAGGGGGTAGGGAAACATTGCGTTCTTCACTATGCGATCTTATTCATAAAGTGTGGTCTCTGTAAATCCTCATCATAGTGATCATCTGTTAGCGACAGGATGGAAGATACCGTGTTTGTCCATGCAGCCAGAATGGTATAACTGTTACCACTAAAGGTAGTTTCTGAATGCAGAAGGAATAGCGGATATTTATTTTAATAACAATTTTTGCATGACCAGTGTTAAATGTTTCATATATCCAGATTGTGAGAATGTTTTCTATAGATACAAAGCGCAATTTTTTTCTCATTGCAATGCTGCCAGCTGAGAATAGCCTTACAGATGTTATTGATGTGATTCTTGTTTTATGCAGCACAGAATTCTGCACTGATTCTTTCTGGTCAATCAATTTACCATGTAGGCCATTTAGTGAAATGCTTATTAAATAAGAACTCTTATGAACTATATAAATCATGTGAAAAGCAAATCCTGGAGCAGACATAGGAGCCCTGCTGTAATAGCCTACGTCCCTCACGTCCCACCTTCTGCATCATCTGGCGCTAATCTAATATACTGAAGTACATAAAACATGAGCCTAGTTAAGTCTGTAGTTATCAGGTTTGTGTCTGTGGAAGGACCAGCCTGGTACTTCCTCCTGTGTCCTGGCATGTTGTTTCTCTCCCTCATGTTAGTAGAAGAATGACTTTTGAAGAGGTTGAGTCAAAGTAATTAAAAATATGAATAGAATAAATGATGAAGTATTCAAACATACATGATTTCTTTCTTAATCTCAAAGCACAAATAGCAGGGATGCCTTTCTCATACATAACTTGCATGGACCTCCTTCCGAACAATGGATCTTCTGCAGTTAGATATTGGTTAAGAATAACTATGTGATCTCTTCTGCCAGCTTGTCTGAAGGGCTCAGCTTCCAGCTGCTAATTTTGCTCCCTTCTGTCTGTGTGCATTACTTACCTACCTCAAATCTCAGAAATTTTCAGAGAGAATAAAGGTGCCTTCTCCAAAGAAGGAAATGTCTTTCTCTAAGATGGGCTTCTCTAAGACTACGAGTGCTAGATAGTGTATCTTTGTTAGCTAGTATTCAGAAGCTGGTACGCTTTTAAACCTGGATGGGTCCTGATTGGGAAGTGCCTTGTCATAGCTGTCCAAATTCATGTTTTGGTTGGCTGCTTGGGCATTTGGAGAGAAATGGTGTGTTTTCAGTAGCTTCAACTTGTAAGATCTTAACAACACAGAGGGAAGAAATATATCCAAAGGTTCAGACAATTAGAAAAAAGTTTACAGCATCTCTTCCACGTCGTACTTGATTTCCCTCTGTAATCACAAGTCACTTTTTTCCATAAATGGTAAATGTATGGATTGGAAACTTTGCACCATCTTCTAACTGAGCTTTGTTCAATGCCCTTTAGTCTTAATAGCTTTCCTGTCACCGTAGCACTCCGAAGTTGTACCAAGAGTGAAGCAGAGCCTCTACAAAGTGTAGCCTGGGGAGGTGTTGCTTCCCAGCCTGTCTGCAGTGCTTAGCGGCATGATGTCTGGTTCTTAAACTTCAGACTTACGTTTCAGAGGTATCTCTTATGGGTTATGGAAAGAGGAGGAGGAGGTAAAGCAGGCAGCACTCTGTTTCTGTGTGGGCCTCTGCAAGTTTGAGCGTGGGTTTGTGGGGCCCCTTCGTTGGGAGGGGAGCGGGAGCTGATGGCGCACAGTGTGCCGCTGTCTGCTGAGAACAAGGCAAGGAGCATGGTGAAATAGTGGGGCAGCATCCCTAGATAAGTAACGAAGCTAAATGCATTGCAGGCTAAACACAACAGGAACCTGGTATTTTTATCTGACTCATTGCTGTAAGAACTGCGTCGTGATCTCGCCTTTCCAGCGTTAGTCCCTTCCTGCTTCCAACTGGCACATCTTCTCATGTATTAGGCCTTATGCCGTCGTTTTGCAACCTTCCACTATTATTTCTATTGCTGTTTCATACTTAGCTCATCACAGTTTTCTTCAATGGCCTATTAAAGCTTCCCTCTGGATTCTTCCTGCTCAGTTGGGTACTGCTCAACAATTTATAGGAAGCTTTTTGTTTGTGCCCGTCAACTGCAACGCAAACTAGAGAAGTCGTTACTCCTTGTCAAGTGGCAGCGCTAATTGCGATCCACACTGGGTATATCATCAAGGCTATTTCGGATCCGGTGGTAGGAGCCTTTGCCAGGCCAGCCGGTGTCCATTCAAGGTCAGGACTTGTACACGAGTCCCCGAGGGGCAAGTACCCAGACATCTAGCTATAGCTCACTGGAAGGGTTATATCAGATCAGAGATTTTTGAAAGACCACTCAACCTCAGATGCTAATTTTCATTTAGACTATTTACCTGTAGGCAGTCTCAACCTCAGAACTGTAAATAAATTTTTCAGTAATTTTTCCCTCTGGATATATGTATGTATAAACTGCTTCTGATCAGTACTGACTCACTCCTTTTCAGAAACGCTGCCTAAAAACAGGCTCTTGTTTCAGTCCAGTTAATCTTATTAAGAACAAATCTGTTTCAGTGCAAGGTTATTATTTAAAAAAAAAAAAAACAACCAACCAACCAACAAAAACCCCCTTGTTCCTCCTGCAGATGGCTGTTCTTTGACTTTGTGGAAATACTTGCATAGGTGGTATTAGACCATTTTAAAAACATACACAGTATTAGTGGGCATGAGGTTTTCTTGTGACTTGAACTGGTTTCCTTTATCATCAGTAGCTGATGTATTCATTTGGTGGATGACACCAAAGTACCTTCATGATTTGAACGTGCCCTGCGAAAACTCACTTAAGGCGTTTTCACAAGTCTCTCTTCGTTCAGTGCAAGCACTCCAGAAGTATCAGAGAAGTGATGTTAGCTGGGGAAGGAGCCCCCCCCAAATGTACATCAGAACCACTTGATCTTTGGTCTTAGTTTGCTGTTGGTTTGTGCAGTAGCCCTGGGCAAATCTTTTGACTTTGTACGTTCGCCTTTCTTTAGCTCCAAAATAAGAATACTTGCCCAACTGAGAATAAGATTGTGAGGATTTTAAGACAAAAAGGGGTTTGTGTGCCCCAAATCTTGTCATTTTTTGAACTATGCGAGTTGGCCTAATGAAAGATACTTCTTCATACAAAACTTGCCCTTCATTGTTAGGTGTATGTTGTCTGGGCTTCTGGCCTCTCCAGTAGAGAGGGAGTTGTTTTTAGATGGCAGTTTGCCCAGCCTGTCTTAACCCTTTAGGAAAGCAATTTGTCTTTCAGTTGAATACAGAAAGCTTCCAGATGATGAGATGTTTGGACTCACTACAGTTGGTTGAAATTAATTCCACCATCTTCAGCCAGTCATTGCCATCTTTAAAACGTTTATATTTATTTGATAAATTGAGTAGAAAATGGGGTAAAAGATATGCCAGATACTTTCTGGAAATCTGGTTCTTTGGAGGATCAGCTGAAGATATGAGCCGTTACATGAATATTACAACATCAACAGCATCCCCATGTCAAGGATTTAAATATATAGTTCACTTAGGGCTGGGATAAATAGCAGTCGGTATCCTAAGGCATTGATATGCATCCATATATACTTATTAGTATCTGTGCATAGAGCATGTGTGTATATACAGACAATGCAAATGTCCTAAGATACAGAAAAGCTGTTGTTTTACATCCTGAGTACATTCTGCATTTTTCTGTATCCCCAACTACTAACAATATCAATCGTGTTAGGGATAAGCTGTAATTCTGAAAATATGCTTGTTGATGGTCCTTTTGAATGTACGTGAGGTTCTCTTATGTATCTAGTACTTGTCTTTGGATAAAGGCCAAAGAAAACTTTTTTTTTTTTAATGGAAACAAGTTAATACAAAAAGTTTCAATTCTTTTATTGTTTTGTTCTGCTCTCGAAGTAGAAACTGAGCTTTTAATATCAATTACAGATACAGTCTTTGAACTGTTTTTCAGCAGTGTTATTAGCAAACTTTGACTCTTTACCAGAGAATTTCTAATGGAGGAATGTGACCACTTTGGAATAAGTGTAGCAAGAACCTATACATTTTGAAGTCTTAAATGTTGAAATGATTTTGCAAATAAGATTCTCATCCATCAGAAACTTGAATGACTCTCCTGTGAGAACTGAAGTGGTTCTGAGTCTATTTAACAACTTCACAGGCAACCAGATCTCTTCTGTGAAGTGTACTTAGTTGTGTCTTTAGCTGAAAAGGAACTTGTCAGACTTGATGTTATGAATATTGCATTAGAGGGGAAAAACATTTAATTGTTAATGTATAGTTTATTTGACATTACTGAGTTTAAGCAATGGTTTACCCCCAACTCCATGAGTTATACACACCTATAATTTGGAAGCAAATTGGAAGACCGTTGATGATAGAACTAGCATTCCTGTTGCTTGTGCTTAGCACGCTGTTATGCACACAGCCGGTGTCTAATATTTATTATATGCCAGGTTTCCCATTTTGCTTGTCTTCCCCTATACATATTTTCTGTGTGCTAGTGCTTTGCATCTCCGTTCCCTCCTGTACAGTAAGACTCTCTGTGATCATCGGTGGGAGTAGAGCAGAGCTGACAGTATATAATTCTAGTGAACTTCCCTCTGCTTTGGTGACACAATCCCACAGTGGGCATACAGGCTCGTTTTGCATTTTTTTTTTTTTCCCATCTGCACAATAGAAAAGGGATTTAGCTGGAGAAAATGGGGAAGGGATATAATACACAGATTTAAAAAAGTAAGGGGAAAATGAGCTAGAGGAAATAATGTTTAAAATATAGTATGAAGAGCCTGCTCTGATGGGTTTGAAGTGCTTTTTGCTATTTTGGAAGCAGATAACTAAATAAAGCAATCAGTCATACATACCTTTTTACTTGCATTTCCTACGAAATTTTTTTATCCTGCTAGTTTCTACCACAGGAACAGCATGGATGTAAATACCAGCTGGAGCCATAAAAGTGATCTTAGCAGCAGGAGTGTAAAACTTCAGTGCTTCAGCAACTGTATGAATACAGGCATGTGTTAACAGTCCAGGACTGCATCTCCGCAAGGAATTTACATGTGTCCAGTTTGAAGCATATAAGTAGTCCTGTTGACTGAGAGTATTTATATTAATACAAAATGATTTTGCTGGTTCAGGCTTTGCTTTCCAGTCAGTCGGGCAAATCCTACAAATGACCTCATGGTGTTATGTATTAGCTAGGGCTGCAAAATACGCTTTTTGATTGTGTAGTATAATACTGTATACATTTACATTACAAACATGTCATTCCTTCATGATCACCCTTTGTTCCTGTGATTCTGACTGTGTCTGTTAAGATGAAGGTTTGGCTTTGCAAAATTGGAAACAGACCTGGGTTTAGAATTGTATCCATAAACCATGCAAGCCCTTAATGCTGAAGTCTAAATAAGGAACAGAATTCCCATAAAACAGAGTAATGGAAGCAAGTGGCTCCTGCTGCAAAGAATGAGAAGACCTGTTCTACTTAGTAATAAAAGTTGCAATAAGTTAGTTCGCAAATATTTATTTTGGGCATTAATCTTGTGAAAATTTAGTCCTTTGGCTGATTATTGATGATACAGAAAACATACAGAGGTTTATTACCCAGATGGTAATAGGTGTGCAGAGTTTCATTCTCTTCTATGAGAAAAGGAAGGAAGGAAATATTCCAGGTTCTAGTTTTTACAGTTAAGTCCTTTTTTTATTGGTTTTAGGTTTTGTTGTTCCAGGACCTAGTAGGTGGGTCAGTGGTAACTTTGAAATTTGGCAGTCTCTGTACATCAGCCACATGGAGCACAGACCCTTACAAAAGGTCTGGGAAACTGAGCTGCAATGATACTCTAGATTTTGGGCTGGGGCAGAGGGGAATGCTCTCTAAGGAGCTAGCCTCTAATTTGCTGTTTACCAGCTCTGTTATGGTGAAATAATTTTAATAGACATCCGATATGCCAAGGGCACAATGGAACAATTCAGCTATCAGTAAAAGTATGTTATCTTTTCAACTGCACCTGGCTATAAATAGATGTGGTAGAAGATTTTAATTATAATTTGTCTTAAAGTAAGATTAGAGCTTTCAGGTTTTTTTCTGGGAGTCAAGAGGAGACTTTTGTGTGTGGTTTTTGGTTTTTGAAGTGGATGTAGGGAAAGATTAAAGGGCTTGCTGAAAGTTCCCTTACCATGGATGTACATTATGGTTATGTAATTGTTTTACCAAATGTCCATGGATTCGATGTGTAAAAATATCTCATGCCCCAATTATGAGCTGCCTTTGAGAGCATCCTCTAAAAGAATGAGGTAGGCTGTGGATGGGCATCAAACCTGAAAAGTGATTTTGATGCAGAACTGTATGCGAGTGTCTAGCTTGTTCATCCTCCAGTTGCTCTGCCTGCCTGTTAGAATGTGTCTCTAGTGCAATATCGTGAAATAGATGCAATTGCTCTCTATATGAATCTCCTGTAATATTTCTTTCATTTATTTACAAAATGGAAGTGGATAGAGAAAGAATGTTGTATTGTATGTTCTGCCTCATGCATCATCATCAAAACATACTCCTGTGTTTCTGAGCCTGGCCTTTACTGTTGGGATCAACATACAAAATGGTGATAGCACAGCTTGATTCCTATAAACTTCCTGTAAACTTCACAGCAGGAACCATACCATGAGTGTGGAATTCACCTGTATCCATCTTAGAGGACCCCTTTGTGGGAGGCAGGATCTTTCACTGTACCACTGGTGTTCCCTAATCATCTTGGATAGTTTGGGTTTTAATTTTACTAACTGAGGGAATAGAATATTCTTTTCCTTGCAAATCCTGTTGAATTTTACTGTTTACTGCTTCAGGTACACGAGGTAGCTACACGAAAGAATAGGTCATCTGTTGACGGAGTGTTTCGATTTACTCATTGTCAAAGAAACTCTAAATGATGCATCAAAGAGGCATTTGTATTCTGCCAGATTGGCCCAGTCTGGAAAACTAACACAGTTTTCAGATTTGTACTTGCACTGCTGAATTTTTTTTTTAAGGCGATAGTGGCAGATTTGCATTATACGTAATAGGAGTACACAGTATGCACCCCTTCGACTTCTGGATGTTTGACAAGTCAAAGACTGCATGTCAGAAAGAACAACCAAGCACTGGTCATTAAGATGCTGCAGCCATAAGTAGTCAATCCAAATGCCTTGGATTTTTGGCTTGTACCCAAGAAAAACCTGGGATGCTGGGTAGATCTTGTTTGTTTCAAGTATGGACCCATGACATTACAGACGTACAAAAAAGGGACTTGTCAGTGTCAACCAGTTAAGCAAGCTTTGCACAGTGAGTGTAAAGTGGTATAGCAAATATGGACAGCAGTATGCCCCATTTGTGGCACGCCTCTGCAAGAAGACATTGCTGCAGGATACTGAAGCCTTAGCAGAAAAGCAAGCACCACAGACTGAGCCCTGGAAAGGGTACAGTCAACTGGTGTCCTGGGTAGCGTTTGAGGTACGCTTTATGGGGGGAACAAGATTGCTGGATTTTTTTTAACCTTGCTGAAATCACAGACTCTCCAACTGAGAGGTATTCTGCCTTGATGATGTTTGGCCTGGTCTGGATATGCCTAAGCTATGTGATGCCTGAAATGAGAGTCCAAAATCCATATTGTAGTGTCTATGAATAGTTTGATTTTTAGTGGTACCAAAAACCACAGCTGCTGTCAGCAGTTCAGTTAATACAATATACTGTTTTGCATTTAGTGGCAAGACAAATGGGCCAAAATTAAGAGAGATGGTGATCTTAATGCTGCTTTATTGGATAGGCAGAGCTGATTCAGAAAAGACATCAGCAGCAGCTGATCCCATCAGGTTGAGTGTCTTTTGCATCATTTGACCCAGGCTTTCTGCTGTTGCCAGTCATACTTCTGAGAGGGTAGCAATCATCTACTACAGATGCGTACTTTTAAGCAAAGATGTTGAGAAGTCTTCTAAGGCGTGATGGTGGTGGTGGTGATTATTCCAATATTGCTTTGTCAGGTACCTGTTATCTTCCATTTTATAACCCTTCAGAACAGACTGGGAAGGCAAGGAATTAACACCTATCTTTGCGTAGCCTCAATCCTTCCCTCCTTTTCAATTGACTGTACAGACAGAGGAGCAGCATGAAGGAAGAGGAGGTTATGATGTGGAAAAATTATCAATTTTTCCCCTGTTCGTCTCCTCTTCACCCATCCCACTGTCAGTCAGAACTAAATGTTGATATATCATGCACAATTTTTGGTGTACTCACAAAATTTGAAAGTGGGCATATGAAAGTCAGCAGCCCATGAAATCAGGAAATTTATAAACATTCATGCAAGCAGACGACTTGTGGCAGGGTGAGACCTTCCATCTTTTTTTTTTTTTTTTTTTTTTTTTTTGTGAGAAATAGCTACAACCCTTGCACTCTCTTTGCAAGTAGCAGTCGGTATCACGCCTGTCTTACAGGAGGTTTAGATGTGGAGACAGGGAGCCAGAACCCTTGCAGCATATATATATTGAGGCTTGTGTTGTCACACTATCCAGCTAGACCTGAGTGTTAGCACTTAATTCAAGGACTGATAGGTGCATGTCACAGCGTGTGTCTAAAGCCAGTAGTTACTATTGTTGTCATGGCATCCTCTGATGTAGGTCTGAATTACATTATCAATGAAAAGTACTGCAAAATGAAAAGATCCTTGCACATGATGCACATATTACAGTGCAGCATAGAAGAGGCCCATTCAAACTGAGTGCTGCTTCATCGTAATAGCCTTCCTCTCCAAGCAGGTTAAAGGGGGACAAAAATTACATGCTTGGCCTATCTCTTCACAAAGCTAGGATCTGACAGAGTTTGGTGTGGAAGTTACACATTACAGAGTTCCAAGAATTACTCGGTAATTGGAATAGGAAGGATTCACTGTTCATGGCCTCTTTAAAAAATAAACTTCCATTGAAATTATCTTCCGTGCATATCTCAATTGCAGCGAGATAGAAATTGCTGTTTTCATAGTTAAAGCCTAAATGCCACCAGCCATTCCTCTGCTAGCTGCTGGAAACTCTGTGGCTCTGTTACCTCAAAGTATGTTGCCGGATTTCTGCCTATAGTTTGGAAGGAGCCTCGCAGAAGACCACTCGGATAAATGCAGAGAGTCACCAGAGTAGCTCCCGGGCCCTTGCACAAACTAGGAGGCACCGCTTGCTTTATTTCTCTTAAAGATCCTTAGGTGGATTTAATGCTCGTGCAGAGCTAAACCTTCAAAGTGAGCAAACGTGAGTCTCGTTTGCTGGAGCTGCCATGTTGCACATTCCCGGGGATAAAGGGTGCTCTGGGGCTGCATGAAACGCTGTCCGAAGCAAGCGCGGATTTCTACCTCAATGAGCTAGTCCTGCTGCCAGCATTCTCTGCATACCCATCCCAGGGAGGCCCTCCTCCGTAAACTCCACATGAAAGAGAGCAGACTAAAAAGCCTTAGAAAGTGCATCCAGCTTTTTGTTTCCTTTGTCATCAATACAGTGTGTTCTGGTGTCTCCAAGACAACCATGTCTAAAAGGCTGACTGCATCTTTCACTGCTGCTCTATAGCGAGCTTGCCGAGATGGGCTGTGAAGGCCAACCTCTAGCTGTTTTTTATCCGTGGGTTTTCTGGGTAGTACCTAAGTACTTTATGTGCTTGCTTCAGTTTCGGTTTTATTGCAAGAATTAAGCTTTGGTTTATCAGTTTTAAAGATATTATTTTGGGGTTGTCCCAGCTCATCTTTCTTTGAATAACTGTAACGAGCAGTTAGGATGTTGTTCCCAGTAACGCCTGCAACAATGCTGGCTTTCTTTGCATTTCAGGCCCATTCTGCATCTGATAATAGATGTCTTCCTGCTACTGAATAGAGATGTACTGAATCTTGTGTTCTGCGGGCTCTTTGTTGCCCATGTGTGCCGCCTTCTTGAATGATTGCTGGTTTCAAATTTAAGTTTCGATAGTCAAAATACTTACAGTTTTAGGATTTCTGTGTGGTTGTCTTGTCAGTTTGAAGATCTGCAAATCTGAAGAATTTGGAGGCGGGGGGGATCTTTCATGATACGTGTTCTATGAGCAGCAACATCACAAGGCTTTTCCAGTGCTCATCTGCCCCAGAACTGCAGACTCTGTGGCCCCTTCTCTGTAAGCTACTTCCCTGCCACTTGCTTAGACAAAACAGGTGATGAAAAGTGGTTTCAAGGGCAGCATGTGTTGTCCCCTATGAGGTCAGGGGCTTTGGGAATTACAGTTGTTCTGCTTCCGTACAGTTGTTCGGGAGAAGCTGGATCTTTTAGCTAAATTGAAGAGTAGTTAAAGATATGTAATTATTTGTGTTTCATAGCTGCAACAGCCAAGAGCAGCACCACGTCCCTGTGATGGCCCTTGTCAAGGTAGTTAGCATGGGCATCTGTAGGAGTAAAGCAATTATTTTTCCTACTGTCACTTTCAGAAATGCAGAGACCCATATGCTGAGACAAAACAAAAAGAAATAAAATTATCTCATGGCAAATTCCAGCCTGAGTGGTTGCAATTTTGTTCTATTGGCAGCCTCAATGTACTGTAAAAATATATAGACAAACATATAGCTAGACAACATATTTATGTATCTTGGGAAATCTAGATCATTTGTCAATTCTGCTTGTATTATATATGCCTTCAAATCCATCTCAGATCCTGAAGATGCTGCATCCATTTAGTGTTTGTTGTAGACCATTAATTTAATTGTATGTCAGCATCTTAAAGATAAATTGATTTCTGCAAGCGTTGTGTTGGTGTAGTTGAAAGGGTAAGTACGGACTTGCCTATAGACAGTAAGGAAAGGACTGGGAACAAGACAGTATTAGTGGAGCTGTAGTCTGCAGTGGAACAAATGAGAGCAACCCGTGATGGGTATGACCAGTGCCATAACTAACTTGGCAGAAGTGTTTCCCCTTGCCTGCGTGGAGTTGTTGAGACCAGTCGTGTATTCTCTTAGCGCTATCTGTTTAGGAATGTTTCCTCTTGTTTTCTGCTGACTGTACTGGGGTCTGTGCAGACCAGCCTAACTGAGAGGCTAGGGGATACACTATCAAGGAGGGGAGAGACTGGGACATGCTTCATGCTTTGTCAGCCTTGATTTTTTTTCCCTCTTTTTCTTTTAGCCATGAGAAATTTTTGGAAAAGCCAGAGGAGCAAATCCTCCATTCAGTGGAAAGATTCCCGGCAGCAGAAACCACGTCATAGCTCCTTTTCATTTTGCTAGGATGCAGTCTTGCAGTTCTCATGCATACCAAACTCTTCCAAATCAATACCAGTATGTAGTACAGAGAGGTTTCTGGTATCCACTTGTCTCCCTTTAGCACTTCCTTTGCAAACACAGTGACTTTACTCTGGTCTTTGGTTGTTGATGTTTTATTTATTTATTAAGTATCAATTTGAGGTGCCTGTCCAGGAGGGTTTTTGTTTAACTTTCAAATGAAATCGCAAGTCAGAACTCATGCGTTTCTCTTTTCTGTAGCAGTCTCTCCATTTTCTCCTCTTTTGTCCCATTTAAAGCAAGTATAAATAATAGCAAGACTACTTTAATGCTTTTCATCTTTGGGTTTTTTTGGAAAACAACATGGACTCAAATTTCCAGTAGATGCCATCCAACAATTTTAACAGAGCAGTGCAGTAAATAATGCCTAAAAGTTGGGGGGGGAGGGGGGGGTATTTAATTTTATTTTTTTTTTTTTTTTTTTAGGTTTTAGAGTTTTATATGGACTTATATAGACTTATAAGAACTTAAGGTTGATTTGATCGGACTTACTCCATTAACAGTCTATGGCTGGTTGTTTCAGGCTTTTCAGGTCTTGCTTAAATTCACCTTAATATTATGTCTGCCCTGCTTTAGTTCTTCAGTTGCACCATAAATCGTTTGTTTCATGCGTATGTAACGTTTTTAGTAAATTGGCTGATGTGGGCATTGAATTACATAATGATGAAGACTTTGAAACCATAATTTGTTTTAATCTACTGTGTGCTATCAAAATAACCTAAAAGACAAAGCACTTTTCTCTGAGTTACTGGTGGTAGTTGCACTTAATAATCACAATTTATAATCTGTTAATTTTTTAATCATTTCAGTGTTTCATGTTAAATGAACACTTTTGTTTCGAAAGGTGGATTGTTCCTTTCTGTAAATAAATCAGTATTAACCAAAGTCAGCTTCTTATTCTTCAAAGAATGCAATCTTTTAATTATAAAATTTATATATAATTATATACTGATATCTATATACAATTATATACTGATATAGCTATATCTATCTATATATATAAAACTGACTTCAGTTTTAGGAATTTTGACAAAAACTGCACTTTTACGTAGATGGGGGGGGGAGGGGAGAGAGAGAATGATTGTTCAAGGTTATTACTGAAATTCCCTGTTGTCACTAGCCGTGTTGTAATTTCTCATTTAAGATGTGATAGTGGTGCAGCATAAACTATGTAATGGCCCATACATAAACTTTAAAAAAATCCATATTTCTGTTTTTATCATTAGTAATGCTTGCTAGTGGGCACTGTCACTTTAACTTCTGCCACGCTGTAAATAAAACGCTTTTTCAGCCATTTATTGCTTCCTTCAACTTGCCATGCAAATCTTTAGCCTGAGAGAGATTTTTCTGACCAGGAATCTGCATGGCATTGTGTTTTCCTATGAAGATGAGGACAAATTCTTGCTCAAATTGTAAACCTTTGCAAAAGCAGCTTGCTACATACTTTGAGTATTGGAGGGATTTGTTTGCCGGCTTTTTGTTTGCTTTTGGACTGGCATGCTTAATACCCTTTCTGGACATGTTATGTGGAATAATTGGGGTGGGGAGAGAGAGAAAAAAAAATATAAAAGTGTGCCACATGTAGCGTAGCACTTGGCAAACTTGATAAAGAAACAGACATAGGGCTTGGTCTGATTTCCCTAGACACCAGTCAAGTAAAAGTGCTTTTATAGCTTTCACTGCCAAAGGCAAGCTGGAAAGAATTACCGCCCCTCCTAGTCAAAAGCCACTTGCACAGTAAACAAAATAGTCACTAAACAATTTGCTGCCCTTGATATTTTGCTGACCTGCGTGACCTCTTGTCCTGCTTGCGTGGCAGAGCTGCCCCTGGAGCGGCGTCACTGGAAAACTCAGGGCTACAGCACTTCTGTGTCGTTTGATGTTGTATTCTCTCTCAAGCTGTCTGCCTGTGTCTCAGAGCATAAATTCCTCGTCCGAGGGAGAGGCTGAGATGGCTTCTCTTGTCTGGAAAGGCAGAAGTCTGTAGCGATTATAGGAGGAGTAGAAACTGCTTGTAGTTAGGCTCAGATGGTGCTCGCCCTGCGCTGTGTGAAACTGCCCGGCTCAGCCCTGGCAGCGGTAAGCAGACGATCCTTCTCACCTCTTATTTCTCGACCTCCGTTTTGCTTCTGCAGGGAAACTCCTCTTGTCTGACCAAGGAGGCACGTTCCTCGGGGTCATCCAGTAAAGCAGCCTGAACAGGGGCAGGGATAGACTTTCTGCCCTGTTCCCTGCCTCCTTTACTGCACAGTTTTTATTTACCTTAGATCATGTTCTGTAGTAGGTGCATTTGAAGCCCCCAAGAAGTTTGTTGTTTGCTTTTCTTTGCATTTATCATCCATGGTAAGGAAAGGAAATAGTCAAATCATTACTACATGTGTACAATGTGTATGAGCAGATGAGAAATGTAGGCTTGGCTGTTAGTCCAGAAAACGTAATGAAGTACTGTGTCACTAAACATAAATACACCTTTTAAAAACATCGTAAATTTAATTTTGGAAAGCAGCAATATTTTACAGCACAGCATTAAAAAGCATCAAAACTGTGTTCAGTTTTGATGAGCCAGTCCCCTAATTCAAAGTTATATACATTTGTTGACTGGGCCTTCTCAATGTATTTCAGGCTTGGATGAAAAAAAGTAAAGGACAAAGCCACCTTTCTTACATTAATAAACCCCCCCACACACATCTCAGGCTTCTGCACTTGACCACAATCGAGAAAAGTATCAGATATTATTAATAAATATTTTTAAAATAAAAACTGCTACCTGACTGAAACGACAGTTAGGGGAAAGATGAATCCTTTCCATTTTCATCTAGAGAAATGACATAGCTTTTTTTGCTCTTCAACATTCAGTTTTCCCTTCAGGTCAATGTGCACCACGGGCTCAACTATGCTTTTGACCTGATGAGGCTACAAAGAGAGAATGGTCCTATTTGACAAGGGAGGAAACATTTACATGAATCATGTAAAAGACAAAGATTTCTCTACATAGTTTAAGTGGTGACAGGTTTTCAGGACAGTGTTTTGAGAGTGGTGTTTTCTTCTTGCTCATTCGTTTTTTGATTACTCAGTATTACTTTCCAGTTTTTCTTTACAGACCTTTGTGCTGATTTCTGATTCCTTTGTGGAAGCCTTCTGAATTTAGGTCTTGCCTGTTTGTTAAAATGGTTTTAAGAATTGTTTCTGAACCTTTTGTAAAGATAGCATGCTCTTCAAATGTTAGCTCTTCATTCATCATTAGATAAGAGCATCTCTAGTTGTGATGGGGAGAACGCATTTGATGGAATAGTGGAAAGAAGTGATGTGTCCTGTGTTGTTATCTCCTAAAATACCGTGCGGTAGGCCGTCCCAGGTGAGGGAGATCCATTTCCTCGGGCATCGCTGTTTGTCTTGGCTCTGCCACCCTGCATCAAGATTTTGGGAAGACCATTGTGTCTGCTACCTTTGGAACTGAGACTTTTTTATTCTTTCCCCATCTTTCCCATTTGGGAGAATAATAGAAGAGATCTCACTGGCACTTCAGAGACAAGGACCTACATAGCAATAATATTGCCCTGAACAACATGGACATATCTTATGGCAGACAACTCTTGGAGACATCTAGTTGAAAAATGTGAAGGCAGAGAATCAGGTCGTGTCATATCTAGAAGGCAGGTTAAGAAAAGGCATGGTGGAGACAAGGTCAACTAAGGAAAGGGAGATTCCTTAATACTAAAACAAGTTAACATTGCAGTACTGGGCAAAAGAGCAGAAATCCGTCGGATCTGAAGGTAAGATAAAGTAAAAACAAAGCTATGCAGCTGTGCATGAGACAGTTGAACGTGATTTGGAAACAGATTGAATGCAGTTACTGATTTTTATCCTGAGGGCTTTTTGAGTACCACAGATAAATCACAGTTGCATGGCTAAAATATCAGATATGTCAAGTTATTCTGTTTCCTTGGTCCTTAAAGAAAAATTTGAGTTGTATTATTGGAGACATCCAGCAACAAAGGAGTTAAGGAAGAAGCATGTAGATTGGTGATACCAGATTTTTTTTGTAATTGGTAAGTTATGTCTATAATGGGCAAAATGCCAACAGTTGCATATTAAAAGTGA
The DNA here is from genome assembly GCA_013389945.1 of Fregata magnificens. Classification (NCBI taxonomy): domain Eukaryota; kingdom Metazoa; phylum Chordata; class Aves; order Suliformes; family Fregatidae; genus Fregata; species Fregata magnificens. The sequence goes on along the minus strand of WAAD01023303.1, from coordinate 320,688 downwards.
CATCTCTGCATTTTTAAGAAAAAAGTACTGTAGTGAACTTTATGAAAACATTAACTTCTAATAAAGAACAGCAGCCATGTTGTGTGCTTCTGAGCCAAAAGTCTTCATTAATGCTTTTCTCCATACCCAAGTTACTGTACGTAATTCATTTGTGGTATCACTTACATGTTCCTTGGTAATTTTTCTGATTTATGACAGTACTAAGCATGAATCTGTTAAGACCTTCACGTGAATATTATTATTTTATGACATCATAGGCTGTTGTCTTTTGTAACATCCTTAAGTTATGTACACAGTATTACAAGGATTATTGAAAAATGGACGTGACTTCTAAATGGAGTTCAGTTTTCAGTGGCTCTTTGCTTTCCCTTGGCAGCATATCAAAGCAAAGTAATAATGTCTCAGTGCCAGTATTTTAAAATGTAGCTGAGATGTTTAGTGTAAGGTCAGATCTGTTCCATTTCACTTACTGCTTCCTCCTGCTGCCGGAGAGGCTGCTTTTAGTTTGCAGAAATCCCGTTCTCATGGGAAGGTGAGCTTTAGATACCACGATCTGAGCCCTGAGAGGCAAATCAAAGTAACACATCACCCATTTACTGTAGGCATTGCCCAACTTACAAGAGTTACTCTGGACTCGGAGCGCTCCGCTGAGACAGCTGCTGAAATTGGTTATATTGTTTGCTAACCTGTCTGATTACCCCCTCAAAGTGTTATGCACCAGCCATGCGGACTGTCTCCACTGGGCAGGAAGGTCTGCAGTACTGTCCCTGCGTGCAGCCTGTCCAAAGCTGAAGACTCCTGATGCCACATGTTCTGGATAGTGCCTTTCGGACAACTACCAAGCCTGTGTTTGCAGGCTCTCAGGCTGTATTCATTGGGAGCCTCCTCCTGAGGGCAGCTGAATTCCTCACCTTTAATGTAGAATGAGGTAGCGTGATGTGGATATGGGTCCATTCTCCAATTACAGTGTGCACATTTTAATAGAAAGTAGATTGTAATGGAGAACACCTGCACTGAAGTTACTTGAAATGAATAGAAAACGTTGAGCCTTGGTTTTCTTTTGGTTTGATTTTCAGGGTGTGCATGTGTGAGGAGGGGCCGTTCTGTGCCTTTTTTTGTGTTCACTTGGTTTAGTTTTTTGTTTGTGTTTTTTGGGGTGAGGTTTTTTTGGTTTGGGGTTTTGGGGGGTTGGTGGGGTTTTTTTTTGTTTTTGTTTGTTTGTTTTTTAAACTTCCTAGAAGCTAAACCCTAGTGAAATAGATCCTAAACACCATTGCAGAGTTTGACTCCAGTCCTTGCCTGCAGGATGTAGACTGGCCAGACCTGCATGCAGATGGCTCTCAGTTCCCTCAGACATAGGTTGTTTTAGCTGCCGCTGATGAACATCAGACTCCCAACATCTGATGATAGGTTGCTATTTCACGCTCTACAGTTTTGTTTCAACAGAAATTCAGTATGTTGTGTCGCTGAATGACTTAATCTTTTCTCAATAGGTGAAATTATTACATTTACGGACCAAAAGCATTTTCATATGCATACAAAGGCATGTCTTGGTTATAGTCAGTGTCTGAGATTTATTGGAGAGGAACCGCACATCATGCACCGGGAAAGGAAAGAATTTTGCCATGAGTAACTTTAACAATCATTTAGATAGATCATGAATCTGCTTATATTAGCTATCGAAGTACAGCGTTTCAGTGATCTTTGTACAAGATGTTCATGATAATGCTTATCCTAAGGAAAAATATCTCTGCATCAGTGGTCATTACTGTAGGACGCACTGGGTAGTATTTTCTGAAGTGCAGAGCAAGTGTAGCATGGCTTTCTTTATTCCCTTTGCACACTGGCATTGTTTTGGGGGAGAGGAAGTGAAAAGAGATGTCTGCTCTCATGAGTGAATGCCACAGGTGTCTTTTCGGGGAATTCAAACATTTGAGGAAAATGGGGAGGAATACAGATGGCAGTTGAAATAGCCATTGAAATGTTTATCACAGTGGGGCATTTCCGCTCAGATTCCTTTTGGAAATGAATATTTAGTATTCTGGTAAGCAAAGCGAGGAATGCCTTCCTATTGGAATACGTGGGTTTTGAAAGACAAATTTGGTTTTATTTTTGTGATGCATTGATTCTGCAAGTTACTACTGAATGTTTCCATTATCCAGGTGCTTGGACCATGTTTGATTAATGTAAATGTTAGAAGTTATTACTATTTTCATCTAGTACCTAGGATGCTCAGTCAAGGATCAGTCTCATTATATTGATCGCTGTAGGGATAATCCCCAGACACTTTGCAGTCTAGGCATTTGGAGGGTGATGCTGCATAATCTTTACTAAGAAATTTAAGGTGTCATGACTAATAATTGAAAAATTAAGACTGCATAGAGTACAATACCTCACTGCTTCTCAGGAAAATAGTCTTGACTCAGACAGTAATAGGTTAATTGCCACATCCAGAAATGAATCCTAATGATTCTCTTTAGGAGCCATTATAACATGTAGGGTTTTCCTTGCCATATTTATAACTGTAATCTTTGGTCTCAAAGCTCATGTAACTGTTCAACCCAGCAAAAGGGTTCAGAAAGGTAATATCCTGCTCCTGTCCTTAGGCTTTGCTAAAAGTAGAATTTTTAGTTCTAGTTCAATCAGTCAAGCCCCTGCCATTTTCAGGCATTATTCCAATCTAACACATTTTGAATATCAAGTGTCTTGTGTTTTGTGCTCACAAGGCCCACAGGAAAGTCTAGACCAAAAAAAAAAAAATAATAAAAATGTTGCATTTATCATAGGAAGCATATCTTCAAATATATCAGAAGGTCTGTTCTTTTTCTTTTCTGTTCTTCTGTGACTGGACTGAATCACGATTGTTAAAAGAGAGGCTGCTCAGCCAGGTCTGTCTCTGTTCCCACCTGGAATAAATTGCATAAATTTGCACAGCATCGTCTTGGCATAGGATCCTAAAGTATGTCTTAATTTTGCGGTGGCTGTATTGAAAGTTGCCTCTTGAATGAAGTCTGTCTGTATCCCTCTCATTTGTCTGCATATTATATGCGAGGACTACTTTTTTTTTCCCTTCCTATATTAACCCAGGTACCATGTTGTGCTGCTGTCAAGCCTGTCTGCGTTTTGCAAAGAAAACTGTTTTTATCAGCATTTTTTCCTAGCATAACACCTTTTTTTACTCCTGTCAATTTTATTACTGTCAATTTGAATTTAAGTGGATTATTTGAGCCTCGTGATTTTGTAATCCCTAGACAAGATATGCAAAGAATGGTAAGCGTTCTTGAAGGAAAGCAGCATCACTTGCATTTTGACTTAAACTGTGTCAGCTGTACACAAGTGACCCCATGTTGGTCATTTTAAAGAGTTTGTACTATATGGTGCGGTCAGACATGAAGCGATGATACTACTTCTGCTTGCAGTTAGTGTTTCTCTAATTTACCTAGAGCCAGGTGGACCTTACATGAAATAAAATAGTAATTTGAAGAGACTCAAGTCTGAGGTCCTGAGTCCGTAGCTCAGACCCAAAGAAGCCAAATTTCTCTTCCTCTTTTGTTTTTCCTTTTGTGCTGTTGAGATTTGGTAACATTGCAACAATGGACGGTTTTCATCTCATTGACAACATGGTTTAGGTAATCAACCAAGAAGATAAAAGTAATTAATAATCATCTGGGAGCATTCACTAAGTGCCAGTCACTAAAAAGTATTCCAGCACTGGACTATTTTTTTTCTCATCATTGTACTTACTTTAGCTCAAGAGGAAAAACATGTAAAATATGTACTAAATACTCTTTGCTGCTATGTGTAGGACAGAATACAACTTCAAGGTTTCACTATGGTGTTGCAGTGTTTCAGGTGAACTTCCATGGCCAGCAGTGTCAAATGATTCCCTATATCTTTCTAACTAATTTAAACAGGATGGCTAGTACTAGTGGTCCTTCATTTATTTTTAAGGTATCTACACGCATTTATTGCACATAGGGGGAATGTGAGGTGTGTTTTGGAGAGGTGCTGTAACAAGCTACTGAATGAACAACCCAAGTGGTAGAGGTACCTTCAAATATATGAAATTAGGCATTTTCCTGCCAGTTCTCTTGGTGTTTCCCCCTCTTCAATGATTAATTAAGTAATGATTAATTAGCACATCACCTTTGCCATTTTAAATGATGAAGGCAATACATAGAGGGAGAGAATACCCATTTAGAGGTTACTTTCACCCACAGGTGCTCCCTTAGAATGAGACAGACATATCGCCCTAGCTTTTTGAGTCCCCTGCTTTGTGATGGGAAGTACTACTGTGGCCTGGCTGTGAAATACACTGTACTAGCCTGCACCGGTCACCAAGTGGGGTTTTTTTAGATTTTTAAGGTCAAATATCTGTGTTTAATAATAATAAAAACCTGAGGTCTGACTAGATAACATTAAGCTGCCATGGCAACTAATTTTCTGCCTGAGGCCTACTGGACATGATCCAGTGATAGTCTAATCCCTGGGATTTATGATTCTTACTGCTATCTAACACATCAGTGTGAATGCTGCTAGGCTGTCTCTGCTCTTCTTCCGCCCTGTTCGGCAACTGGTAGGTTTCTTGCCCTTTTTTGATACAAAAGCACAGTGTTCAAGCAAATAGGATATTTTTTGCTATGGTAATGAGCAGTCCTGTGTTGTAGGGTGGTTCTGCTCTGAGATCGGCTGCGCCCGCTGTTTGCCATGGGGATACTGGTGGAGTTGTGTCTAAGTGTCCGTATCCAGCTCTGCTGGCTGGGAGGTTCTCCAGGTTCCCCCCAGAGATATCAGAAGTTCTCTTTTAAGAAAGAAGTGGCAGACAGAGCTGCCGTGGTAACTTGAGGATGACTAAGGACCTTTTAAAAATCATTAAACATAATTGCAGCTTTGGAAAATTAGACCATAGTGTGCCCAGAGGAATGACCTGTGGGGGAGTGACAAAAGCCACTACTGTTGGAAAGACCAAACAGAGGAAGGGAGGAGAGGGGAGAGGAAAAGCAGTGCTGATGTTTGTGGAGGGTCGTCACACTCAAATGTGCGCTGGTTTGTGAAGCTGAAGAGCAACTTTAGGGAAAACTGTCCCCTTCCCCCTTGCTGCATCCGTAGCTACCTGGGAGGGGCTGCAAAACGTGCTCCCAAGCGATGGGTGGTATCCTAGTGTATGCAGCAGAATACAGAATATTAAATGGTCCCGCATCTGTTTCAAGACACGTTTTTTTTAAATGGGAAGCAGGAGTGTTGGCAGGATTACTGCCATTTTGTCACAGCTGGGAATTTTTGTTTGTTGCAATGCAATGCAAACACAACACTCGCTTCTGCCTGAGCAGTCCTGTAATTTAATGAGAAAAATCCCTAATTTTATTTTATTTTATTTCTTTTCATGGTAAGAAGTGACACATAGACTAAACGTGATATGTGCTTGCTTCTCCCCTATGTTCTGTTGTTGTTCCTAAACCCCTCTTAGTGTGGGGGCTTAAGCCACCATGGAAAACTGCTGAGTAGTTGAATTGGTGGAACAGGTCATCAGCTCATTTGAAAGTACGTGCCCGTTTGGTATTTCAGCAAGTCCTGACGCTTTACAGAAACTCCAGGAGCCTGCATTTTTAGTTAGTTAGTTAATTAGTCTGGTTTTTTTTAAAGACAGCCCTCCAGTGACAGGCTCTTTCTGCCTAGGTGTGCTTGAAGCCTGAGCTTCAGTCTGGGTTGTCAGCCTGAAATTAGTAACACTTTGGCACCTCTGCACCTCTGTTAGGAGCACAGTTGAAAGAGGGGGCAGGAAGAATGGGAGCATCAGGGAATAATAAAGTACGTTTTAAAAAAAAAAAAAAAATCTAAAAACCAGAACACCTAGAGAGAGAGAGAGAGAGAGAGGGAGGAGCAGAAATGAAGAAGAAAGAAGAGCTAGGAAAAAAAAGTGTAACCTGAAGCCTAGAAGGGCTTTGGGCCAGGAACAGTTAGCAAAGAGAACATAAAAAAGCATCTATTCTCTCTTCTCACTCTCCTTATTGCTGGGGGGGGGGGGGGGGGGGAAGCTAACTTTTTTTTGCATTTTCTAAAGATAGACTAAAAGGCAAAGCTGCTTATGTAGTTTTTACTAGATATTTAAGTCATTACTATAGCAATAAAACTGCCCTTTAATTGCTGCACCATAATTGCAGGTATTTGTTTCTTATACTGCTTAAAGTCACATACAAATGAATAGACGTAAAAATAGGTTTGTGTTAAGTGCCTGAATTTCGAAGCTGTTTTCTGCAAGCTATATGCAGACACAGTGCTTTCCCTTTAGTCTCCTGGTTTGACTGTTCAGTAGATATATTTTTTTAATTACCAAATTGGGTTTTAGCAGGTGTAGTCAGTTGATGCATTATGGGTATAAGAGATTAGTGTTTAATCCTTCTTTTTATTACTGTGTAGATTGGTATACTTGGGAAGGTATTAAAGGTGTGCTGTGTAGTCCAGAGTACAGAAATGACATTTATTATGGAGTTTTCTTTCAGCTAGCATCATTTAGGAAAAAAGCTAGCACAGAACTCTGCAGGGGCCTATAGGCTCGTCTGTAGTGAAACTGCCTTAAACAATACAGAGCGGAGGGAAAGAAACCTTTTTGTGTTTTAAAACAAAAGCATTTGTCGAAATATAAGCACTTCCCCTTCTCGAAGATGCTTGTTCTCTTTTTCTGCATTTTATTTTCTCTAAAATAAAGACAAAAGGGGTGTCAAAGCGCAGAAGATCTTTGTGTCAGTGAGTGGTAGAGGCAAGGACTGAAAAGGATCAGTGAATCAGATATAATTTGGACTCTGTTTGAGATACCAGTCCTGTGTTTTGCTGATGGCTGGTATTCCCGGTCTGAAAAGCTGCAGAGGCATTTCTATCGAATAGAAAGAACATTATCCCCATTTTCATTCTGGCATGCCTGTTAGGACTTTGTTCTGTAAACAAAGAGGATTATGGGAACTGGAAACTAGATGCATTTTATTAAAGAACTGTGCGAGTCTTCTACTGTGAATGCAAGAATCGGACAGTCTGGTGACAGCTACCTGTGAAGCAAAATACTTTAAAAATAGACCTTAGTGTTTGAGTTAGTAGCGTTTATGAGGAGGCACTCCTCTTATGTAGGACAGAGTATGCACTGGGCTTTAATATTTCCCAGTTGCATCTGCAACAAAATGCTTGGAAAAAATCTCGAAATGCAATTGAACAAATTAAGAATGAAAAATGTATGCTGCAGAAATAGGGAGAGGGAGGTCTGTGTCCACTGACCTGCTGTTGTGTAGGCTGCCAGATTGCTTTGAAAGTATATTATTTTAGGAAACACGCATATTCGTCTATCTAGAACTAGCAGTCTGGGGAGTGAGTCAGGAAAGAGAATTGCATTGAATGAGCGTTAGTTGCAGGAACTAGCACAAATTATTTTTACCAGCGTATCGTACAACTTTTCATACAACTTTATAGCTTTTCTGCAGTAGACTACTCACTTAGCATCTTAATTCCACAGAGTAAAGTCATATATTAGTACTACGTTTTACCTAATGCCTGCTGCAGATCACTCTGGAACTGCTTTCAGTTAATGAAATAAGTGTATACTATGAATTAAACCATAACTCTTGCAAATCACTTTTCCTTTTAATTATTGTTTTCCTAACTGAATAGACAAATGATTAAGCAAACAGCACAGCATGGAAATGTGGAAAGTTAAGCTGTTATGAGTCAGATCATGAAACACCTAAAGCTGGTAAATAGCTTGAATGTATCCGCAGTTTTATCTCAGTTGAAACTTTTTGGTGTGACTGTTTTTTCTTCCCCTCTCACAAGCTTCATAGCCTGGCTTTCACTTGGCACCAGGCCGTAAAGCTTGTGAAGTCAAGTGAAAATAGGAGTTAGAAGCAAGCGGGCATATTTGGCCCTTAGTAAGTGGCAAAACTCCAGTTGGTTCCCTGTGACCCATTGAAGTAGCCTTCTACTCGGCGTGGGCTGGGGTGGCGGAACGCAGTGCTCGGCACAGAGGCGGACGTTTTCAAAAGCAATTACTGAATTAGCAGGCTTGCTTTTCAGAAAGTGGTAAGCAGCTGCCTTTTGACAGCCAGGCTTTCTTTTAAAATGTTGCAGGTTGGTTACTCCAAAAAGGCTCAAAATGAGTAGCGTTTTGAGATTTTTCTGGATGGTCTGGAGTACAGGATAAACTACAGTGCATGAATATAAAAGTAGAAAAGAAAAGGGGATTAGAAAAAAGACTAGAAGAACCCATTAGAAACAACACTGGTGTACTGAAGTACCTCTAAAGGATATAATGACAAATTGAATTACACAGGTAGGAAAATGCCATTGTCAAAAATAACCTGATTATATTCCATATTTATTTTGCATCAGCAATTTCTGTAGCTAATTTTCTCAGTTTACAGGTGAGAAGATGACATTTTCCTGGCTGCTGTAGACCACCCATGTATCAAAAAAATCAAACATTAAATGTTTTTAAGCTGGTCTCAGGAAGTTCTAAAATCAGACCCACTTCAAGCATCCTGCTGGTAATGTAAAAGGCAAGTTAGAATGTAGTTCAGTTCTTTGTGATTATAACAGTCCACCATGATGTCAAAACCCCACTTCTCTTGAAAGTTATCTATAATTGTAGTAAAAAATGTCTCATAGGCATTTCACATGCCACTCTAACAAGCCATGAGCTGAAATACGAGCATGTGTGCTGTGTTAGTAGGACTAACAGATCACCTTACAGGTACAGAAGTAACCAGTCTGTATAAATGACTGATTTATAAAGTAGTTAATTTTTTAATGTGTTTTAGTGTAGTTTTCAACAGTTTCTCTCTCTGAAAAGTAGGAAGACTTGTTAAATACAGAGTGTTCTTGGGGAAGGTAGTGTTCAGATACTAAGTATGCAGATAGCTAGACAGTTAAAACAGAATGTTTCCATATAATTTCTCATTTTGTCAAAGGTAAAAGTGGTATCTGACAGGTAGTTGTATGTAACCTACTCTCTTATTCTATTTTTTTTATCTGCTGCAGGGTGATCCTGAGTGGATTAAACATACCCGGGTTTTCCCTTTTAAGATACACACTCTGTATTGCTGGAGCGCGTATGTTGTTAGCACTTGGAATTTGGTGCAATTTCCATAGTGTCCTCCAAGTGAGTCTTAGCCTTGAGGTTTGTGCTTAGGCATTGAGAATAGCATTCAAGAGGAGTAATACTGTTCTGGCAAATTTACAGAAGGAAATACACTTTTTTTGTTTGTTTGTATGCATGTGGATGTTACCTAGAAGTGAATTGGATATTTTCAAACTGCAGAAATCCAGATGGCAAACTCAACGCAACTGTCTTGGGAGCAAAGCGAGTAATGACAATTCTGTATTAATATTCTACATTGTACATGAATGTTTTCACAAAAAATTGGTGTTATTAATATAGCCCACTATATCATTCTATGCTCAGTCCTTGGGTCAAGTAATTCTGGTGTTATTTGCCTAAGATAAAAAGAGCAGAAGCAGGTTGTCAAAGAGTGCAAACCAACATGAGTAGCTGAAAAAGGGTTTTTATTGTCTGAGAAATGGCTCTAGGTAATTGAAGATTACTAGTAAGGTACATGAGGTTAGACATGTATTTTATAGATACTGTGAATCATTCATTTCGTTAGACCTGAGTATGAGTGGTGTAGCTCTCTAGTGCACTTTAAATGAATTTGCGTGTTTAGTTCATAACATTTTGTACACTACACATGTATGCATACATTGTAATTACTTCCATGCAAGAGTGTTAACTTGAAAGCTTGCTTTAATACCACAGAGCTGTAGCTTTTCGTTTTAGAATGGTGTAGTCACAGAGGTTCTCTCTTTTTCTTTTTTAATAGATTATGCTTGTCTTGGTTTTAGGACAAGAAAAGACTCCTAAATTAGGATACTAATCGTCTTTTGACTTAGGGTCCAATGTTTAATAATAATCATATGCTAATACTAAATATAATTTTTCTTCTGTTTAAAGATCCTGGTTTTGTAAATCCTTGTGCGCTGCCTTATTTTGAGCGTGTGAACTAATTGCATTTATTCCCATGCGTCAGAGCTGGTGTTACATATTATTGTTCTGATAGGACCAAAGTTATTCTGTTTAAAACCAAAATAGTTATATTTCTGATTATGATTGAATACTTCTTAGCACTTTCAAATAATATACTTAGAAATCTTTTAAAATGAAGATACTTTCCATGAAGGTGCAGAAGATACTCAAAAGAGAAATATTTAAAAATCGGTGAGTTGTTTTTACAGATTGTGAGATACTCATATGTGACCATTTATGTGGAGAGTTACTAAAAAGCAGTAAAATAAGATACTTGATTACTCTTTCTATTGCATATAAAGTGATGATGCTGTATAGTATATCTGGTTAACCCTTTTTAAAATGAAAAGAATCCATACGATTGATCTGTCAACAGAAAATGACTTTTGGAAAGGATGCCTTCCTTCCATGTGGTTGTTAGAAAGAACATGGTTGGCATAAACAGTCATTATTCTCAGTGAAAAAAAAAATCCTATCGCATTTTTGCAAAAATCTTTGCCTAAAAACCTACAGTCAGAAATCACTCTTTGTTCATACCAGTTGAACACTGAAAAATGAAGCAAAGTGATCTAAATCAAATTTACAAGACTGATAACCATGCAGTTGGGGGGAGAGTGGCTACTGCATAACCTGTACTCTGTCAAGGTAATTTAATTATGGATGGCTATACTTGAGTATAATTTGTTAATGTGTGCTCCTTGCAAAAGGAGAATAATTCTCACAAAGCATTGACAACTTTATACATTTTTACCAGGATACTGTCAAAGGAAAGGGATTTTCATTGAATTTCATAATATACAGTCGCCTGGAGGAGGCATATCAATGAAGTGGCTAGCAGGGTGGTTTTTTCTTGGTTTTTTTTTTTGGCTACTGGAGTTCATATGTAAGAAGATGGGGGGAAAGAAATGTTCTTCTTTATGACTTGGAGTATATAAAAAATGAATACATTATGTTACTGTGCAATAGTTGAGAAATAATTTTTTACGAAATATTGTTGTGATATCTTAGTCTTTTGAACCATAATGACTGTAATACTCATTTTAAATGTCACCTTTTTGAAAAACAGTAATGATCAAAGTTTAGATTAATATTCATTCTCTTTCCCACTCCCTACTTTTCAGAAGTAAGTCTGAGAAGGGCCAGAGGTGAATCTGGCTCATTCTTCGTCCTTTCGGTCAAGACACTCTTTTGAAGAGCAGACTTAGAGAGCAGCTGTAGCTGAGATGAGAGGTCAGCAGAGGCACGGAGCTATGGGATATATTGGTGGCTGTTTTTTTCCTTAGTCTCTTAATGTGATCTCTTTCTAACTGAGAGGGTTTTTTGTGAACAGAGATGATGCTTGGAGGAGGCCCAGCTTTCTCCATGCCTGGGGTATGGGTGGTCTGTGCCTCTGAACCCAAGTATGAGTGGTGCTGTTTGGTAGTCCAGTCATTAAGTTCTTAAATCATTAGATGTAGTGACTTTTGAGTAAACTCTTCTTGGACACCTCTTTATTTTTGCGCTAAACAATACAGAATATCCGGCTCTGAAGGTTGGCTAATCAGAATTACAGAATTGGGACTGTGGTAATGATATCTGGGCACTGGTATAGTTGTTTTAATTGATAGTTTTATATCCTTGGCTTAGAATCGTGCATTTTCTCAGTTGGCTGTTGCGTTTCAGCATACCGTCATGGTAAGCTGACTCAAGCCACGAGGCTTGGTGTTGAAAAGAGTTAGGAGATCACTGGGATGGTCAACATCCTCCCATATGACCAGGAAACCAGAGGTTCTGTCTCCTTCAAATCCTGCAGACCAGTAGGCCTGTCGATCCATAGGAAAGAAAGTCAGTTGTACTTTATGGAGCAGGTAGGATGGACTTGAGGAGCAGTAGGGATTGCCTAGAGAGTAGTATGTATGAAAACTTACATGAGAGGCTGAGTATTTATTAGCATTTCAGTGAAGCACTCTCACTGCTAATGAGGAAGACCTGAGGCAACATCTAGAAGGAGGGCCACGGGAGGAGCCCTAGCAGTGAGGCTTCAGCCTTTTACCCAAGCAGATTTGTTCTTCCTGGGTTCAGTGCTTTGTGGGACATGGCATGCTCTTCTCCCCGAGGTGAGGCTGGCGTTTCACGGAGGGAGATTTTCCAACTCTGTGAGCCGTCTGGAGAGAGTAGTATCCCTGCCCAGCCCAGCAAGATCAGTATTAAGAAGGTTGACATTTTATCATTTATTTTGAGGAGTGCTGTGCTTTGTCTCATTTTTGTACATGATGGACACTTTCAGAGAAGTATTTTGTACAGTCTTTTCTGTCAGGAGAGGGCAAAGGGGGGGATTCTGGATAACTGAAAGGATGCAGTAAGGAAACAAATTTTATGTGTCATCTGAACATCAGCTCGGTCCTTGAAGTTCAAATACAAAAAGGTATGATTCTTCTTCTCAGTACCTTCCTGGAAACAGTGCATTACAGAAGAAAGCATATGATGCATGACATTTAGTGGTGATTTTTCTTAAGAGGGACCTTTAGGTTTTGAAGTTAAATAGTTTGTGCATGGTTTAGCACAGTATAAAAAGTCCAATAACTGAAATGAGGCATAAAGCCTCATTTCATCTTCACTATGTGCATTTCAGCACAACCTTCATAATGATGTTTTGCACTTCTGTTGCCCATACAATCAAAATATTTCATAATGCTTTGGAAACATTAAAGAACGATCATTGGTTATAAAAGCACACTTTCATTTTTTACCTACTATTATTTGCAGTAACCCAGAAGATAAGTGGTAGTGAAAGCAATTGGGTAAAGAAAGCAGCAACCTGTTATCAGTTCTGTTTTGTGCATTTCACATCATTATCTATACAACGAGTTTGACTGACTTCTTGTTCCAATGTGCGTCTTTCAGACAGGACAAAAGGAAGGAGGGGGGGAATTAAGAATGGATAACTCCTAAGCAGATTAATGGACATGTGTGGTACATGAAATAATTTAAAAAAAAAAAAAAAAAAAAAAAAAAAAAAAAAAAAGTTAAGTCTTTAACTTAGGTTTTCTCTGTGAGGTAAGTATTTGCTGCTGCCTCTGTCTTGTAGATGAGGGATGAAGAAACTCAGGCCCAGAGCTCATAAGTGAACTACCTGAGATGATACAGCTGAATCGCAGGCTGAGCTGGGCACAGAAGTTAATCTCTTAACGGACTTCTGGGTTTCTGCCTTGCCCCCGTTGACAGAGAAGGCACTGGAAGCACAGTTGCGTTTGCAACTATGGTTGCAGCTTGTTGAGTGTTTTATTGAATTGACTTGACTGGATCTTTGTGATCCCTGCATCCGTTCCACTGGAAACCAACTGAAATGTAGCATAGGATGTGGAGGGAAATGGTTTTCTTGCACAGGGGGTGGGTCTTTGGGACGGAGGCAGTCTATCTAGGGTTAAAAACTCTGCCTAGCAGTCCACAGAAGGATATCGCTGTTATGTGGACTGACCCCTAAAGTACAAGTCTTAATTCATAATTGCATGTGACAATTCATAATTGCATGTGATAGTAGTTAAGTCTTTCTGCTTTTGCATATTTGGTCTTAATGCATTTTATGTCACACTGAGTTCAAGTGGGCTGCTTTTTCATTTTTTGTTCTTCGTTTTGTGTCTGTTTTACAGTGAGGTTTCAAAGCTGTGATGGCAACAAAAAAATACACTTTGGAAGCAGTGAGCCAGAAGATTTCAGAGTAGGTGAAGATGGTGTAGTCTATGCAGAGCGAAGCTTTCAACTTTCAGCAGAGCCCACAGAGTTCATTGTGTCTGCTCAAGACAAGGAAACCCAGGAAGAATGGCAAATGAAAGTGAAGCTAACCCCTGAACCAGCCTTCGCAGGGGCTTCAGAAAAGGTAAAACAACAACTAAACGCAGCCTGTACAAATGTATCTCCACAAACAGGCCTAAAAATAGGGATTTGATTCTGTCTGTCATGTACCTCTCCATGAGGCATCTTTTTAATGGACAACTAGTGTATGCAAAGTTGGAGCCTCAGGAAGAACGTTTTTATAGCCTGTCATTCTGTAGCTTTGCTAAGGCATGGAAAGGCATGCCTGTTTTAAGTATATAGGATTCATTTATGTTTGAGCTTTTTTGTTTGTATAGTTTGAGATTTATACCTGAATTCAAGTCGGACGTGGTCATTTCTTTATTTTAAATTGCTTGAAAGTATTACAGTATTTATTCAAGCGGGTAAATATAACCACAAAATAAACAAATTTGTGCTAGAATACATCAGTCAGGTTTATTAGATGGGAGCTGTAGATTTACAGCAGTAGTAGGAAAGCATTTTTGGCATGGAATATTGGCTTTGTCTTGTCCCTTCATAATCAAATGGAGATTGTAAATTATTCATGATTCCAGCACTACTTGGTAAGGAAGATAGTCTCCCTCTGCTGGAAGCTACTGTAGGATAAACCATGTACTCTAACAAAAATAAACCTAGCAATATACAAATAACAATGCATTTACTTTAGGAAAACAGTATTAGATCTACTACCTTTTTCTGTTACCTTACTTGCTGCCTGCTGTTTCTTACCTTCTCTTATAAAGTGCTTAGCTTAGAAATAAAGAACAAAACTTATTCATAGATTAACATATCTGTAATAGGTACGCATTAAAGATTTAAGCATAATGTCAAAATAAACAGTGTGGTTATGCAAGACATTTTTCCTGAGAACACACTGGAGACCAAAGCTGTGTAATCCTCAGGTTTTTGTTTGCTTACTTGATGATTGTTTTAAATCTTCTAAGGCATGTTTTTAACAAAGGAAATGTTGTCATTTTGTCTGTAAAAGTCTAGTAAAAGAGCAGATGCTTAGGTATGCCAGGGCATGCCCCGTTCTTTCCAAAGATCCAGTTCAGGCATCCTTGCCATCAGCAGAATGTAGAGTTGTGGAATCTGGCCTTCAGTTGGGCATCTGTTTTTACTCTGTGGCATATTTGACTAGATTGCTTTTAAAAAAAGTTTTTCTCTTAAAAGATTTGGAAAAAGTTTTTGTTGCCCTGTCTCCACCCTTAAGCGAGCTAGCACGGCTAGGTGTGTGCTGGCACCCAAAGGCTGAAATGACTGCAGATATAGAAGGGAAGAGGAAGGGAATGTTGACACCCAGCAGAGATTAATGCCCAATGTGTAAAGTGGGTCATCTACTGCATCCATCATGGCTGACATAGGTTTAAAATAATTACAGCATTAATTCTATGGGATTTAATAGGGTCATAAATATTTGAGACATTCCTTACCAGTATGTATTAAACTTCTCTTGGAACTCAAATTATATTTTAGCACACCCAGATCTAAATTTAATGTACAGTAGCACATTACCTGAACTGAAGTTCTGGCTAATGGGAAATACATAAAGGCATAATATTAAATTCTGCAAAATATTAACTACTTTTCAGAAAGTGCAGAATAGTTTACACAGTGGTGCCGTGTTATAAATTGCTTATAATTCCATTTCTTATCCAACTTGAATAAGGAAAAAAGTTCTTAAAATTTTGCAGTGCAGTTGTAAATAATATTGGTTATTTTCATACTGCACTGTGAATGCAAATAAAACAGTTCTATGTACACAGAGGAAAGACAGCCTTTCAGTCAGTTATATAATTGTATCTGAGTTATTTTATAATGTCTACTAGTAATTCTCCTTCTAACATGTGCTTAATTTTATCTTGTACCTGGGAAAGGACCAAAAGAAAATTGAAGACATCATATTTCCATGGCAACAATACAAGCACAGCAGCCCTCTGAAGAGGCAGAAGAGAGACTGGGTTATTCCTCCTATCAACCTACCAGAAAATTCCAGAGGACCTTTTCCTCAGGAATTAGTTAGGGTAAGGAAGTTAATAGAAATGTGGTTTCAGCATCCGTCAGAGAGCTCTTGAAGAGATCTTGTGTGAATGATGTCTTGTTCATAGTCCAAACGTTTATCAGAGTCTTTTGGGCTGGTTTATGTTGCTGCCTCTGTGCATATTGGGCTGGGCTGCATTTACTAGGTTTTTTTTAAGTTGTCCCTATGCTCCTGTACTGGTGGAAGGTGACCTTGGTTCGGGTGGTAAGTGCTGTGGTAACTTCCTTAAGTGGTTAAGGAGGATCTCTGCTGGTTCAGGAGTTCTCCAGTCTTCTGCACTGGAGTTTTGCACCTGGGGAAGGGTGTGGGGGTGAGCGGGAGGAGGAGTGCACCGGGAGGCAGGACGAAACGGGATGTGATGGGGTGAGGACGCTAGCTGCTCCATAGGATTCTGCAGCACAGACATGGTCATTGCCAGAGCCCAGCACAGGAGAGGGCTTCCAGCCATGGTACTGGTTGGTCATGATCAACTTCTACACAGATTTGTTGGAACTTGGTAGAGCATTAGCCCAAGTGGATAGAATATGGGTTTTCTCTGCTTTGTTGATGTGCATGCTGGTGATTCACCTTCTCCTCACAGATGCGCTGACCTTTAATTTTTTTCCTTGGAAGATGAGACCAAAGTTCAGTCTTTAAACAAACATGGCGAGTTTCTAAAGGGCTACTGCCGGTAGTTGAAGAGAGTCTGTAGCTTTGGTCTGGGAAGATACAGGAGGAGGGAAAAACCCCAAACCTGACTTTTTATTTCTTAAGTAGTTTTATGATCGTATCTGTTTTCTCTAGGAACAAAACAATTTTGTTAAAGGTAAGAATACCTTGTGTTGGTTTAATACAATTCATCCTATTATGAGAAATAAGCAGGAATGTTTTTATATTCCTGAAAATTCATTGACCAGCTTTCTGACAAAGAGTGCAGTTGAAAATTTCAAGCTTTATACTACTACTTTGTATCATTATCAGAATAATTACTTTTACAGGTTTAGCTTAAAGATGGAAAAAAAAAGAGCTGCTGCTTGTCTCAGCAGCAGTCCCATCCACTGGTTGGTTGTAGCTAATGTAAACATTATCTTTTTTGACACGTAGATTAGGTCTGATCGTGATAAAAGCCTCTCGCTACGGTACAGTGTGACTGGCCCAGGAGCTGACCAACCTCCAACAGGCATCTTCATCATCAACCCCATCTCAGGACAGCTGTCTGTGACAAAGCCTTTAGACCGGGAGCAGATTGCTTCTTTTCATGTAAGAGTTTAATTTACCATAAATCAGATTGTCAAATTGAAGATTAACATCTGCTTCAAACATGACTTCAGCAGCCGGCATTTAGTTTTCTATGAGATATGATTTGAAGAGTTTGTAGCAGATTTGTATTTATTGTACTTACTAAGGCTAACTCTTACTATGTTTAAGCAGCTTAAATACATTAACGTACATAAACAGTGATTAAATGTATTTAGATAAAGTAATTTTAAGATTGAAATATGGATACTGTAGCTTATATTTCAAATACAGACCACTGATCACCATCTCCACTGTACTGTATATTTTTTCAAAAGTTTACTTTTAATTCAGCAACTTAAATTAGGACGTGACTGGTATTAGAATTGCAGCAGCTGTGATTTGAGAAATAGATGGGAAGAATAACCTACCAATTTTCACTTTCAGGGGCAAATCTAAGCATTTTAATGGAATTGTAAATTAGGTCTGTCAACTTATGAAAATGATATTCTTTGCTCTAAAGAAATTGACAAAGTAGACTACGAATTCCAGTATTAGTGGGAAAGAAAGGTTTGAAGGAAGGGGGAAGACCAGGCTGTGACCCAAAGTTTTCTCTGCTTTTGAGAGACCATGCTGAAATCGTTACAGAAGTCAGTCAGCTCCTAGAGTTTCCGGCATGTTGTGGATTGAAACACTCCTTGTCTTGTGCTCCTGGAAGCCCTTTGAGTGCTGCTCCAAAACAGAGGAGGCAGCAGGAGGCGTCTGAGGGGCGGCAGGGGGAATGGCTCTCACAGGAGCACACAGCTCCGGCATCCATAAGATTTTTCCTGAGAATTTGGCATTGGCAATTCAAGATTTACTGACTTAGGAATTTACATTTATATGAGTCAGTTCTAGAGTGGTGAGTTAATAACACCCTAGCAGCGCGCGCGCGTGCGTGTGTGTGTAATGGGCTGGATACATAGGTTTAAATTTGCAGAAAGTACTGTGTTCCTTTTTCTTGGCTGTCCAATTTAAGATGATTTGGGTAAACCTGACTGTCAAAGGCAATTACTCAGTCCTTTTTGACAATCAGGGCATTAAATTTAAGTGTCTCTATCCACAAACCTTACCTTGGTGTTCCAGGTAACAGAAATCTATTCTATACGCTTCTCCTATGCATTCATGCCTATTCAATATCTATAATATCAGTAAAGAATTTTTAAAAGTGATGCCAGTATTCATTCCCTGTGGATTGTTAGTAAGTTGCTATTTGTTTGATATAAATTTGCGTATTTCTAGAATCTGTTTTCTAATGGTCATTATTAAAAACAGATTTATATATGACAATAGGCATTGGTATTAATCGAAATTACATGATTCAAAACGATTTTCAGCAAATCAAAGTAGTAAATCTGCAGCTTAGAGTAGTTTAGAAGTCTGAACAGCAGTTCTATTAGCAACTTGAAACTCAAATGGTAGATATGAGGGAGCAGTGGCAGATACCAAAATACATTGAGCTAAACGTGTCTGGCCTGAAACTTCCTGCCACCATTATTGTATCTGTTTGTGCAAATTCTAATTCTTTTAATGATACTTGCAGCTGAGAGCACACGCAGTGGATGTAAATGGAAACCAGGTGGAAAATCCTATTGACATTGTTATTAATGTCATTGATATGAATGACAATAGACCTGAATTCTTGCACCAGGTTTGGAATGGGACAGTCCCTGAAGGATCAAAGCCAGGTAATACATGGGCTTTCAAAGTGTATGCAACATTTTGAAGGTGATGAAGGGGGTGCCTTCAGACCTTGTAACTCTTTCAAAGATGTCTTATTAGTGTGAAAAGCAAAATCTCAGACACAGTCTTATTATTTCACCTTATTTTTAATTCACTTTTTAGCATGCTAGGATTAATTTCCAAAAGAATAAAGTATTATGTACATAAACTAAAACAGAGAAGTCTTTAAGAATATAACTTTTAGGTTGCTGTTTTTGAAAATCCTTTTTATAGTGTCACAGTTCTTACAGTTATGTTCACGATAGCCATTGACGTTCATTTAGTTGACAGCTCAGGGTATGAGAGACTTCCAAAATATCAGCAAATCCAGTTCTAGTTCTGAATCTCAGAGGCTTTGGAAACACTGGGATTTGAAATCAAACAGTTTTATTGGAATTCTCGAGAAAACCCTAAATGTTGTTCACGTCTCATTAACATTCTGATCGGCTCAGACTAAAGTTTGCACTATGGCTGAAACCACTTTCTTAATTTGTCAGTAGTGTGAAATGAATTTTTTAGAAAGGTTAGCACAAGAAATGTATTTTCTCACTTTGCAGTGTTGACTTGGCATTTGAGATGAAAAGAACATGCGTCTCAGACCTTTGAAAGAGTATTATTTACATTGATTTTCAATCACTGGCAGTATGTGCACCAATTCTGAAAATTAAGTATATTTCCTTTGGCCCAATTAATAACATTTTTATCTAAACGTGAAGAGCTGTGTTGTTACAAAAATGTTGTTTATGGCAGAATTGTAGGATTTCATTGTTTATGGAGCTTCTTCAGTTCTAAGCAAATCTGATATTTTATAAACACAAAGTATTTTTATCTCCTCTTATGTATTTTATTCTGTTGGTGAGCCTTGGATTTAACCAGTTTGTTTTAAGTAAGAGAAGGAATGTGCAGAGTTTACCAAAAGAAATACATGCTTTGACCATTGCTTGTAAGTGATCTTGTGTAATCTGAGTAAACTGTTTATATAACATCAATTATTTATCCTGCTGCTAGGAACCTACGTGATGACTGTTACTGCCATCGATGCTGATGATCCCAATGCACAGAATGGGATGCTGAGATATAGAATCTTGTCACAGGCCCCGAGCAGCCCCTCTCCAAACATGTTTACGATCAACAACGAGACTGGTGACATTATCACTGTAGCAGCTGGGCTTGACAGAGAGGTACGGCAGGTCTTAATCCCATAGGCTGGGTTGTACTTAATATGTGAAGAAACAGATTTTTTTGCTAGTAACTTACAAATACTTCTCTCTCTCCCCAGTCTGAACTTTCTCCCTGGAAAACAGGAAATTAGGATGAGGATGAAAATTGGACCCACACGTTCTGTACATGTAGTCACTCTCTGTTCCATGGCATTGTGGCAAGGATCTTGTCTCAAAAGCCTGTTTGTAAGGTAGACGCTAAAGCAGAGTGATGCAGATAAGGACCTCAAATGCTTGGCCTGGGTGCTGAGATGGGAGGTGTTCCTCAGCTCCAGCCCTTTCCTCTTGCTGAGCTCCATAGGCAAAGAGTAGATGAAAAATGGAATTGGCTATGTGTTTTATTTATTTTGAAAGCTCCAGGAGAGCTGCTGTCCTCTTCCTTGCTGGTGGTAAATACTTGAAATCTTCTGGATGCTGTGTTGCTAATTTTTCCAGTAATTTGCTTATTAAAATAAACCAGGAAAAATATTACGGATTTTAAAATTTGAAAAGCACGTTTCTAAGAAATAAACCAGTCGGTATTGGAAACTGCATAGATAGAGACTTGTCTGAAGGCCTGGACACACATTCAAAACCTTTTTTAAAAAAAAAAAAAAAAAAAAAAAAAAAAAAATCTGACTGTCAGTAATTCCCTGCCACATGCTGGGCAAGGCCCAGTGTGTCTAGACAGTTCTTCGCTGTGCCTGCCACTGGAGAAGGAGGGTGCCAGACCCTTTGCTCTGGTTCACCCATCTGTGAGGTGGGAATAAAAATATTTCCCTCCCAACTCCAGATCTGTGACATGGACTAACTGTGCTTTTGAACCACTTGAAAACTTTAGAAGAGATAAGCATTATTTTATAAACAAACTATACAATCCAAACAAATCTTATTTCAACACGTCTTGTTTCAACTTCTGCTTTACTAACCTCATTTTAGCTCATTAAATCTGAAGGGTTTTTTAAACTGGATTTGCTGTTCGGCTTTTAGCTGTTTGCTTATACTTATTTAAAATGGAGAACAAAAATACTTTCTGGTGCTCTGGGTTGGCTATTAATATTCTGATGCATTTCAGTTTGAAAGGGGCAATCAGAAGATTTGAAAAGCTAAACAGACTGATAGATGTTGCAATTAATTTTTAAAGTTTTATTAACATTCATTCTATTTAAGTTGGTTTTGAAGAGGATGGATTTGAGGAAAGGAAAACCCTGAACTTTGCGCTATTACTCTATTAAATTAAAAGAATGATGGGCAGCTTTGCCCTTGTTTTTAAAATCTCCTGGTCATCTTTTTGACAGGTGAACTTTCAGAACGATATAGCAGTAACTCTGAGTTTTATTACTTAGTGACTAGCTGTACCAGAGTGATGTAACTTGGAAGAAACCAGCTGTCTGTGGAGCTTAGGCCCTCGCATTAACAGTTGGAAAAGCCTTGTCATTTGCCATCAGTTTTCCTGATGGATCACTGTACTGATACCCAAATGAGTATTTATAAACAGTTCTTGCACATGTTGAATATTAATGATTAATGTTAAATCATGCAAATATTAAATTAGACTAATATGAGATAAAATGGTTTCCTTCCCAAGCCATTGCTCTGCTTCCTTCATTTCCTGAGTCATTTTGTGGAAGCAAATTAAATTAAAACGACCAGGAGTCTAGAAAGCCAGATCTCAGTCGAGCAGGTCTTCTGACAGTGAGCTGGGGAGTGCCTTGTTGCACAAGGTTTCTTGCGGTCCAGCAACCTCAGCTGCGCTACCCAGTTCTGCCATTCTGCCCTTTTCTCTAAGTCTTGACTCTCTTTGTAAAGCTCTAATTAGGCTCATAAAATACTAGACACAGTTTTAAATTCTTGAATTACGTGACCCATTATTTATGAGAGCATAAGTGTAGTAGACATTTAAAAAAAAAAAAAAAAGAAAAAAAAAAGTGGTTCCTCTGATACCATTCCTCATCTGCTGGTATTTTAGGTTAACATGCACAATGCATTATCTATGCTAACATGCACAGGGGAAGAGTTGCTTAGGTAGTGGACTCAGCTAAAGGCAGAAGTTGTCTTTCACTTGCTATCCCAAATGATGCTCTTTCATGAGATCCAACTGTTCTTATTTCTTCTGCTATTGCTGTGGAATTCACTACAGCATTAAAACATCTGCCTTACTGCTGGAGGTGCCAAAGAAGTCAGGCAGGATATTTAAATTTACATTCCTGCCTCACGTGAGGTTAATTCAGTGAAGTACTCTTTTATTTGGCCTGTGTTGAAGTGGCAAGATGTGACCTGATGAGGTCTGCGTTCTTTCTTGAAGCTGCCAGTTCGTTTTTGGATGTGTCGCTGCAAAGCCTTCGTGCAGGCTGCTGACACATGCTCCACAGCTTATTCCTGGCTCCTTCTCAACCTGCAGTTAAAAGAGGAGAGCCACCTCCCCCAATTTCCCCATGCTTGGAAAGTTGTGCACTTGTTGATTTCCGAAATTTCATTCCCAGCAGTTGATCTTCTGTATGTGAGTGCTGGAAGCAGGGTGGGGGGAACAAACAAAAACACATATACGCTGTCTTTTGGGGCACTTTTGGGGGCAGTTTCTAGTGTGATGCTTCTGTTGGAAATAAGTAGGAAGATTGTACGGAAGTTGAGTCTCCATGTAATAATAATGGAGTTTCCTTAATGAAATTTGCTGCTTGGGATCAATGTGTTAAGACCCAGATGAATCAGAAGCACCTGCTGTTTCAATAATGTAGAATCATCTGGCTGCCAGATTTGCTTCAATACTGCTCTAGATTTTATTGCTTCACTAAGTTTTTTTTTTTGGTTTTTTTTTTTTTGTTTTTTTTTTTTTTTTTCCTGGATGAGAGTGGTAAGAGTATTTCTTTGGTTCCCTTGTGACTGCTTCTCTTGTTGGTGTCGTGAAGGAAACCTTTAGGATATTTATTTAAGACTTTTGAAGGTCACTCTGCAAGTATATTTTCCAAGCCAGAATTCGTATACATATTTATGCATTATTAAATATATATATATTGCATTTCTGTATAAATAATATTAGTCTTGCTTTTTCTAAAGAACCATGGGATGCATATGCAGTAATACACATTTGAGGGGTGTTGTGTAAGGGTTCCTTTGTGAAAGAGAACATGAGCATAAATTATCTTCAGTGGGAGATAAAGATTCATACAGCTTATTTTAAAAACTTTTTTTTATTCAATGGCTCACATTTGCTGCTTGGAGGTGTGCATAACCATTAAATCTCTAATGTGTGTCGTAGTGTCTGGCCAAAATTTGAAAGTAAGTTAGACATTATCAGTGGAATTGTCCTTGTTTATTTTTTGTATCGATATCCATAGTCCCTTTTTGTAAACAGTTTCCATGAGAAGTCATCTGTCATATATCCCAGTCTTTAAGTAGTGGGAGAAAATAAGGTACCGAGTGGAAAAACTGTGCTTTTCTTTAAGTATTTTTACTTTGCCAGAAGGTTTTTGCCAGCGTTAGTAAACCATTCATGCAAGTGGTATTTCAAAGTAATAGCAGCTTCTTATGTTTGTGCATTTTCTTTTGGAAAGAACTGAATGATAATACCTAGTTCTCTCTGAACTGGGAAAGTGAACTGGCAAATGAAAAAGCATAGACAATATTTGCATTTCACGGTAGAAACCGTCGATGAGTTAAAATTAACTTCTCAGCAACTCTACACAAAAAACATCTTTCTAATCTTTTTTTTTTTTTTTAACACAACCTTGTTGACTTTGTTTTAAACATCTAACCAGTTTGAGGTCAGGTCCCAGTTGGGCATTTCTTGTGCTTGAGGGAGCCCTGGCCCGGCTGGAGCCGTGACAGGAGAGCAGCGGAGCGCCTGGCTCGGAGGGCTGTNTCGGCCGGCGTGTTTAACATTTATGGAAGTCACCCGTGTGGTTGTTCCCTCCCCCTTTCTGCCAGTGCCCTTACTAGTCTGTGTTAGCCTTGACATCTTCTGTTTCCATAGTAATAGCAAGAAGTTGCAACAGCGGTTTTATACTTGGGCTTGGCTGAAACAAAACCTTGGCAGTTGTGGCCGTTTGGCCAACAAACATACCTTGGCTCAGCTCTCTTAAATGCTTTTGAGGACTTACCCTGTTTTAGTATAAACTGCGCTCTTTGTTTTTTCCCCATTTGAAAAGCGTTGTTAAATCTGTGATAATAGCATTAAGTGTATAAAGTGTTTTTGATTTTGAGAGCAGGAAGCAGGCAGTCTGCTTCAGTGATATTTGAAGAAAATCAAGCAGTAGTTCAATGTAGCGAGATGCAACCCAGTGCTGTATTCCTGTGGCACCCACTTTGCTCCTGTCATTTCAGGAGATGCTAACTAGAATAAACAGTGTGATAGGCTCCGTTGCTTAGCGAAGCGCAATTTTGGAAACACCTGCTGTCCTACGGTAATGTTAGTTTTGCCTAAAACTTATGTTGATGTCATTTTCTGTTTTAGAAAGTACAACAATATACATTAATAATTCAAGCTACGGACATGGAAGGAAACCCAACATATGGTCTTTCAAACACAGCAACTGCTGTCATCACTGTGACAGATGTCAATGACAATCCTCCAGAGTTCACCGCCATGACTGTAAGTACAGGGTGGGAGTAACTGAAGGATGTGCATATTTATAACCCTTCCCCACTTTTCTCATTATATTCACAGACAGTAAATATTTATTACTTATTAAATAGTGCACTGGCAGGCAGAATATATGTCCCTTAGATAAGGTATTCCACTTAGGCCAAAAGGCAAAAGCTGACACGGGAATCAAACCATCACTTTTCTGGGTGGCCTCAGGTAAACATCGTTAGATAAAGTGTCAGAGCTCCAGTGAAGAGACGCGCTCCCTAACATTGATGGATCTTCAGTATGGCGTGGCTCTTGTGTGGTTCTGCAGCCGACGTAAAATGCTTTCTTGTTTTATGCAGTTCTATGGGGAAGTACCGGAAAACAGGGTGGATGTGATCGTAGCGAATCTGACGGTAACGGATAAAGATCAGCCCCACACGCCTGCGTGGAACGCGATGTACCGAATGACCGGAGGAGACCCGACAGGTCGATTTACCATCCTGACCGATCCCAATAGCAACGATGGGCTGGTGACTGTTGTGAAGGTAAGAGATGCTTGTGCTTCAGAGAATTAAGCAGAGATGGAAGAAGTGGGAGAACATTGAGGGGGAAAAATATGAACTCCTGAAGCCAGCACGAGTCTGGAAAGTAAAATGGATGGGCACCGTCTGTCTTGTGGAAGTAAGCTGTCCGTCTCTTGGAGCGTTTCCTTGCTTACAATAGCAGTAGTATTCCAACTGATCAGTTCTAAAAGTTGGAAATGACAGATTTTGAAGCTTTATTTGCCAAAAGATAGGAATTAGTCTGTGAAAAAGCATTCCTCAGTATTTGTTGCTAGTGTGAAGGAACAGCTTCCTACCTCCTGGCCTCCATTAGTAGTCAACACTTGTCTGCAGGTTTGATGTCAACATGTTCCCGTTAAGGAACAGATAGAGGCAGTCAAGGCACAATCAGAGAGGAAAAAGTGATAGGTGGGAGGCTACTTCTACAAGAGGCTTTTAAAGACTGGCTATTTTTAAAACCTTATTTAAATACCTTTTATGGAATAACCTGCCTATCTTCATTCTCTAGCCGACACAACTCTGTGTTGAGGGGTGACTTACTTCAAGTGATAATAACAATGTGGTTCTATAATTAAAACTGCCAGGCAGTGGCCACCTTTCCTCATGGCCCTCTGATAAGTGTCTCATCTCTGAGTTGGCCTGTTCTGGTTTTGGCTGATCCACTTACAAAGTCAAGTGTGAGATGCCAGTGTTCCCATTTGGAAATACATTCACCTTTTGGGGGGGGGGGTTTGGTTTTCTTCATTCTTTTCCTCTTTTTTTTTTTTTTTTTTCCCCTCCTTCCTTTTTTTAATCTTCTCAGTATCTAGGTGAGAAAAAGGGACAATTTTTGTACAGCTATAGTGGTAATTCACACTAGGTTGTGTTTTTTTAAGAACTGTCTGTTTTATAACTGCACTTCCGCAGAGGTACCACTTGTTATATTGCAGTCTTCCAGTAAGAATTATGTGAGTGTCTGGGCTTTGTAATTAGGCACATAAGCATCTTGTTCAGATCTAGGAATGGTATCAAACTAGAAACATCTGGAAAAGTGAATTACTATAAAGTGAAGTATTATAAAGAGAAGCAAGCCTAAGATTCCAGTTCTCTAACCTGTTTGATATAGCTTTGCTCACTTACAAATTTATTTATAACAAATTCTATCCCCTCTACTGCCAGAGTATCTCAGTGCTTTACTACATCTGACCTGGTTTAACAACAGAGTAGCAGCATGTGGGAGCCTCATTGGAAAAGGAACTTTTTCCTACAAATGTAAGGAAACGATGGGCCTGTTCAGAAGGGGGTCAGCTATACCATCTGAAATCAGAGGCTCTTAAACAGCATAGGAAAATCAGCTTGAGGTGGTACATTGCAGTTCTGCAGTCTGGCCAGCAGCACTCCTTTAAGCACCCAGACATGCGAAGAGTTGGAAGTCTGCCTACAGTTTTTATTGGCAGTGCAATGAGTTGATCTGTCAACCTGTAATGAAGTTTGGATTGTCTCGTCACTGACTTCATACTGTCACGTGCCAGCTGCCCCTGTAAGGGGAACTCTAGCCTCAAACTGTTTTTACTCCTCCTTAAATTGGACTTCTGGCTCAGTGAGAAGGTCCCCAAACTGAAGGTTGTCCGGGCTGTGAAGATGGGAGCTGTAGGTATACCAGCAGTAGGATTAGCTGGGATTACAAAGTCTTTCTAATGAAACAGTAAGGGCATGGGAATCTGTGGTTTACGGGGCTAGGTATGGTCATGATCTTGTTTGAAGGAAACCTTCATCCTCATAATAGAGAGGCAGGTTTCTCTCTCTAGGAGAGCTCCTCAGGAGGCACATCTGCTCACGTGAGTGCCTGGCACAAAGCTGGGATTTTCTACATCATCTTCTGATGAAACTACTTGTTTCCTTAGTTACCACTAATGGCAGTACCAGAGTAAGTTAAATCAAAGAACGAAAAGGTTTCTAGCTGTTCTGACTTCAAAACTGCTGCTGCTGCTAAGCAAAACCCCAACCTGGTCTCGTGTTGAGGTGTTACGTTGATTGTGTTCTCTTTAGGCTCTGTGCTCATTTTTGAGAAAAGCAGTACAAGTAATGTTTAAAAATGTGCTTTCAAGTAAAAATGTTACTGTGTGTCCATCGCTATTGTGAGTAGATGTTAACGCTTCCTGCTCTTTGCTTTTCCCAGCCTATTGACTTCGAGACCAACAGGATGTTCGTACTTACTGTAGCTGCGGAAAATCAAGTGCCTTTGGCTAAGGGGATTCAGCATCCTCCTCAATCGACAGCAACCGTGTCTATTACGGTCATTGATGTGAATGAGAGCCCATATTTTGTGCCAAACCCTAAGCTTGTACGTCAAGAAGAAGGGCTACTTGCTGGTAGCATGTTGACAAGTTTTACTGCTCAGGACCCAGATCGTTACATGCAGCAAACCTCTCTAAGGTCTATATAAACATTTTGCAGTTATTTAACAATTGGAATGCAATATCCGTGTTCCAGAATGGGTGGGGAGCAAAGAGACTGCATGTGAAGTGACTGCATTTACCATAGCACACAGCTATACCAATACCTCCTGTAGCTTTTGTGCAGCTCTCTCTGAAGGGATTTTTGGCTGTAGAGAGGGTCACCTGACCAGCATTCATAGATATATAAACTGAGTCATCTTCTCATGCTAAGTCCCACTTCATCGAGGTAGAATGAAGTTGTGCACCTGTGTTAAAATACATGTGGCATCCGAACAAATTCAGTCAGAGCAGACACATGCTTGTGTGAACTAAGATCATTTGCAATTTAAATTAATCAATAATTTCGATACGGCAGCAAAACCACATCAGATTGTTGACCAAATCTTAAGGGTTTTCTTCTCATTTATTCTCCAGCAATGCAAAGTGTTGCTGTTGTCCATCTGTGAACTCTTGTACTGATAGCTACGATCATAATTTGATCATAATTTGTCTAATGTGTAAAACTATGCTAAATGAGAAAAATAAAGAAGATAAAACATGGAAATCTAAAGCATACTTTCACATACCTCGTTTAAAACATAGTCATTGACAGCAAAGCTAAGGCACAGCAACTAGCCTTGGGCCAGGACTCGGGTTCCTAGCTTATTCAGCAGCTTTTCTAGCTCATGTGGAGGAAACTCCAGAACTTACTTTCTGTCTTTCCTTTCAAAATCAAGGTTCTTATGATTTTATTTTCTCTTAATTTTGGTTAGCTCTTGCTGATAATTTGCTCATTTCTGGACATAACCATCATAGACATGATAGCATGAGGACTTAAGGATATATGCATTTTAATGACCTTGGTTGCACTTGATGAATGTCAAAGGGCAAATTTATCAGATAGAAGGATGATTTTGAAATTTCAAATTAAGAAGAGAAGCATGCAGTAAAACCAGGGCCTCTAAAAAATTAACTTTACATGATATTGAAAGCGCTAGAATAATGTGAGTTAGTGCTACTCTAACACTGTTTATCCATTGTTACCTCTCTCCTGCTCTCAGCACTCTGCAAAGATAAAAGTTAGATAAAATATAAGAGTTAGTATGAACAGGTAGGTATGGAACAAGCAAGAGAGGTCCTTAATGAAATATTTTAATTGAGTCTGAAGATGAATGTTATATAGTTTATGGTAATTGTATGATTCACTCCAGTTACATGATAACTTACATGGCAGGGCACTTCAAGAATCTAAATGTAGGGCTGTTTTTAATACGTGTTTTCAAGAATTTTAGCGACAAGGCTTAATAAATGGAAATTTGTGAAATATTGTCTCCAAATTCCAAAAATGTGTTCAGAATACAAATTAAAATACTAATAACTGTCTTTGTCAATATTTACGTTGGCAGATAAATAACACATCTTGTGATCAAATACACAGGTACTCAAAACTCTCAGATCCTGCAAACTGGCTGAAAATTGACCCTGTTAATGGACAAATAACTACTACAGCTGTTTTGGATAGAGAATCAATATATGTGCAAAACAATATGTATAATGCAACATTTCTTGCTTCTGATAATGGTATGTATCAACATTGTATATGTTTTCAAAAAGCTTTCTTCTGTGTGGTTGAACGTCATTCAATGTTACGGGGGCAGAAAACAAGAAATGCTTAGATTACATCCAGTTGGAAGTCTGTATTAGTATCAGACTTTGTGTATTTCCCAGCTACTCGGGAAGTGGGCTGAAAAATAATTTTATGAGAAAGTTGGAGAAAGGCACTGGCTTAGTTACATTAGTTGAGTTTACAGAAAACTGAAAAAACCTGCACAGGAGTGCAGTAGGCTGAGTGAATGCACAGCATGAGTGGGCTTTATGGGGAGTAACGTGTTGGGGGAGGAGTATTGTGTTTTTCCACATTCAGGCTACAGCAGTGCAGAGAGAAAAGTGTCTTTTCACTGTCAGTTTGTTAATGATAATTAACAGTCTTTGCTCAGAAACGAGTCCTTTGAGTTCAGCTGGAGTGCTGTACCATTCATAGCTGATACCAGAAAGATGGACAGGTGCAGTTAGGAAGGTTCTTCCATTAGAGGGGAAATCTGAAACACTGGGGCTATTTACCTTGGTGAGAAGACAAATGGTAAAATTTTGTGAACTGATAGAGTATAACAAAGCTAGATCAGCTACTTCTGTCCGTTTGGCTCTGTTCTGGAGAACAAAGTTAAACAGAACTGGAAGATTATGGCGGGGGGGGGGGG
>WAAD01023303.1:227814-267096 GCA_013389945.1 Fregata magnificens | reverse complement strand
AGGAGGGGGAGTTGGCCTGATACTGGTGGCACGAGTAAATATACAGTATGTTTTGGGGGCGGGGAGGGAAGGGGGAAGGAGCTTTCAAACTAGAGAGACTTCTGAGAACAGCTTTGCCTCTGTATTGTGTACCAGAATATGAATGATACACCTCTGACCCCAACGTTCTGAATAAAATGCTAATTTTGGATCTGGTGCTTGGTTTGGCATTTCTTTTGTCCTGCCTGGGCAGCCCTGACTATAGTAAATAAAAGTACACAAAGTGTGTTTGAGTTTTGTGAGAAGTTATGTGCACTTCTTTAGCATTCAATACTGCTGGACTGAAAATAAGCTGCATATAGAATTTGGCACAAATTTGGAAGGCAGGTTCCCAGGTGAAAGCAAAGTGATCTGTGCTGTTTCTGGGAATTCAAAATTTTCAATTCCACATTGATGGCTAGCTCTTTGGTTTAATGTACATTATCTAAATAACAGAGCTTGCATCATTTTTGGCTCATTTCTAGACTGACAGTTTAATGATTGTGTGATTATGCTTCAGGTTGCATAAATAAAACAAATTGCAGATCCTGGCAGTCATTTGCCGCCTGGACTTTCTTACATGGAAGTAAAGACAAGCCCCCGTTAACTTCAGGGCACATCAGATCATGTCCTTCAAGGAGGTGCTTATGGTCATGGAGGTTTATCAAAAAGTGCCATTAGGAGGTTAGTCACTACTAAACATGTTTCTAACATGTTACAATGATTTATTTGCAAACAAAGCAAACATAGTAGGTACAGCAGTTCTGCCTTCTTTCACTTGCAACAATCTGCTCAGGTTTAATGTCTACATTTACACTCATTAAGGACCTAATTGTGAACAGTGTGAAGCTCAAACTCAGCAGAAATGCCACATTTCCACAGTCTGTTGAGAGAATTGGAGCAGTGGGAGGGGATCTGGGCACTGGGACTGGTGTAGCAGCCTTCTGTGCTGGTAAGGCTCAGTGGGCAGGGAGTTAGTCTGTGGGTGATGCTCTTCAGCGTGGTGCCACTTCAGTGCTTTGTCAGCACTCAAACCGTAATTTACATAATTTGGCTGTGACTTCCAGAGTTAAATCCTGAAATCTTGAGTTGGAGAGCATTAAACGCTGCATCTGAGGTTCTCCTCTTCACTGCTCTGTTGATGGGCACGTCTCCGTTCTTCCTCTTGTTCCTGAATGATGCCTGTGAAAGTTGAGAGGTAGCAATTCTCTCAGTCTGAGATAGAGCATTTCAGTGTGTGCATACCTGGCTATTATTTATCTCATGCCTTCGTAACTTAGCTTGATGCTGTAACAAAGCCTTGATTTTTCAGTAACGTATCAAAATTATCAATGACCTTCTTTAAGCTATCCATATTAATTAGCAGTGTGGGGGGAAAAGATGTAGAGCAGGACATAAAAATTAAAATCTGGCTATGCATAGTTAAGTAAGGAAAACTTCTACGAAGGGCAGGATTTAAACTGTAAATGCATGTTAAATAAGCAAAAGGCCACTTTTAGCACATTGATTTTCTGTCTTGTAATTTATGCAAAAAATGTATTTTAAGCATAATAATTCTATTACTGTTATTTGGAACCAACATACTGGATATGCTAGATGAATTTTATTTAATTGACATTGAATGCTAAAAGATACAGAGAGGGGGAAAGATTTGTGAAAGATTTCCAGTTTTGGCTATAGCACATTTTTTTGTTAGAATGAAGCAGAGGTCATCTTTTATGAGCACTCAGCTCTTTTGCACAGCAATAGGAGCTTTATCTTGATCAGACAATCTTCCAGCTCTATGTACAGCTGCTTTGAAATTGTAGCAACGGTTCTCAAACCTAGTGTTAGGTCAGCATTATGTCTACTGAACAGAACAAAGGGTAAATCACTTTTATGCATCTCAAATGCTTTTACAAGAAAAAAAGATGTTTGAACTGATGCTCTTTCATCAAGCTTCAGGTTGGTTCTTATTCTGGAGATGTGCAACCAGGTTTTGTACCCATGATATATGCTTAAATCCCCGACAGAGGACTGCACTGAGAGGAAGAGGATGGCTGACCTTTAGACCCTACAGTTGTCTTGGGAAATTCTGACAGCCTGTTTTGGAAATGGGATTTGTCAGTAATATATATTATCTCTGTCTTGCAGACACTGTATCCAAGGGAATTCACTGGCAAGAAATACGGACTTAGGAACTTTCCCATCTCAGCCTTTCTAAAATTTGTATTTCCTTTCGATGATAGCCCTTCATAGCCTATGTCTTTCTGAACTTCAGGGGCTAAACAGATGAGGAGAAAGGTGTTTTTGGGGAATAAACATCCTAATGGATACACAAGGCCTTACATGTGGACGGATCTAGCTTCCTGTGTTTCCTCTGGGATTGCGAAGTATTGGTGAAGGATGTTAATACTCATCCCACAACAGTCTAAAACATACTTATGCTCCCTCCAAGTAGTTGAACCAAGTGATGTTTGAGTTCTCACCTGGTGGTTCTACTGGTAGTGATGTGCTCTCGGCTGTGCTGTAGCACTGTTACAAGTTGGCTATAAAGCTCACTGTGATCTTTCTGAATACAAAAAACCTGACATAAATCAGTTTGATAGGGCAGACAACAAGCACTAGCATCTTCCCCTTACTCCAAGTTAGTCTGTCTTGCTTGACTCTCCTTTACAAAATGTTTATAAATTTATGTAAAGTTTAAATGGAAGATGTTTGTGTCTGTCATGCACTGGTTTGCAGACAGAAGATATCTCTCAGTTGTGAACAAAAATATTTTAAATAGCCACTTGTTTTCTTCTGGTGCCAAAATAGCAAAGTTGCTCTGATGCTAGAAGCCACCTGAAGTATGCTTCTTGGGAGTTCTGTTTCTTGGTACATAGTATTTTTTGGAACCCTACCAAATTCCTTATCCTGAAAAACATACTTACTCTGCCGTGGTCCCATTCACCTTAACACACAAGGGAAAATGTCTTCTGACAGGTGATGGGACACACATCCTTAAAAGAGTCTTTCAAACCTGTCTGTAGTCATTCAAGACATCTCAGGTAAGCCACTACCAATTCGTAGCTAACACAACTACTCCCACCTTCCCAAGGAGCCTTCCTTCTAACAGAAATAGCATGGTTTGGGCAGATAGACCTTTCTGGATCAGGAATGTGAAAGCAAAGTCCCTGCTTTTACCTCAGTCAATATTAATTATTCAAATAAAATGCAGAAAAGTCACTCAAATGCCTTAATACCTAATCCACAATGGTATATTTTATACACAGTTTTCCTCATTCAGCCAGAGATGGTCTAGATTTGTATGATGTCCTTACTTGTTTCATTTCCTTTACGTTTCTTCACATAGCTTTACTTTTACTGTAGGCAAGGATCTTTCTTAAGAGTTTCTCTAAAGCATAGGATAGCTGCCCTTTACTTAATACATGTCACAGGAATAATGAAAAATTTTCCTTTTAGCAACAAAGCCCAGCTGGGAAATAGAAGGGGAGAAGAATGGCTAAGGAAAAAAGGCTAAGCGCTTCCTACAGGGACTCAAGGTGTCTTCCATCGTACGGGTAGGGAAAGAGCATCCCATTTTTCAGGCACCCTTTGATCAGTCAATGCAAGGCACTCACCAGGCAACCTGCTGCTTCTGTACTGGCCAAACAGCTTTTTTGGTGTAATGGAGAACTTGTAGATGCCTCTTCTCTGCAGCTCCTGGTGTAATGCTGCTGCCTTTCCTGCTGGGGTACATTCCACCACCGAGCTTTCCCAATTTTCCCCCTCAGTTTACCTAGGTAGTTGAATGGTGCCAAATCTCAAATCAGGCTCTACATATTCTTCAATTTACAGCCTTAAAGAATCAAGGTCTCAGTCTTGTTTTGGTTTGGTTGTTTTGCCGTAGAGTTGAGGATGTATTCTCAACACAGCTGTAGCTGGGAACACTTGTCTTCCTTAGTGTCCCAAAGAGTATTTTTCCCCTGCAATATTTGTAGATTTCTAGAACATCTAAAAATGCAGCAGTTGCCAGTAATACAGTGGCTACTTACAATCAGATTTCATATTTGTATGCTTTTTTGGTTTTTCTGTCACAGAAGAGCATACACTAATGTGGTGACAATGTGAAGTTGCAACCCCCGTAGAGCTCTTTGGAAAGATCAGTCAGGGTGAGGTGGTGGGCATGTGCTCTCTGAACTGCTCTCCATGTCACTCTGGCTGTAGAGAATGCATCTCTGTGTGTGTAATGAACTGTTGGTGCTCAGAGGATGTAAGTGTAGTCACAGCTCTCTTGCCCCAATTCCCTGAGCACACAAAAGCCACCCACATATGACCCCTGGAACGCAAAACCTGGAGCTCATGGACACGTACGTGTCTCATCTCGTTCCTCTCCACCGTTTCCTTATCACCTTTACAATCAGCCACTACCTGGATGAGATGGTCATTATTTTCTCATTGCTGCCATCTCTCTTCTCCCCCCACCTTGTGAGAGACTGATTTTTAGAAAGTATTTAGGACCATTTGTCTCTTATTAACGAAGGGAATGCTGTCTAGTTTATGAATTACTGTCATTGCTTGCTGCACTTCCCACTCCTTGTATATACTTTTAAAACCTTTTTGGTTTGCATTAACAAATTCTACTTTCCTAGTTCTCCCGGCAAGCCTGAGAGAATGTTTCTGGTTACACCTTCCCCATTTTCAGTTTCTGTAACCAGCTCTTTTGCTGTTGTTTTCAGACCTTTGATCAATCTCCTGTAACTGAACTAAATGGTCAACCTCTTCTTTCTTGAAGTGGCTGATTTTTTTTTTTTTTTCGTTCTAATGGGGAACGTGTTTGTTGACTTTGTATTTTCCTGTGTGGCACCCAGAAAAAAAATTAGGTTTTGCAGTGTTCACAATGACTTATATTTATTACTATTTCTTAAAACATATTTCTTTCGAGAGGGGTTTTTTTTTAACACTAATGCATTTGTAAACCTCATGGTGGTATGCATTTATGTAATTTTGTGAAACCACCTTCAGGTGATTCACCCCCTCCTGCAGAGCCTAAATACTGGTTCTGAAAGCAACATATTTCGCTCTGGATATGAATAATGAATAGTAGTGTTGTGCAAATTATTTTTATATTCCTGCTTCTGAAGATAAAATTTGTTGATGTGGTATGGGTATATACAGATAGACAGATCTGTGGGCCCACCCCTTCTGTGTTCCATGTTACAGAAGTTTGATTATTACATTACATTTGTTATCTGCAGTACTGCAGGGCGAGCTTATAAAAACCCAGCTGTCTCTGTGCTCCATAAATCAAAAGTAATGGCCAGATAATCAAAATTATGTTCCAATTCTAGAACATTGATTACTGGTGGCATTGTCTAAAGCAGATATAAAAACAAGCAGAATTTTTATGCTAGGATGATTAGAGGGAATTACACTAAAAACGTAGAATCATTACTGGTATGTTTTGACTTGAAGTTAATAAAGAGCACTTTGCTCAGCAAGGTTATTTTAAGATAAACTGAGAAATAAACAAAAATTAATCTTTCAGCCTGACCTAGTCAGGAAGCAATATTCAGTGCCCTATCTTTCTGAGAACTGATTTTTCCTCGTTTGGGCAGAATGAAGACAACCAAGAAAAACAACCAAAAAAAGTAAACCCAACCCTTAAAAACTCCTCATGGAGTGGGAGGGGCAACTTCAAAGACCTCCTCTGCTGTCATGTCTCATAACAGAAGAATTCCGGGCTATTGCTGAGTTTTTTGATCTTCCCATTTTTTGTGTGGCAAGAATTCACACTGACTAGAGCCTGAATAATCTGACTGCAGAGCATCTAAGACCAAGCTCTAACTTTGAGTTGGTTGCTTTGGTGTTTCCTGTTGTTCCCTGTTGGTATGGCTAATTATCTATTTGCTGTTCCTGAGAAGACTTTAAAGCCTAAACTACTGTTTGGGGTGTAAAAAGTTCCAGTCCATGCTCAGGAAAAGGGGATTGTGCCTTGGTATTTTACCTGCTGAGTGATTGCCCTAACCATTATTTTGGAAACAGTCTCTTGAGTTTTGCCATGAAAACCTCTGGAAAGCTCTAGATTTTATCGTGAAGGAAACAGATCGTAAATCCTTTGCATTTATTCACAAAATAAATTGTTTTCTGGACATTCCTACTCAGCCTGCAGCTCTTTGAAGGCAAGACTCAAATGGCAATAAAGTTTTCGTATGGGACAAGGACCACAAACATTTTGAGCACAAGCCTTCAGGCTTGTCCTTCAGAGACTGGAAGGCAATCCTTTGCTGAATAGCAGTCCATCAGGTCAAGTTCTCATGAAAAATTTTGCCACTTTGAAACTCAGTAGTGTCAACGTGTCTACTGGAGCAAGGAATTACAGAACCTAGGTAAGAGTGGCAGAATACAGCCCTTCAAAAATGGGTTCAGATAAAAAGCTCCTGAGTCAATGGAGGTGCTCCCATTGTGGATGCCATCAAAGCAGCATTCAGCTCAGAGAAAACATTTACGTCTGTAATATTCCTGCAGCCATATATAATAGTATATGAAGCTAAACAACCTTGAATAACCAGTAATATAAGCATGAATATGTTTGTTTCAGAAAATAGAGACTGACAATAATTCCAAGTTGTTATGAATTGTCAGTTGACTTCTTCTTGAAAAATGTCCTTTAATGACTCTATTACAACTCATTGTGTTCACTAAGGCGCTATGTTTGCTGAACTCTGGACCGTGCTGTGACGACAGGTGACCCTGTTTAAATGAGTTTTTACAGAAATTTATTTCAGAACTAAGTATTTGGAAGAGAATTTTGATGGCAATTTTGTTGTTGATGGTCTCAAACACCATTAGACACTCAGACCTTTAGTAGCTGCCACAGGAATATCAGAGCAGCTGCCATTCTAGAGGAGAGGGAAAAGATCACTCTGTGAAATTAGATTTCAACACTGCTCCATTCATACATGGAGTAGTAAAAAAGCATATAGTAAAGTGCTGGGTCATGAGCTACATGCTGCATATGTATTTATTGTAGGTCGGTGGGCCACAGTCCCTGTTTGTTCAATACACCTGCACAGTGATGGTGATTTTACAAGGACAGGATTCATAATCAGTGTCAAATAAAACATCAGGCTTCCCTGAAGATCATCACAAACTTATTTGTCCTCCCAACTCACATGAAGATGTGACACTTAGGCATATTTGCACGTCTTATTGCAGGGGAAGATTTTTCTCCACCATTGAAAATCCTTGTGACTATTAAGAGTGCTATTTTTTGTTACTTGGATATAACACTGTGTGGGATCCCCCACAAAAAAACCATGTTTGGAAATGTCCATTTAATAAAGAGTATAATGAAATTAGAGTAGAAAAGGGCAGATTATAATAGTACCCCATTGAGAACAGTATATAATTTGCCCATTGCAGACAATTAAAGAGGTGTTTCATGACAGCATCATCTTATTGTGAAACCTTTTTTTAATTCTAAAAATGCGACAAAATGGGTATAATTTTGGAACTAGAGAAGTAGGGAAGGAATGGGCACTTATTCTGTGGTCATGAAGATTTGGGACTTGTGACCCCCCGCAGTGAAAATGAAATTGCTAATGTCAACCCATCTCTGGCAGACAGCACCTTGCATTGATTTTATACATGATTCAGCACAATTGACAGCCTTTTCAGGACAAGCTGGAGACTGATATGTTATGGAGGCTAAATTGCTTCTCCCTTCTGGAAGAGAGGGTCCCTTGACGCCATGATTTATGTTTAAAGGTGTGACAGCTGGGACTGTGAAGAAGCAGGACTACGTTATGGCTGATGTGAAGATACTCACAGTGCAGTAGTGGCACAGTAAAAAACTGCCTCCACGGAAATTGTTATTGACATAAGATATCAAAAATCCCCTTTTTCTCCCTCTGTCTTGCCCCAAACTGTAGTAAAAGAAATGAGAGCACCTTACCCGTGTTTAGTTTTGCATATGGAGCACCAGATGTATCGTCTGTGCAATCGGCTGGCAGGCCAGCAATGGTAAGCCGAATCAGCAGAAAAGAAAAGCTCATGGGAAAATACTGCAGCTTCCTTGCTGATGCTCTTCTGCCTTTGTCACTGGTTGTATTGCGCAGACAAATGACCAGCTGTGGGATAAACTGGGGCACAAAACTGAAATGTGTCCATTTTCTTTAATTGTCTGGGTCTGAGCTTCCACTGCAGCTCCTGGATGGTTATGATGGGATCTCTCCAGGGTAAGAGCAAATGCACAAGCCCTTCTCATGAAGCAGCTGCTAATCCCCACCCTCGTTCACACCACGTGAATTTGTGTAGTGGCCCCACAGTGCCAGGGGCAGGCAAATGTGAAATAATAAGCTTAAGGGTACATTTCTTTTCTTCGCTGTCTCATGGAAAATCTTTTTACTCCAAGAAGCGCCAGCTCTGCCAAATAGCCTGTGCACAGCTCTCATTGTGGTGCCCTGGTTTTGGCAATGCAGACATCCAGTCTCTGGCCACCACACACCTCATGCAAGGTCAGAACCAAACCAGAAAATTCTGTTCCTGAGCTGGACGTCCCCAGAATTCCCACTTTGCTGAAGAGTTTTGTTATTTCGAAGTACTAGCAAAAATATCTCTGTTGTTTGGGAACAATAGTAGCTGAAACCCATTGTTCTATCTTTTTTTTGTGTTGTTTATGTGAGTCAGTGATGAACACAGTCTGTATTCATTGATGGTATGCAAAATTCAGGACATGTAAGAAACTATTCTTGCAGTGTAATCAGATAATTAGATGTTTTGTCACTGTCTTGCACTGTTTAGTATAAAGTACTTTGAATGACAATATGGCAGCTCTTTCCAGCAAACTTTACAGGCTGCTTTTTCCAAGCTGCGAGTTAACTTTAATTGGGTGTCCTGAGATTTACTACAAGGAAGGTAATAACCTCAGTACGATAGCAAGAAGCTACATCTTTTCAGTGTTGTAAATAAAGCCTAATTTTCCAATGGACTCACTCTTTCTCCAGTGATCAGGTTTACCAAAAGAGGTATAACCTGATCCCATAATTTCTGCAGACTCTGTAATATGCAAACACATCAGTGATCCAAGTGGCACCGTGTATGAATGCGTATGTGGGGGTGGGGGCTGACGAAGAACTACATTTTGAAATAACAACATGAATTTTATTGAAACAGCAATGAGTTGTTTGCCCTTTTATTTAGCCTTTATGATAGCAAATAGAAATGATTTGGCTTGCCAGTCAGAGCTAGAAATGGGGAGGGGGAAAAAAACAATCCAAAACCTCAGTGTAATTTTGAGTCAAATGATGTTTGGATCAAACTCAATGTAATTTATTTTTATATACTGTCCTCCATACAGAGTATTACAAAGCAGTTTACAGGGAGAGTCAATCATCAGAAGCTAAAGGGAAAAGGAAGGTTTTAAAAGCCAGAATAATTCGGTAGCTGGAAGGAATCATGGGTTTTTTTATTGGCATTACTGAGAAAAATGAGAAAAGTTCTAGGTAAAACACTATTTTTTCTGTCTTTTGGTAGGCAAAGTACTGTATTCATTTGTGTCATAAAATGACACATTCTTTTTATTGACACCACCTCTGAATGGCTCATCTTGTCAGAGGTATGTCAGTGTCACCCAACCTCAGATCTGTTCAAATTCAGCTCTGAATAGTAGCCCCATGGACTTCTGGCCATAATTAGGAAGCAGTAGTGCTGAGGTACAGCTTCATGCATTAATCACAAGCTTTTCCCTGTTGTTTTTTTTTTATAAAACCTGATATCCTCAAAATATCATCACCGTGGTCCATTTTGAGGTTGAGTTTAAAAAAGATTAGAACAGAATGCTGTGATAGTATTCTGGTTATATGGATGTGAACATACACACACGCATGTAATATATTCTACTATTTAATATTTCATATATTGGGGCAGATTCCCCTATCTCTTGATTCAATTTTGCATAACTACGGAAACAATTCAGGCTAGGCTAATTTACACTAGCTGACAATTCGATTTATTTCACTTGCTTCATATTTACAGGTATCAATCAATTAGTAGTTCTGAGTGTGCGGTTTTAGTGATGCAGGAGAAGGGCTGTCACGGTAACCGAGTCCAGCCCAATAATGATGGGTACCCATGGAGTCAGCATTCCCAAGGTGAACTGCCCCTCCAGACTCTCATGGGCAGCCCGAAACACAAAGTGCTTTCCAGACCTTCAAAACACTCCAGGCAAAACAGAATTTTCACCTGA
The DNA here is from genome assembly GCA_013389945.1 of Fregata magnificens. NCBI lineage: Eukaryota > Metazoa > Chordata > Aves > Suliformes > Fregatidae > Fregata > Fregata magnificens. Next base: position 256,868 of record WAAD01023303.1, on the reverse strand, counting down.
TGGCTCTTCTTTAGCTGAGAATGCCCTTCCCTGAAAGAGCAAAGTAATCCCTACTGCCCTGTCTTACATTCACTGAGGGGTCTTTGTCTTACACTGACAGCTCAGCCTGGAATATACCTCAAGAAACAAAAGGGAGGTGGCTGTAAATCCTTTTTTTTTTCTTTTGGCTTGCAGTGGGCATGGAATAACCCCAAAGCTCCCAAGCGGCACATTAGTGGACCATAATTCCCAGCTCAACGAAACCAATCATTTGTTGCTGGTCAAATTCTTCAAATTCTTCCAACAGTTGTGTGTATGAAGTATTCTGTCAAAGAATTTGATGCATGAGTGTCAGCCTGGCAGGGAGACTGGGTCCTGCCATAGCCTGGAAGCTGTTCAGCCGCTTTCTGGAAGGGAAAGGAGGTGTGAAGTAGTAGGGGCAATTACAGTCCCACTGTAAACAGAGAAAAGGAAAGGGAAGAGGTGTAAAGCTATACACACTGATGGGCATATAGCAAGGCAGGGTGCTGCCTTTTAGATAGCAGGAGAGGAAGCAGCTCTCCATGCTGCACCCTGGTGAGCTGCTTTATTTCAACGTGTGAGTTGGAGTGTGCTTTATTCTCACCGGCTGGAAGTATGTGGTAGGATATTGCAATAAAAAACTATTAGTCTAGCTCACGGAAGAGGCAAGAAGATGCAAAATGTTTTTTCTTTAATGTTAGTGATATGAAATGCTTTTGTCATGCATTCATTAACGGTGTCATTTTAGGAAGCGCTGACTCTAGGAGATTCTATGCCTCAAGCTCCCTTCAAGAATACTTTTAAAGATTATTGTGATTCCATTCATCACTTTTCTAAATTATGACCTCTAGCCACACAGTTTTTACACAGGTGTAAATTCACAGACCTTGATATTCATGCTCATTACTGTGAGGCAAAAGTTGAGCCCATGACAGTCCATGTAAGAGAATGATGGTGACCCAAGACTTAGATGGTGTGTGATATTGTGTTACAACACTTGTGGGTCATTATAACACCAGCTTCTGGCTATCAAGCCTCTTCCTAGTTCAAGCATTTTTTCTGCTGAAAGCAGTGCTTGCCTCACCCTCTAAATTGCCCTTCAGCCTGAAGGCACTAAGATTTTTTTTCATTCACACATTTTCACTTAAAAATATGGGTGTCTATTGCAAAAGTTTGCAGCGCTTGGGAGACAAAAATGTTTGACTGTAAAAATCAACTAAGAGTATGCTTATGATGAACTTTCTAGTTCAGAAACTTCAGAAATTTACCGCTGCCTCATATGTGCTCTGTGGCCACCCAGATCTTCTTGTAAGACCAAAGATGCACAAATAAACACAGGTTACCTCTATTCATTTCTGACATCTATTTACTCTTCTGATGTTTCAGCCCTCACTTCTCTGTCTCCTATGATTTCTTTGTTTTTCATACTCATGAACTTCCAGCTTTATCTGACGCATCCAGTACAAACAGGTCTTTAGGAAGCTGGTAGGGCTGTGAATTACTTATTCAGGAGGTCAATCTTTCTTGGTTTAACAAGAAAACAAGACACTTATGAACTGGCTCTTGTTCTCAATCTGCTGATTTTCTTTTAAGATTCAGCTCACATTTTGATACCAATGATAAGAAATCAGATTTCTAAGATTTTTCAAAGGTGTCTTTGATGGCCACTACATTCCAAGCTAAATACTCTTTTGTAGTTTGAAAAACATAAAAAAGTATTGGGTTTAGGTGGCAAGGTTTTGGTAGTGGAGGGGCTGCAGGGGTGGCCTCTGTGAGCAGAGACCAGGAGCTGCCCCCGTGTCAGACAGAGCTAGTCCCAGCCGGCTCCAAAACAGACCTGCTGCTGCCCAAAGCTGAGCCCCTCAGCGATGCTGTTGGCGCCTCTGTGATTGATAACATATTTAAGAAAGGGTGAAAAACAGTGTGCAGCAGCTGTGAGAGAGGAGTGAGAAAATGTGAGAGAAACAGCCCTGCAGACACCAGGGTGAGAGAGGAAGGAGGGGGAGGAGGTGCTCCAAGTGCCAGAGCAGAGATTGCCCTGAAGCCCCTGGAGAAGACCATGGTGAAGCAGATTGTCCCCCTGCAGCCCAGGGAGGACCATGCTGGAGCAGGTGAACATGCCCTGAAGGAAGCTGTGGCCGACGGAGAGGAGCCCTTGCAGGAACAGGTTTTCTGGCAGGGTCTGTGGCCCATGGGGCCCCCATGCTGGAGCAGTTCTTGAAGAACCACAGCCTATGCAAAGGACCCCACACTGGAGCAGGGCAACAGAGTGAGGAGTAAGGAGTGGCAGAAACAAAGTGTTATGGACTGACCGCAATGCCCATTCCCCATTCCTCCCTCCCCCCCTCCTCCAGTAGAAGAGTCAGGAGTGAAGATGAGCCAGCGCGGGGGGGGAAGGTGTTTTAGTTTTGTCTTTGTTTCTTACTATCCTACTCTGTTTTTAATTGGTAATAAATTAAATTAATTTTCCCCAAGAGGAGTCTATTTTGCTCATGACAGTAAATGGTGAGTGATCTCCCTGTCTGTATCTCGACCCACAAGCTTTTTTGTCTTATTTTCTTCCTCATCTGTTGAAGAGGGAGGGTGAGAGAGCAGCTGGGTGGGCACCTGGTGACCAGCCAAGGTCAACCCACCACAAAAGCATATAACCAATAATATTTGAGCAGCAGTACCACTGCATCACTAAGTTTTTAAAGCATATATAGAAACACAGAGACACACTCGCCCCTTAGTTTTCTCAGCTCTATGCAGCACAAATAGTGAAATAACCTAGGAATTTTGCAACATCAAGGATTTGAGAGAGGAGAGGCCAAAAAAAAAAAACAACCCACTGAAGGGAAGCTGATGAAACGGAACTAGGGGATTGAATAGGTTTAAAAAACAGCAAGTGGTTTAGAGCTGTAATGAGGAAAACAAGCCTCTGGTTCAAAAGCAACTGCTTTCTTGTCCATTTACAGGCTAATCAATATCTCATCCTAAAACATCTGTGAGCAGATATAAAAAAGAAAGAATGCTTTATTCTAGAAAAGATTTGCTGACCAAGCCCAAGCTCCATCAGAAATTGAAGCATAAATACCTACAGAATATTGATAATGATTCTTAGGGGAAAAGAGCTGAATAAACATCACTGAATAAAACGTAAAATTGCATTTTATCTTTCTGTTTTCTTGTCTACCTCTGTGCTAGCAGACATGAACAGTGTCTGCCTCTAGCATTTGCTCAGAATCCTTGCTCAGTCAGCCTTTTTTTGTTTCCCTCCCTTATTTTAAGCATAATTATCAGATTGATAAATATGTGCGTCAAGCATAACATCAGCAGAGCCTGTGTTCTGAATTACTGTGGGATTGGTGCTTTTAGGGAGCAGAAACAATTTAAGACCAGAAAATGAGCATGTTTCACTGAACAGATTATCTTTTTCAGCTAATAATAGTTCATATCAAAAACCATTTTGTGAAAGATAGAGACCAACTTGCACACTCTCTGTAAAAAAGAGTGGAAAATGTTCCCTACAGTACTCGCATATTATGAAATCAATTTTGTCTTAAAGGACACTTTCCAGAGTAGTTTCAATCCTAAAGTAGGTCTGTATGTTGCTGTGCTCCTTATATATTTATATCGCAGTGAGCAGTACAAGGACCCAACAGTGCTCCCATTTCAGGCCCTGTGTAAAATTAGGCTTAAACTCACGGTAATGATAATGGAGGGTGAATTGTTCAGATCCAGAGAATTTTTGTCCTGAAAGTTCCAGTTAAACCCTATAATACATACACCGGCTTAAGCCAAACATCTAACTCTTTCAGTAGATCAAGGTACTCTCTCTTTGCAGCTCCATTCTAGAGTGCTGGTCAATCTGCTTTCCTGCTCCACAAACCAAGACTCTCTTTCCACACCAATAGTCCTAAAAAATGTCTTCTCCTTAGTACCACAGACTTTCCTACATGCAAGCTTAGCTTTGGCACTTTTAGGAAGAGTTCAGCCTGCTACTTGCAAGCCTCTCAGGGAGTGACAACTTTATTGCCAAGAGAAAAAGATGAGCTGCCTGAAACAACATGCTTCATTCAATGAGCTCAAATCCTGTACACAACCTGATGCCGGACACCACGATGGGATAGCAGGGTGGCAATCAGCCAAGCAGCAGCTAGCTCCATGTTTCTCATGTAGTCTCCTTCCCTCCGTTTTTTGTCGTGTCAGATTGGCAGTGAGAACAGCTGCTCAACAGTGCCTTCCAACCCCCTTGGTTCCTGCAGCATAGAGCTGGCTGCTGGGGATGAGGTGCTCTTAGGTGGTGAGAGCGCTGAGCTGAAGGCTACCTGACAAACATGAGAATGAAGAGTTTCTGAAAGGGACCTGTGTTGGCTACTCACAGGTCCCTTTTGGGTCTCAAAAACAACTGGTTTTAAGCCACTTGCTCTAAGGAGTATAGCATTTTCAACCTAAGCCTTTCACAGGGCCATTACGCTCACATATTGTATCTAGAGGCATTAAATGGTCCAGCTGCGAAGTCTTGGACAGGCCTGAGTTGCAAGATTGGAAAAAAAAAAAAAATGTATTTTAGATTTGCTAAAGTCACATAGAGGACTATCTTTTGGAAGCTCTTAGCTTCTCCCTTGGGTGGGTAAGGAGATGAGGTATTTTAGCAAAGAGATACCGTGCATTCTCAACCACTGGGAAACTGTCCGCAAGCTTGTATACCTGATTTAAAGCATTGTCATGTGTTACAGAAACAAGGAGAATATACAGCAATGCTGTCCGTGCTCCAGAAGTTTTTTCAATCTATGTAGGTTACATTCAGAAGCTGTACACACTTCTGTTGCCTGTGCAACCATACAGACTATGTTACTGCACATGTTTTCCAATTATCCAACTTCTGTGGGAACAGAAGGTCAGCAGACCATTCTAGATAAATATTTTTGTCACCTTGTGCGTGATAACTAAGCTTGCCAAAGGGTAAACAGCCGTGATTTCATCATCAATCTTGGAATGACAAGCTTCTCAAGTGCATGGAGCTCGTGGCATGCTGCTTCAATGATAGGGACAGAAGATGAGCATTGACAAATGGAGCAGAGGGTGATGTTTTGATTGATCGTTTGCATAGGAGCTTATTGGTGAGGCCTGAGAACCTTGGTAAGATGCAAAGACAATGATATAGAATTTGAACTCAAAAACTTATGTTTCTGTTGCAGCGTTGGGGAGATATGTGGATGGAAGAGAGTTTTGAACAGTACAAAAAGACTTTAAGAAAGGAGTAATTCTAAATGCAATAATAAACTAATTAAGCACTATTAGAAATACAGTGAAAATAGCACTGAGCACTGCTTCCCACAGGCAACCCACTGTCTTAAATAAGCACTTAAATAATCCCCATGCGGATTTCAGTACAATTTTGTCTGACCTTTATTTAAAGACCACCAACAGGGCAGTTGATTATGGTTGGTCAACCTATGTGAACTGGCTCTAACCTAGAGTCAGTTCTCTTTATTTCTTTGCCTACTTTCTTCCTCCTTATTTTTAAATACAGTTATCTTTTTAGGGGTTTTTTCCTTTATCAAAATCTACTGCATTTTTCTATCCCCCTGTGGCTACTGGTCTCTTGTTTTGTTCTCCCCAAAGCTTTTGTAGCCAGCTCCTGACATTTAGAGTTTTTTTCTTTGTGTGAATCAGCTTTTAAAACCAAAATCTTTGCTGGCTCTCCTAAAAATCAGTCTAATACCTATTTAAAAAATGCAGGACAGGATTCACTCCCTGTATCGCCGCAGTCACATTCAACATATCTTGGGAGAGGAATTTTTTTTTATACTGTAAGTGTCCCCTAGCACTGCCACTGTATCTGGGCCAAGAGTTGAGTATCTATACTGAGATTGATAGAGATAAGGGATTTCATCCTTGAATGTGCAGCTCTGCCTTTTAGAGCCTACAAGATCTGTACTGTTGAATAAGGATTGCAAGATCAAATGAGTCAAACTGAAAACATAGGCATAGCTGTGCATGGCCAGTGCAGTCATTCTCTTCCTGGATTTCCTCCTCTTTAAAAGAAAAAAAGATGGTCTTTCCCTCCGATATCAAATATTCTGAGATCCTTAACAAACTGCTGCTGACAACCATAGCCACCGCACGCAAAAAAGATCTGTCAAAAGGTAAGAGATTTTGGAGTAGTAGTTCTTCAGTTCTAATTCATACCTTTAAAGAAGAGGGATATACAGCTGCTTTGCTGTCAAAGACATGAAGACTTGGAAGGTACTTTTTTTCCTCCCACATTTAGCATATGCTTTAAACATGCGTAAGAGTTTTCCAGGGTGGAGGGAACAAGAGAGGAGGAGGAGGGGCAGCGAGGAGGCAAAATTGTCTTCCTTTCTAAGATACAATCTGAAGTGATTACAGAAATACTCATGTTAGCTATACATATTTTTGAAGATAAGACTTGCTCATATCAATCAAAACAGAGTGGCAGCAACAGAGTGAATTTGCTTCAAGTAGTTCTACTTTGCAGAATCTGATGCAGCCCTTTGATATGTTTGTTCAATTGTAGAGGGTCCCTAATGTCACAGGCACAGCTGGTTTCCCACTCAGCTATCACACACAACAGTGGGGGGCTCTCCTCCGCGGCAGGTGCCTCTAACATCAGTATTACAGCTCTTCCAAAGGCCACAGCTTTCCTGTGGGCCTATGGCCTCTCCCATTTTACCTCCATCTTACCGAGCTGGTAAATAAACTGTTCTTAAGATTTCTTTTTTAAACTTAGCAACTAACTTCCAGCAACTGGTGATTCCAAACAAATAACACCTTGGGAACTAGCCCTTTTGAAGGAGGATGGTGCAAGTCTACTAATGGTAGGGGTAAGTAAAGAGTGGTGGTGGAACCAGGAGAGACCTGGCCAAAAAGGCGAAGGCACTGAATGACGTCCAGGTGGAAAGTGCTGCAGAGTCAGTCATCTACAAAAGCAGAGCAGTGGAAATTCCAACCCTCTGCTTTCTGAGCTGATCTTAACCTGTTATATCCAGTGCAGCAACTGTTAGACCTGCTAAACCATTTCCACTGACACCAATGCCAACCATTCCATTGCCTCCAGTGAGAATACAGCTGGGCAGATATTGAGTACCCTTACCCTAGAAAATAACATTTTGAAGCACTTAATTTTTATTAGTGTATTTTGTGGATGAACAGTCTTTATTTGCATCTCTTCGGGTTGCAAGTGTCTGAAACCAAAGCACTGCTAGTTTTCTGATAAGAGATCCACGATTACCTTCTTTTTAGGTTACCTGTAAAACGTCAGGAGAATTTTGGTACCATTTTTCTGCCTTGAGTAAAACAGAAAACGTAGAAATGAATATTTTAAAAGATGCCTTTTTTTATTTAAAAATCGTGGTTACTGCAGGTTTGGTGGCAACATTTTTGGCAAGTTCTGACTGCATGTGAATTGCTTTGCACCTCCTTGTGTAGTATAAGGCAAACAAAGAGAAGGCTATACATAATTTTTATCTATAGCTGATGATGGTGGACAGTCAATGGTTGCCATAGAAAATAGTTTGTTTATATTTATGTGACAAATGTTAACTGTTCTCCTGGAAGCAATTTCTCTGTATCCACCATAAGCAGTGCTGGTCATTCTCCAATGTCTGGATATGCTTGGTAATGGGATTGGTGCAGAGCCATACTATTGTGGATTGACTCTTTCTTGGCTTGAAGATGATAGACTGCAGCTTGCAATGCAGGATCCATCCTTTCTTGAGCACTGCTAAAATTCCACAAGGAAGGAGTTAGGGACCGCTGTCACTTGTGATGGAGAACGGCAACCTCAGGTGGCCAAGTAAGTGCAGCATGCAGACATAGTGGCACAGACAGTCTGTCAGCTGACAGGCAGCTCCAGTGCACCTTCAGGTACTGTGTGCAAATTAGCCCCTAACCATATAAAACCAGAAATCAAGGACTAACCTTGGAGAGAGCCTGGGACATGCTCAAAGCAGGACTTTCAGGCACAGGAAGGGACAATAGAGTCTCTTTTCTGGAAAGTATTGTAAATTCTCTAGACATAGTGTGGCATCATCATCAACTAAGTACATCTAAGAGTGCGTTCAACACCAAATTTAGCAAGAGAAGCTTCTGCATGCCATGCAGCCACACTCTTACAGACTGCTTGTACCTTCCCACCTGAAAGCTGCTCTTTGGAGTGTTGTTTTATCACTTCCTCCCAGCAGCTGTGTAAATCCTACAGTCTGATGTTCCAGCACAGGAGAAAGGACTAGAAGAAGAGGCGGTGTGGAGCACACTAGTCTTGCAGTGGATAAATGTGTCGAGCAGTGGAGTGCGTTGAAAAATATCTGTCTGGAGAGAGTCCTAAAAAAAATAGAGCTACTCAGGTGGTCTGCAGCTCATCACAAAGCTCTTCAATCCCCTCGTCAAGATGCTGCAAAACAAAGAAGTTGCATCTTTGGGATACAGACTTGGGAATGGAGTATGCTCAGGAGGAAAGGTTACAGAAGCCAGTGCAGTTGTTTCCAGCCTCAACATGAAATACATCACGTGGTTTTAGCAGGCAGACAGACAGAGCTAGTTTGTAACCGGCCTTTCTTGGCACTCAGGGGCAGTCCCAGATTGGGACTGCTGTTCTGAGATGCTGCAAAACATAATAATAAATCTTAAGCACAGAAAACCTGCAGTAATCCATAGGACTTGTGTCATCCATACAATGGCCACTTAACAAGGCCAGAGAAATTGTAGTAAAGATAACAGGTTTGCCAAGTTGTTCAGAATTAACATCCACATATTCTTAACTCTCAGACGTAGAAAAAACATCATATATAGCAAAAAATAGATAGATATATTGCACTAAAAAGTGGTCATCAGCCTCTCTAGGAGCAATCCAGGCTAAATCCAAGATACAGAAGGCATAATCTTCACTAAGGCCAACAGCCAAATTCACGTGTAGGGCTTAAGCTAGGCATAGCAAACTTTTCTGTGTACTCCTAACGAATGTTTATAGGCATCATTATTACAGTAACAGAAGGATCAAACTGTAACAAAAAGAGAAGTGTTTTAGCTCAAAAATCACCTGTGATTTGTAGTGATCTCCTAGCTAATTACCTGACCGTCAGGATGGGAATATCTGTGAAGATAATTTGTTTCAACTAGACAGCTAGAAAGGTTTGGCAGAGGGGGAGGGTACTTTGCTGACTGTCCTTGCTTTTGTTAAGTTTAAAGCAAGAGAGATGCGTCAGGTCACAGAGCTGATCATATGCTGTTAACGTCATTGTAACAAAAATGGAGTCAGAAGGAAAGGCAGGCTTCACGTGACTTTCTCAGCCACCCACCCAATTAAAACTGGGCTAGTTGAAAAATCATCGGACATTCACTCTAACAACTGTAGACACTTGGAAAAAAGTCGGTAAGATCCTAGTACTTTAATCATACTATTGATCTCCCTTTATCTGTTTCATTATTGCATTTTGGATTCACTTTTTTCTGTGGGTTTTTTTTGCACAACCTGCTAAGTTTTTACATTCAGCCTTTGCATGAAATACAGAGGGCCAAGTCTATGCCCTTTTGTACAGCTACAGACAGCCCACGCAGCATTAAAACAGCCATCATTTTGCTGGTCATGTCATGTGTGGGTGGTAAGATGTAGAAATATCCCTTAAAGGGTATTCTCCCTAAGTCAACACAGGAGGGAACAGGAGACCAAAATAAATAGATAAGTTCTAGCTAACATTTCTGAGAAAAGCTCTGATAAATTACAGAAATGACATCACAAGAATGAAGATAGCAAGTGAATAACTGAAAGAAATTGTTTTAGTGCGACTGATTTATGTTTTTAACTAAGAACTGTTTCACTATTTCACATTTTTGGCACAAAGAAGTCTTTGCTAAACATCCTGATCACCTATTTCTTCAATTAAGATCTGAGATCTAGCAGTACATATTTTGTGGCATTTTAAATAAATCCTTTAGCAGACCACAAAGGATCAAAACCAAGAAGTAAGATAGTTTTACAAGGAGACTGTTCTGACATTTATACATTCTGTAGAAGATATCAGAAAACAAAACCAATTTAAGAATAGTTATCCTCCTAATGCACCAAACAGGGCCTGAAATTATTCACTTTAAATTCAGCAAAAAAGCCCCATTACCTTTAATGAGTTGCATCAAGTTCCCACTGTGGTAGTCACTAAAATGTCAATATTTACAGTTGTCACCAAGAAACATCAAACTGTCACAGCACTCCCCTTTTGATAATGCAAAACTAGCTCTCCCTGGTTAACACCACATGGTAAGTACAGGGAATAGCAGTCACAGTAGGGATAACAAAACGTTTGATGAAATCCAGGCACGGAAATCCACAGTGCCTTTCTCTTCAGAGGCACTCAAAATGCAATAGGTCTACAGTGGCACAGTAAGTAACTCCCACATCAACCTCCATTAGATAAAATAATTAAGTCTACATCAATGATTTTGAATAACAGACCATTGTCACAGGATCAGTGTTGTGCGCTTTGAAGAAGAAAGAACCTGAGCTGCGCCATGCCATTTATTTTCCATAAATGCTTTGGCTTTGCCGTGCTATTCTTGCATCTGCAGGAGCCCATTATCCCGGAAAATATTCTGTTCCATTGACAATTATCTCTTAATTATTTCTGTCCTTTAAGTAGCCACCACTTTGAGGATTTTTCAGTATGTAATGCAATTTTCATCACTGAAGCGCCTTTAACTTTCATTGACGGGAGTGCATTTTTATATTAACCCTTGCAAGTACCCAGCAATACCACCTAGGAGTCAACAATCTGGTAGAGTTTCGATGGCTGCAGTAGGATGATCACTGTACAGAGCCACTGCTTGGGAACCAAGTGATTTTTATTTAAGCAGTCAGCAGGGACAATAGAAATCCCAGGACTCAGAAGAAATGAGTAGATTTAGGCTTTTCCCACATGCTGTTTTCTCAATAATACGAGCTTTCACTAAAAGAAAAAAAAACTTCTAGCCCTTCCAATTGCAAAAATAGTCTTGCTATGTAAATCCCATCACTGCTGTTTTGTTGAGTCTGCAGCCAGCCAGACTGAAACAATGGCACCCAAAGAGCCCACAAGTCCCTGGTTGCATCTTAATGGGCTGTTTGTTAACTTCAAAGCTGACCATTTAAATGCTAACTTTATTAGGCAAGTAATCCAAAACATAAGCACCCAGCTTGAACCATTAGCATTTAATTACCCAACATTTTCTCTTGTTTAATCTACAACGCTGTGCAAACTGGTCTTAATTTTTGTTTTGAACAGTGGAGCACTCACGTTTATGCCTCCCTATGTGGAGAGCCACAGCCTCGTGAAAAAAAAAAAAAAGAAAATATCTGAGCTTGCAAATACATAGGTCTTTTAATGCCATGAACAATGCAGTTTTACTCTAAAATTTTTTCAGAATTTATGGGATTTATTTAGGTTATTTCTATTGACTGGGATCCTTGTTACCTGCTCTGGACAAGGACTGTTGTTAAGAAGTGAAGATTTAGCTGCTAATGAAGGAGTTCAGAGTCGTTTCTCCTCCTCTTTCTCTAAGCAAATGGGAAAAAAAAAGAAGTTTCTATTGCTTTTTCAAGGTAGTGTAAAGTCACTGACAATAGCTCCCCTTATAGACGCCAATGTGTGACATTTCACCTGAATGCAACAGAAACGTGCTAAGCTGCAAAAAAAAAAAAAAAAAAAAAAATTCCTTTTTAGATAAAGCTGTTTGTTTCTCAAACGTGACTTACTCCTTAAAATAAAGCACAGCATTTAACTCTTATCTTACGATCTTACTCGAATCTTAGAGCATGTCTCCTGAATGTAAAAGACTACAAAAAGGTGAAGTAACACTATTCATGTAAAATACATACAATGAGGCCTGGGCAAAGACAATCTGATGTCTATAAACTGATGATTAAAGTAAACAGATGATTCAAAGTTGCAGTTTTTAACAGCTGAGTCCAAGTCTGGAGTACAAGGCTGGATATTCCATCCAAATCCAGAGATAGATACCCCCTCACCAAAGAATAATCCCCAAATTCCTTTTTTATTACTTGTTGTGCATTTCGGAGGTGGTGGTAAGCCCCCAGCAGCGCTGAAAGCGCCTACACTAATGCCAGGCACAGCGGCACCTGTAGTCAATAGTCAAGGCTTGCCCCAAAGGATGATTCCGTCTTTCCTGAGCAAAGATTCACATTCAAGGCACTACTACCAAAGGGTGTTCTTGTTTATGTTGTTGTTAGAAACACAGAAGCTGTGGCCCTTTAATTCAGTTCTATTTCAGAGACTAAAAACTGGGTGGGTATTGCCAGGAACCTAAGCAATTACCAGTTTTGTGAACAAAAAAGAGGCGGTGATAGCAGAAGATGAGGAAGGTGACAAAACCAAACAATTGTGGTGTATTTTTGACATTTTGTCCTCTGAAATTTCTATTCTGTTTTTCAGTGCTTCTCAGAGGTCTGGTCTTCATTGCTAAACAAGCAGTGGTTTTTACCTTCATCTTAGAAGTACTGTCTATCCCAAAGAAAAAACATAATGAAAAGAGCATACCAAAGTTTCACTTCAAGGTAAATTCACCAGACCAACCCCATTCCCCACTTGAAGTTAAGCTTGGAGTAAATTTACCTGGAAGGAAATGTAACACAACTTGTCCTCACTGTGTTTTTTACCTCAGGGTGACCCATTTGTGTTCATTTCCCTGCAGTTAGAAATGCAACTTTTTTGGCTGTGAAGACAAGTCCTGAAGTGGACATATCAAACCTATGTATGCAGGAGAACAACGCTGCTGTGAGGCATTTTTACATTTATTTTTTACATGATATTTTCATACAGAGACTGATTTATGGAAGATTATTTTATATAAAGCCTGTAAAACTACCATTACACAATGTTAGCCTGTGAGCACTGCACTGATCCATGGAAGATTTGGAGAAAGGACTGTTCTCTTCTCCGGACGAAGAAAGCATTACTAGGCAGACTCACAGTCCAAAAGAATTACGAGGTGGAGCTGCCAGCTATTCTTCAAGATCACCCAAAAAAGCGAAGAAGATCACTGTAAAAAAATTGGAAGAAAAGACATTGAAATTAGTGACTGCAGGAGTGGAGTTTGGACAAGAACTCAGGCAGATGTAAAGCAAAAAGGATGGGAAGGCACAAGCTGGGATCCTAAGGACTGGACAGCAAACTGATTAAAGTGCTACTTTGTCCCTGGCTGCCAGCAGACCTCTTCCTTTCTGTCATCCGTAACAAGCAATCAAAGAAATCCCTCTATCTTTCTGTAGCAAGTTACTCTGGGTGGCAGTTCCTTTCCCCATTCCCAGGCATGGCTTTCTAAAACCTCTTGTATGGTTCTCCAGGCAAAAAATATGGGCTGCACTTTGCAAACTTATCTCAAGCTCTGGTGGTTTCACACCAGTTTGGCCATTTCCATTACACTGACATCTTCAATCCACTCTTTTCTAAACACTGTCAGGGGAATTTTCTGAATCATCTTGTTGAAGTTGTAGAGTAACAGAACATTGCAATGCAGTAATGGAGGGTACCAGCAGATGGTGACATATGTAAATCGCTATAAGGATTATGTGCAACAAAAGAGTCTTTAGAAGGTGCAGACACTCTACGTAGTTCTGCTCCCATTTCTTGTAATGCTTAGGAAAAAAAAAATCTTCCTTTCATTATTTCCAGCTTGGCCTGCTACAGCTGGTGGCAGCTGTTTGGGGACTTTTTTCTACCACTCAGATAATTTTGTTTGGCATTGATGCCTGAGTAGCTGCTGCAAGCCATCTTGGAAACTCCTACAGAGTGTGTCTACATTATGCTTTTTTGCTGAGTATTTTTTTTTCCTTTGGAGAAGTTATTACCAAGTGCACTGTTTACTGTTTATTGTCGATATCACAGGGGAACCAGAATGCAAAATAGATGGTTTTAATAGCCATGGGGTAGCATACTGGGGGCTAGCAGAGAAGAAATGCTAATTCCCATTGCCATTTCCTGGCCCAGATGGTCAGGACTTCAGTACCTGATGGTTTGAAATGCTATTATGAGTACAAGCTAATATCGATTCTACAGAGAAGACTTTGGCAAATCTATTACCAGCTCTTTTAAATTGCACCTCACTAACAATTTAGGGTAGCTGTTCATCCAGAGAAAAGAAATACAGCTCTGGGCTTGCTGAACTCTTCTCTGAGTTGACCTTAGGAGGGAAAAACTTTGCAAAGTCACATTAGTGCTTTTTCTTGGCAAGAATGAACTGCAGATCTGTTCTGCAGAAATCTGTTCTGCTCAAGCAGCAGCCCCATATAGATGTAGTTCACTCATTCCGTGAGAAAACACTTGTGGCCACTGAAGGTGTTACTGCCCCAGCTGTTTACTGTAGCCCATCCATTGGAGACTTTCACCTCAAAATGGAAAGGGCTGTGTGTTGCTACTCCACATCTCTCCAGCAGTCCAACCCTTCCTCTCTAGTGGATCAGATGAACACGTAGGACTGTGAAGCGGATGCCACTGAGGCACAGGAGTGTTCTCTGAGGCCTTGGGGGTGGAGAGCTGGAGGGCAGGGTGGGCAACTGGAGGCACCAATTGCACCCCTGTGGCAAAACTGGTCCCAGCTCATCTGTTGGAGCTTTGCGAGGCTATGGTGGTGCTGCCCGTGGGGTTCTTTTGTGTTAGCACCAACTGGTGCCACTTGGAAACAGTGAAGAAAATAAAGCAACTAGACTGTGGTAGTTGAGGAACGAATAAGAAGGTTTGTATTCCTACCAAGCGTTATCCCACATATTCAGACTAGGGAGAAGAAGGAATTGAGGACAATCGGTAAATATTGGAAATAGACTAAAGCAGTACAAAACACTAAAGTAACCAGAATTGAGACAATTTTGCTCTGACATGGTCACAGTCATCAGTGCACCCAGCCCATGTGCAGCCCTAATGATATTCAGACTGTTTTGAATTTTCTCTGCCCTAGCCAGGCCAGCTTTCACTGCCCCAAAAGGTGGTCCTTTCCCAGTGCTAAGCTATATTGGCCCCACAGCTGCCAGATATAAGCAAGAAGTATTCTCAAAACTTCTCTTCTTTCTCCTTAAGGTTCCTAAATCATGCAGTCTCCTTCAGGCTACACTGCATTTGGTCAGACTTTGTGAACAGCAGGTCTCCTCCATTCCTAGGTAGCCCTAGAAGCTGCATGTGCTTCCCCATTCAAGAGCTGGGGTAAGCCAACCACTGCTGCCACTTTAGCATAGTGTTAACTGTAACCGTTTTGTTGTAGAGGAGATCCAATTTAAAAACATGGTCTTAAACACTTGCAAACTGTGAGGAAGTTCAGATGTAGAATAAAGCACAGTGATCTAAAGCCATCCCTTTTATTTTGGAATGAGTCATTTTCAGTTCTTTGGGATTATATTTTCCTTAATACAAAATGTACACTTACAGCTCTCGGATTATTCTGTCCAGGACAATGTTTTTCTTGCAATACAATCACTTCTTATGACTTACAATCTTTGTATCCCTAGTTTGACTGTCCATAAATGCCATTAACTCATAAGGCCATTGCTACCTAACATGTTCTTCTGCCTAGCAAGCTCTGTGTCCATTATCACTGATATTTTTGTACCACTCATCATGATTTCAGCAGCTCTAGATTATCCCGAGCTTTTGCCTGAGTGTATAATTTTCCTGCATCAAAGGCTTGTTGTTTTCCATTTATGACCCTTGTAGTGCATTTTGGGGTTGGGGTTTTTTTGCTGCATAGCCTTGGGAACAAAGACACATACATACACAACATTGTTTGCCTGCAACAGGCAGGTCACTGAAGAGAGACATATCCTGTTATGAGGTTATGGAGCACTGCACTGCGGTCATCATGTTGCCCCGTTCAGAATAAATCAGAGAGGAAAGCGTATAATTAGGAGCCCTGTGTGTATTCAGGTGACTGTGTCTAGATACTGATGCTGGAAAGCCTTGCAGAATTTGTAGTGTGAGTAGAAGTGTACTCTTCTCTTCAGATTTACTCTTCTTACTTGGTAGGAATTGATTTGGTAGCAGGGTTGGCTTCAGGCAAAAATAAAGCAGGCAACTGCCTGTACGGGGCATCAAAGCAAGCCTCAGAAGGGGCTGACCACTGCCCTGATGGGTGAAAGAAGCATCACTGGCTGGACTAGGGGGTGTGAAGGTAAATGCGCCTCTGGTGAGCAGTAATAGGCAATGACAAGCAGTCTGGCTTTGCTAGCTGGGCCTGGCAAGACAGAAGAAGGCAGAGAAGAGGTAAGGGTGGCAAATGCATTTGCTTCCCCCATTCTAACACCTGCCTGTTCCGCACGGCCTCACCCGTCTGTCCTGTGCTGCCCTGCTGTTGAAGTTTGCCTCTGCTGCTGACAAGCTGTGAGTCAGCTCTGTCCCTCAGGCACAGAGCTGTCCTTTCCTTGAATGTAAAGCCCTGGTTCTCCTCCATCCTCGCTCATTACTCTGTGTCTGTGTTGTAAAGGATCAAGCCCTTCAGACCACATTTTCTCTACCATTCTCATTTTCCCAATCTCTCCTTCACCATGTTACAGCGCCATCATGTCAGCATACAGTGCACAAGAGCGTGGGCTTTTTCTATGCTGCATAAGGCATTGTCACTACTACTTAGTTCCTGAGTTCAGAGCTCTGCTGAGGTCCAAAAGCCCCTGCTTGCTGTGCTCATACATCACACAGTGGCTTGGCAAGATATCGGTAGAGTGCGATAATTTTGAGATCAATTGCAGGTCTAAATTAACCCTGGTTTTAGGATATGTTTTCACAATATGGCCAAGCTGATGCACAAGTTCACCACTGACAAAAGGGGGGAAGCTGTGGTAACCTTTCTTCTGACTCCTCTTTTCTCCATCCTTTCTCCCCATTCCCCTCCCCATCTCTGTCCCCAGCAACCAGCTTTCCCTCCTGATTCCTTCACAATGGCTCATCTGATCTCAGATGAAACTGCTTCATCTTGTCCCTTTTTGCCATCTGATTGAGCTGGTGTGGCTTGCTGTGTGACTTACACGAGTATGAGAATCACCTCAAAGTGAGCAGTGGGAGATCATGGCTAGGAGCAGGAGTGATGGAGATATTCAGGAGTTGAGCTGGACCTGCTCCTTCAGCATGTCTCAAGCCATATCATAAGGTCAGACCCTGATTGTGCCCATGTGCTGGACAGAAATCATGTCATTAATTTTGTTTATTCTTTATTCAGAGCACTTGATAGAACAATAGAATCACTGAATCAGTTGGGCTGGAACGGACCTCAGGATGGCTTTCAGTCTGTTCAGAGCAGGGTCAAAGGGACCATTAAAGATCCCTTTGGTCGAATGTGTGCCAACGGACTTCAGGACACCCCATTTTGGTTGTAAGATTTACCTGCTGACAATCTGTAGAGCATAAAAGTACCTAGACTGACATGAAAGGAAGCAAGTGGATTCAGCCTCCCTGCCATCCCATGAAAGACATCCTCTGTGTAAGTGGCATTCATGGCCTTGTATCCTCCTTCTGAATCTGCAGGTTTTCAGAACGGTTCTCTTGGCACACACTTTCTTCTGTAAGGTGTCCCTGGAATGCTGTTTTCCACAGTAACTCCTGGCAGGTTCAGCTGAGAGTAAATGCAAAGATGTTCCTGCCTCATAAATAGATAAGGCAAAGGATGTCAGGGAAGGGAAATATTATCTCAGTTTTATAAAGGAAAGCTTTGCTGAATCTTTTTTCCCCTCCAGAGTCCCAGATGCCATATGCAGCAGTGTAGCAATGGGGACACCAACCTCCTGAGGCTCAGCCCAGTGCCTTTCCTGTAAAACTATTTTTTTTTCAAAGCTATAATCTATGAGAATTTTGTTAGCTGCTCACAGCTCTGAGATTTGTTGGGGACTTTTGCCTAAGCTCATTCTCTTTCTTGAATACAAGAGTGCATTTGTCTCCTTGATCTGCTATCACACAATTTCTTTTTAAACAGAGATTACTGTGCAATCTTATGTCGGCCTTTGCATTTGTTCTTGTGCCATGCACAGATTTTTCTTTGCCTGGTGTGTCTCCACGCACTTTATGGAGATTATAGCTGCTCTAGTTTGTGCTATCACTGCCTTACCCACCTCACTTTTAAAACCATCTGTAAATCCATTAGAAATTATTCCTTCTACAGGATGTTCCAACATCAATATGAAAGATATTTGAAAGGCTATTACAAAGCAATCAGATGCCTTGCCTTCTTTTGCCAGCTGTTGGGAACACATGGTGACCAAATGCAGAGTTTTCATACGGGTGCAACAATCTTCTAATATTTTGATTGGAACATTCATTGTGTTCACTCTCTACAAGTTCAAAGGTGAATGAATTATGTTAATCCCATTCTCCTGCACAGTGTGAGTTCAGCTTTTCAGCTTTTCTCCACTGGAGTCTTTTTTTCTCTTGTGCTGATGTGCACTGAAATATTCTGTCCACTCGTTCAATATTTCCCTAGATGTCCTTCTAGTCTTAGCTGTTTGGCTGGGTAATTTCACTCATTCACTGTTATTACTCTTACCTGCCATTTGAAATCTGATGTCCTTTGCCTACCCTCATTTACATTCTCTTTGCAACTGGTATATGAAGAGACCCTTTTGAGCTCTGCTGTTTGCCAAAGTTCATGGGCCTCAGAGCTCTGTGTTAGGAGTAAAAATGGATGACAGAGCTGGGTATCATGAGGTAATCCCTTGTTACTCATGTAGCCCTTAATGTGGAAAGAATTAAACACTGAGAGGCAATGTATTTGCTCACAGTTCAAAGTAGGCTTCAGTCAACATTCAGCTTCAAGTTCTTGGTTTTTCTCAGGGCCATGTTTCTATTGAAAAAAGAAGTGGTTGTGTGTTTCTCCTTGTGTTGTGTCACAGATACCTCCACTCAAAACCAGCCACACTCACCCACGTAAAATTTCTGAGTGCCTCCATCTTCCTATTTCTGTGGGGAGGCAGAGAGATCCGTGTTATGGTTGGAAAGGAAGACGTGTTTTATCTATCTGAGAGATGTATGGTTTTATTACCACAAAGGAAGAGCAGCAACTGAATTCATCAGTGTCCATGATATTTTCCCACCCTGTGACTATACTGTTGGTGCACCTAGAGTGCCCTTATTGGAAAACATCTACAGTACCAACTCTAAACCACTAAATTGCTGATTATCTTCCAATAACTCATCCAAAAAGACAGACAGGTTCTCCGTTATTTCACTGAGAAGGAATCAGCTGGAGCAGCTCCACTTTCTCCAGCCTTAAGAAACAGTGATATATGATCCAGAAACAATAATACACGTGCATCACCAGTAGAGACAGTGACATGATCTTGCTTTTCAACCCAGATGCTTTTTCTGCTCATCCTTCCTGATGCTAATTCCCCAAATTAACTTTGTAGTGAACATATTACCACTCTGGTAATATGGCTGCATCTGCACTCCTAATTATCAGAAGGTGTGGCCAAAACATTTCCTGAATCATTGCCTGGTCTCTGCGCTAAGGATGTGTGAAAGGATTTTGGAAGGTCAGACGCTTTCTGTGTAAACAACATCAAATGTCCTAAAATATACTGGCTCTACCATGAACTTCAAAACTTTTCTTGAGCACTTATGTTAGCAAAATTTACTTGCTTAGAGGCACGTGAAAGACAAACAGTTGGAACATGGCCAGACCTAATACAATTTTGTATTTAAATGATTATCCTCAGGAAATTTTTGCTTAGTACAACTAATTTTAAATCTAATGTGTTAGGAAAGAGATGGAAAAAAAAAGAAAGAAATTTATGTAGAGACTATTTTAACACCTACTCAAGAACTACTGTGACACTGGGATGGAGCAATGTCTGTAGGCAGCCAGTGCAAAGATGTCTGAGCACCTTGTTTAGTGCTTGCAAGTAGGCTGAACCCTAACTCCTCATGCTTCTGTTTAAATGGGCTATTCCACAGGTCATATTTCTCATTTTCTGCAGCCAGCTTGTCACCTGGTTAATATTGCAAAGATTTACACTAAATTCACAAATGCCAGTTTGAAGTGTCAAAGCTCCTTTAAAAGAAAAATAAAGTTAACCTGGGCAAAATGCATAATACATATTTTATAGCCAAAAAGCGAGTTTCTTCTAAGCTTCAGAAGAACTGCTACTTCCTACAGCCTGTGATTGCAGTAATATTTTTTTCTAAGGAACAGAAAGCATTTATACCTTGATATCCAAGTCCTTAAGGTATGCCTACACTTACAAATTTAAGTATATTTCTTCTCTGTTCATTTTGTACTCTGGCAGAAGTTGGAAAAGATCTACATTTTTGCTTTGTAGATGCCAAAGCATGAGCAAACAGTGTCACTCTTAACACTTCCTGTGAAGCAAGAGTCCTCAATTTTTCTCCAAAATTAAACAAAAAGAAAACACTTGGTGCCCCAAACTTTGCCAGAGTTGCTTTTCACAAGAAAACAGCGCCTCACTGCTGCAGTCCCTAATGTCCATGCCAGATTACAAACAGCTTCATACATGACTTTTGCATGCTGAAGACCCTGGAATGCAATGTAAATCTCATTTCCAGATTTTAATTAACAAGAAAAGATTGTAGCAACTGTACAGGAAGACTGCAAAGGGTCTAAAGATTGCAGTTCAGCTATTTCCAATAGATGAAAGACAGGTAGAAGCTCTTATCAAACCAGGTCATACAATGCCACTCATGGACTGAAATGGAAATTTTCCGTGATTTGGAAGATATGCAACCCCGTTGTCCTGGGATAACATGACTATGATTTGCTGCCTCAAAAGCAATCACAGATCAGCAACTACTTTCTGCCCCCGGACACTCTATCCCATGTCAGAGTGAAGGTCATAACAATTTTCAGCGAGCTGGTGAATGCCTGGGGATTTTTGTGGCTTGCGTTTGTCAGGAGTATGTGAACACAAGTACTGTTCAGTTTGTCATCTAGTTTACAAGTGCACAGGGCTTACATCCATAGCTATTATAGGTTAAAAGTAGTTAGGGAAAGCTAGGGCATGGAGGATAAGAAAGCATCCCCTGTCTTTATCTATATATGCTTGCATTTGTAAACTGAAGGTCCCACAGGCAGAGTGAATCACGAGGGTGTCCTGGGCAAAGCAGTCTCAAGTGGAGGAATTTTACATAATTCGTTGCCAATAAACAAAAACTTACGATCACAGAGAAAAAAAAAAAAAGAATATGAATACTTACAAACACATAGGTAAAACATCTATCCCCAGTCTCACCTTACCTTATCTTTCCCCCGGTGAGGAGATGGGCAGAGCAGGAGGTGGGGACGTTTGGGTAATGCTCTTCTGCTCACCTTTGCCGCTCACTGATTTTCCTGCCAGACTGTTTCTGAGCATCTCAGCAACAGCGTGGGTCCCCCATGGGTGGACCCAGTAACTTCTGCCTTTCAGAAGGGTGGAAGACTTCAAAGGAAAGAGGGTAGGTAAAGGAGCTGTGAAGCAGCTCCTGTGGAAGGAGAGCGTGGCCAGCAGGTCAGGAGACCTGTATCAGCACTGGCAAAGGAAGGCAAGAGGCTAGAGGGGCTTTACAAAACCATGCCACAGAGGGACTTTTTGGGAGGGTAGGAGAAGATTTGTATGGAAGGACAAGCTGTGAAGACCAACAGAGGAAGGTGTGCAGCAGTAGGGTTGAGACGCAGAAGGCCCAGGGGAAGATTTAGCTGTGGCACTGCCACTGGGCTTCCTGAGGAGAGGGCTGGTCTTTGTCCTGCTGAGAGAAGACCACCAGCTCTTTGGGAGTGATGGCTGTTTTACTCTGTTTTTGTGGAGTTGTGCTAGACCTTTGGCTGAAACGCCTGCACAGCTGGTACGTCCTGTGGGAATGGCTCAGCTACCCTGGGACATTTGAAAAAGCAATCTGTTCGCACGTGTCCTGGAGGCCACGGAGCACTTAGTGTATACTACACCCCCTTGCATCTTGAGACACATTAGATACACTTCTGTGGGTGTCCCAGGTCCAGAGCTATCTGTGCCTGAAAAAGCTTAGCGATGTGTGCTGAGGAAATCTCTTTGAGCTGAATTGCCCTAACATTCAACTAAACTGCAAAAAAATTCCTTGATTTTGAAAGAAGTAATTGGAAACTTTGCCAGAACCTTGCCAAAACTTTACTGGTCTCTTGTGGGACTGCTGGTTCTCTTCTGTTAAAAAATAAAAGAGCTTTTCCCTACCCATTCTCGCATTTCTGTGGCAGAACATACATCCATGCACATCCTTTGATGTAAATGTTTAAAATTTTTCCAATTACTGCTTTGACCTAAAAGCTAATAAGTACACTTGCCTCCCTTATGAATGTCAAAACCCCATAAGAACCATATTTTTGTATTGCTACCACTTAAAGTGAGTGTCATGGTGATGAGTAGAAAATATAAGAGTACAGGTAAAAGAAGGCAGCACTAGTAGAAAGAAGTCAAAACCAGAAGAGAAGCAAAAGGAATGACTAACTGTGAATGGAGGGAAGTTCTAGAACAGCTGACTTCAGAAGTGGCAAGAAGGGGGGCAGAAAGGGAATCCCATTTTATCCACAATGAACCCTGCAAAGATGTTAGAGGAAGGAAGCAGAGAGGCCTCCAGTTGGACAGCAAACACAACACCCGTATTTTCTGCTGTGCCATCTGTTTCTACATCTTGCAGTGCATTGCTACATACAGCTGCTGCCACCAAATGCCCAGCTAATTTTAGGGTATTCATCTGTGCTTGAGCTTGGGTAAGTAGTCTCTCAGCCTTCATTTGTAGGAGATGACACATGAGCTCTCCCACCTGCTGTAGATTTCCTGACAATGTCCCTTGGGAGACCACAAAGGCAGCTATGCTGTTGTGGGATGAGAAAGAAGGGTCACATAATTAATTAGAAACTGCTAAGTTGTCAGCAGCATTGGCTATAGTACGCAGTTTTTTTTCAGCCTGGGGAGGGGTTGACTTGCAAAATAAATGAAAAAACCCCTTCGACTGAAAGGGTCCAGTATATTCATCAATGTTTGTGTAAAGAAGTGAAGGAGGATACAGCAAAGCTTGTGAACAATACAAAATAGCATTGTTACAGCAAAAAAGGAAAGAACTGTTTTAGGGACATAGACTATGCTACGTGTCCGGACAAGGGAGCACCTTGCTCCTAGGTAGTGGAACTTGCTGCTGGAGCAACAAGAAGTTTCACCCTGGGGATGTGGAGATCTGTATCTGTAGGTCTTCTGTTTGTTTTCTTGCTTATCCATATGCATTGTGTAGGGGATGGAGGGGGAAGGGGAGTTACCTGCCTATATTTTCAATGGGACTGTCACCTCAGCCAGATGTGTGTGTGGAGAATGACCTAAGCTGTTCTGGGAAACAGGTGAAGGAAGGATAAATTAGGTGGTAACTCAGCCATGATTTGGTGTGTGGACCAGTGTTTCTCCAAGTTTGAACCTTTGGGTTGGGAAGGGCCTAAGAAGGAGACATTTAAACCCAAGACAAAATTCTGGTAGTCAAAGAATTTGAAGGGAAGCAAATTGACAGCAAAATGCTGACCTGCCTATAGACTGATCAGTTCTAAGTTGGTGTGCTTGCAAAAAAAAAAAGGCTTCATCATAGTCTCCTTGATGAAAGCCACCTGTTGATGGAAGCTGAGATTCAAGTTAAATAAACAAGAGTCTGTATTAAAGAAAAAGAATGCTACTAAGAATGTATCATAAAGTAAACTGAGCGTGTACCTTCAGCTTGAATACTGTTTACAATTCTGGGCAGAACACTTCAAAAAGGGTAACACTAGAAAGCGAATGAGTCCACAGGAGGGCAAGAAAAAAATATCAGAGGAATAGCAAGATGTCTACTGTGTGCATAGTGATTATAAAGGTGAATGCTTTAGAGAGAAACAAATACATTATGACATAGCAGAAATATATCCAGTACTGACTAGAACAGCGAAGGTCAGACAGAGGCACCTGTTTGCTTCTGTAATAGAAAAATACAGAGGCACCATAAGGTGAGAAGGAAACCAATTTAAAACTGTTAAAAATATGTTTTTGGAAGCATAAATAGCATGCAGCTGTGTATGAACTGCTGTAAAACATGACGGAAAAAAGGGATTAGTAGGATTCCAAGGAGGACTTAAGACCAGATCTCCAACGGTATTTAGGTGGCTAATTCCTACTGAAGTGCATGTAGTAACTTCAATTAGCTATAAGCTCAATTTTGGGAGGTTCTGAACACGCTGGCTATAATCCAGCAAGACACATGCTTTACTCTCAGCAGGTAGATAGGGTCCCTGATGAGTGCAGCACAAATTACACTCCTGAAGTTAAGCACACACTTACATTCTTTACTGGACTGGTATAAGTATGTTCAGTACCGAGCTTTCCATAAATAAAACACCCACAATTATTTATCCCAGGGGAAAAAATTGCTTCACTGAACAAACAAATACCCAACAATCTGCATACTTTAAACAGCAACAATAGCACTCATATAATAATGTACAAGGGCTGACTCAGATATGAGGAAGAATTGAGCACCAGCTGGAAATACATGCTGATTGTTTATTCCACTGACAAGAAAGATGTTACATAAAAAAAAAATTCTTTTAGCTTAAAGCCGCATTTCACTGTCTGACACTCTATTTTGGAAGAAATGAATAGTCTCTTGTCAGTATGCCTTAGTAAAAAAAAAGAAAGAAGCATTTTTTAAAAAATACACCCACACCTAGAATATTTAAAGAGTGAAATACATGAATCAAGTACAGTAAATAGTTTAGAAGACTTGAAGTTCTGGTTCATTGTTGCAGAGAACTGTTAGGATTAGTTACATGGTATGTGTTCCTTGGTGGTGAAATGAGCTGCCCTGCCTCTACTGCCCTTCAGCCCTTCATGCCTGCTCCCACACTCCTTTAGATGCGCCAGCACAACTGCCTTTGGGATCATTTTGTGGACCAGATTAGGGAGATCTGCGTTAAAAAGCAGAAAACCCAAACAAAACCAAGGACAAAAGCCTTTTTTTCTGGAGGTTTTCTTTTCGCCCTGGACTGTATCAAGGGTCTGAGACACAGAGTGTTCCACAAACAATTGCATTGCCTCTGTCAAGGAGACAGCAAACTGCTGCGGAGGGGCAGCAGCTGAGTCAGGGCAGCACAGAGAAACTTCCGAAGGCAGTTTCGTCAGCAAAAATAACATTTAATTGCCCCACAAGTCTCTCTCTGGAGTCAGAGTTATAGCAGGATTTAATTCCAAAGTTGATATTCATCCCATCTCTCTGTCATTGCACTTTTATACATGTGTATATATGTACATAAATATATATAAAAATATTACATGTGTGTGTGTGTATCATCTCTGCACTTGGAAAATATTAAGTTAGTGTCTCATTAAGATGTGAGATTTGTTTTCCTTGAGAAAAAAAACAAAACAAAACAAAACAAAACCACACAGGCAAACTGATGTGTTTGGAGACAGATTTAAAAATGCTTGGAAAACACACTGCAATGTTTGTAAAGACCTATACAATAGAGTCCTAGCTGCCTGCCACGCAAACATTCCTCTCATATGAATGGGTGCTTAAGTATGGAGCAACAGCCCATAAGCATGGGCAGAGAAGCAGATGGCAGGTCACTCTATTAATATTGAGAATTCAAGCGATCCCAAACATTTTGTCGTGCTTTTACTCCCATGATCTGAAACTGTATTACAATGGAGTGAAGTGCCAATGGCTCCATTTTAGGGATTAGGAATCTGCAGATAGACCTAATCATATATTACCCATTTTCTGCCAGCTCCTATGTACTTGCACCAAACCACCCATTCTTCCCTGCTTGCTGAAGTATGTTCTGTCTCTGTCAGCAACGTGTCCTGTAGAGTGTGTGTGTGCTGAGGTGCAGAATGAGTTTGTGTACAGCCTTCCTCCCTATCCCTGGGATAAATGGCAGAACAATCTGCCCAGGAAGGTGAAACAATTGATGGATCTAGAAAGAGGATTTGGGTCTCCAGGCTCCAAGATAGCATACTATGTGCTGGCCTGTGCCAGTCACTGGAATGTCTCATGAGTAAAGTTTTCCTGAGACCTGATGAGAATTGCATCCTCCTTTAAACTTTTAGATGCCTTGCACTTTAATGTGGTTAAGAGGCTTTGATTTTTTGTGGTATTTTTTCATTCTAAATCTTCTTAATATTTTGTTACCTGTGGAGCTTCATTAACATTCACCTGTCTGAAAATGATTGGGGGACTGAAATGCAAATTACTCCCATACAATGCAAATACATGACATTTTGCAAATGAACCTTGCAAGACTTATGCACATGTAAGAGTATATTCCTGATGCAGCCGCTATAGTCAATTAAGCTGGTGATGACCATAATATGATATATTGTACGTCAGAGGTTAATTGCTCTCACCATTTTTGTCTTCATCTCAGCAGGTGCTCCTATGCACCATCTTCTCCTTTCTTCTTCTCTCCCGGCCAGTAACAACACCAGTCAGAAGAAGCTGGCTAGTTTGCTGTCTTGTGTCAGATGTGTTAAATGCTGGGTTGCTAAAGGTAGCAGCTTGCTTCACTCCAGGGGAATATGTTGAATACCTGGGGACTGGTTTTGGCCCCTGGACTTCTGTGCTGTGTGGTATCTAGCTTTGCTTTTTTTCTTACTTCTCCATGCAAGCAACAGCAGACTTGGAGGAGCATCCTGTGAACTTTATGATACAGGAGCTGCCCCAAGGTTTCCTGCCTTCAGATTGCCTTTTGGTCTGCACTCACACCTCTGAATTAAAATTGTGATGCTTCGGTGCTTCAAATACGATAGGCATTCCACAGGCAAAGGAATGAGCAGCTGTTCTCTGGAAAAAATTAAAAAAACCAAATAGGTACCCAGCCCCCACTGAAGGGTCGATCTTCAAATATAATTGTGCACTGACATATGAAAGCAAGGAATGTACCGTTTTTACCTGCCAATATAATTTATTTCCAGCCACACCTCTACCTGACCACTGTTAGATACACTCATTGTATTCTGCACCGTACAGCAGGGGGATAATGAATGGATAAATGAAGGTTTGCAAAATCACAGAGGCTGTGGATAAGACGAATGCAGAGCTGTTACTGTCCAAACTTGCAATATTTGAACTAAGGAGCACTCACGGAATGTTAGTAGGAAATGAGCTTAAAAGACAGATGAAAGAAAGTACTTTTTATACGGCAATAGTGCCCTGGGATTTGTTGCCACAGAGGTTGTAGAGGCAGATATTTTCAATGGGTTCAAAAAGGGATGAGACTGATTCATGGACCACAGGTCCGTAAAAAAATGCTAAGAGAACAGGCAGGGATGCACCCTCTGATACCTTCCACAACTGTGGAAGCTAAGGAGTAGGATAGGAGAGAATGGACTGCGGATAGTGGTCAGGCTTGGGTGTGCTCCCTAAACAACACTGACACTAGATTTTTTGCTGACAGATCTAAGGGAAACAGTTCACTCCCCGCCCCTCCCACTTAGGCTCCCTTGAGGGGCCAACCCTTCAAGGTTGGCTTTGAAGTTCTTCTCATCTTTTGAGATAACACAGGCTTTTTCCACTTTTTCCTCTCTATAAACATTCCTGACTGATATAACTGATCCATATATCTGAGTTGCCACCTTGAGTTCCTCAGTCTCACTTCTTAAGTACATAAGAGTATCCTTAAAAGACTGGTGCAAGAGTGTCCACAAATATAGCTTGAGCAGTACTCCCTCAGTTTCTGCAAAATGGGTTGCAGAGTCTCTGTGTACTTGTTGCATCTCCAGTGATTGAAAGAGATTATGCGTTAAGACCTTAGAAATCCTGCATGTAAATACCACTTTCCAGAATCTTCATTTCTGCTTCTCAAACAATACCATCTTTAACAAACTCATGAAAACTTTCCACACACTAATACTTAATAAATAGACCCAAATCTTCCAGGATGATGTAATGTATACCTCTAAAACGTCCCCATAAATAGACCCATCAAAATACTTTCAATTTGCATATACTCTGTGCTGTCATTATGAAACTGAATAATCAGTGTGCAGAAACAAGAACTCTTGCAGATAATCAATAAAGGGTAGAAATCTTCAGCTCTAGTATTTTTCAGAAAGCCTCTCTGACTTCTCAGTAGCAAACCTCAAGGGAGACCTACAAATCCCTTCAAATACTAAGTCTAGAATTAAAATTTATAACTCCTCTGGATACTAAAAAGGTGAATAATGAAGATATTACATTATATGGCGTTACAATTTGCCATCCGACCTTATTTTCATGGACATGAATGGTTTCCTTTTTGTGTCTGTTCCATAAGATCTGTCAACTTTCTCCCTGCTACTGTGTGTCACATCTCTGTCAGTGCTTTCCTCTCAAGTGATCTAATCAATTAGCAAAATTAGACTAAGCTACCAGCAAATATATCTAACATGGTTTTAGCTTTCTTTTTGATGTGATGCTTCTTACGAGATCTAGTAAAAGAACTCCAAAGTCTGTGCTTACTTTTTTCTCTAATTGTTTTGTAAATCTAATGAAAGATAAAAGTTCTTGCAGCCCTACTTCTTAACAAAAAGCTGGAGAAGGTAGTCAATCTTAGCACTTACATTTTGAAGATTGTCGTTGTGGAGATGTAGGAAGCAGGGAACAAAAGGTTTTTTTCAGATTACATTGATGTGGATTTTTTGATGGTGCATCAGCATCAAGAAAATACGTTTCCATGTTTGGCTTTTTTATGAGAGTAGCAAGATGACTTATTCTGCCTGCTGATTTGTCATCTCTGCTGGGACTGCCCAGTGTATTGATTCTCATACGCATCTCTCCATTGGCACAAGCAATTCAGTTAAAGGCTATTACAAATAACTGTTAACCAGTAATAGGTTTTGGTAACTAATAATTGCCAATGTTGAAATATATAGCAGAAAATACATTATTTTCTAGTATAGTTTCCACCTCCTGTGCTATATTTTGTAGATAAGGTTTCTGTGACTTAGAATTTAAAACTCCAAGTGATGTATAAAATAGTGTAAATAAAATTTTCATGCAGAATATCTTGAAGTTGAAAGACGCCTTTTGACGTTCTGACTTCTCTAGGCTTTCGATCACATTTGGTGGTCATTTAAG
>WAAD01023303.1:26201-227744 GCA_013389945.1 Fregata magnificens | reverse complement strand
ATGCACATATGAACTGCGTCCTTATATAGCCACTGCTTCTTGGTCTTTCATCTGAAAAAGCAGAATGGACTGGGGAAAACATAGGTTTCTTTTTATACCATAGAAATAACTTCCAGCATTTCTTAGATCCCTCTACTAGTATGAGCAATATGGGAAGAGATTGCATTATTAAAAAGGTCACACATCACTGTTTTTAAGTGAAAGGCCTCCCTTGGAAATGTAGTAGGCATATTTCACTAAGATAAGTTTCTAAAGAATGTATTTACGGAGTGATGAAAACACTCTTTAGTCTTTCCCAATCTGTGAAGGCAGCTGCTTTGGGAAAGGGAATGGTAGCAAGGGAGAGGGAGGAAGAGGGGAAAAAACCCACTATGCCAAACAACTTAATATCATTACGTCTTTGTTTTTTTCTCATTGTGTTTTTACGCATTTACTTTGAAACTAGTGTGCTTGGTGGACTTTCCTGGCCGTGTCTGAGCTGAATATTACATCAAGCAGCCCAGCCCAGCAGTGGTCTCGCAACCCTGTCTGATATTCCCTTTGTGCGTCAGGCAGAGAGAGATTTTGTTTCATGCATCATTCATAAACTCACTGCTGGGATTCTACATGTCGCTACATCTCCCAGTCTTATTGCAGAGACTTAAAACAAACAGAGATGACTGTACGGTCTTCTTTTGTGGAAATTGCTCACAGGTGCCACAACATAAGCTGTTGCTGATGGCAAAGATGACACTTATTTCGAATACAAGGTAAAAAAGTAGCTATTTACTGTTGGGCCCATGTCTTGAAAGTTTTGTTCAGTCACATTGTGTGCTGTCTTGCGGTACTATTTCACATGCTGACAGAGGAGTCACCTGTATCCCCAGCACAAAGAACAGGAGAAAACAAAACCTATCCTTTAGATGGAAAGCTGCCGCCTGAGAACTTCTGCACATCACTTTTAATCTTCAAGTCAATCCAAATCTTTTCTCTTACATAGCTAAGTCACAGTCAGACCTCCTTCCCCTCAAATTCAGCCTATTCTTTGCACCTATTGGGCTTCTTTCCCCTCTTTTCTCCTCTTATATTGCTCCACAGTGGGTGGTAGATCCTTTCCTCATGTTTTTTCCACCATCTGGAACAACCATTCTGTGACTGATTGAGTTGGGCTCATTTCATATCTCGTCTCATGGGACATCTATTTTCACTGGCCTATGCCTCCTTTCCCAACTAAAAAATAAAATGAAGAAAACCAATAAAAATTCCATTCCTGAACTTCTCTGCATTCTCCCTATGAAAGCATACGAAGAACCAAGATGTTGCAGCAATCACCCTTACTTCTAGCCTAGACCAGGCGTGAGATCCATTGTAACAAAGGATATTTGTATTTGTGCTGATAAATGTAGCCCACAGAGACATGTTCTCAGATGTTTCTGGTAATGGCATATATAATCCATCACAGTGAATTTTGCAGCAGGGCCTCAGGATGGGTGACGAATCCCGGGCTGAATCAGTTTATAGCAAGGCAAATGTGTGCTCCTATCTGTTGCCCAGAAATGGTTCCCTACAGATGGCTAGTCACATCTTTTGCTGTGTTTTCACCTGATTAGGCAGGAATATAGGAAATCCCTGATGCAGATCCCATTCAATCAAGTGAAATAGAACAGGAATTTGATGGCACCCAGGGGAAAATTC
The DNA here is from genome assembly GCA_013389945.1 of Fregata magnificens. Lineage (NCBI taxonomy): Eukaryota > Metazoa > Chordata > Aves > Suliformes > Fregatidae > Fregata > Fregata magnificens. The sequence continues at coordinate 226,070 of WAAD01023303.1, read as the reverse complement.
CCATATTCAAATTTCTGACTTCACATTTCTCAAAGTTCCTCTCAGATGGAGGGACATTAGCTTTGATCTTGTGATGAGCGTTGCTGCCTCTCTCATCTCCCATCCCATGGTCGCCCCCTCATCTTAGCCATATGATTGCTTTTGTTTATCGCTCCCAATTTGTGCATAAATGTTAAAGGATTCAGGACCGCAGCAGAACCCTGAAACATGCCATGCTTTTCATACCATTCTCCAAATCTTTTTAATAACTTCTTCCATTGCTGGCCTCCATAGAACTTGAAATAGATGCACTTTTCAATACACTACTATGCAGTATAATATAATACAAAGTTCACCCCAAAAGCCAGCTGAAGTGTCTTGGTATCTAGTGTAGTATAACTAAAGGAGTCTTCTGAAATAAACCAAAATGATGAATGTGTCAGGGAGCACAAGCTCAGAAAGATGCCCTGCTCCTCTCTTGCTCTTCATTGAGGCTGAGATAGCAGTTTCTTCCTGTTAGGGAGCTAATAAGGACAAAAATAATAATAGAACCAGTATTAGATTTGTGCTACCCTGACCTTTCTGCACTTTTCGCTCGATGACCACTGAAGGAATTTAAAACCAACATGTTCACACCACTGATGTCACGCTACCAAGAAACCCAGACAGACATTCAAGAGCACAATTGCATGGGCTTTTCCTTTTTTTTCTCTAGCTCACTTTTATCTCAGGTCTGTGTGGGGAAGGAATAGTAATGGTGTTGAATAATGAAGAGACAAGTCCAGCTGAACCTTCAGGCAGTTATTTTTCAGGTCAGATTGAGGGATGCCATGACTGAATATTATTTACACAATGCTGAAGATTAAGTTTTGAAGTGGACTATTTTAAATATTTTTCTAATTAGTCTTCTACTACACTTTGGGATAGATGAGAAATTACTTGGATACTGGTTGGCTGTAGTATCCTGTAGCTTCTGAACTTAATTCTGGTTTTTTTACATGCAAACTCCTTCTTCAACTGTGGATGAATTCATGGTTTTTGACAGAACTGATGAAAATAAAATAAGAGTGGGGACATACATGCCAGGGTGGTATGCTGACAGGTATTACATCTCCCAACATGCAGTGGAACTTGCTGTGTGCATTCATTTGTGTATGATACGCTTTTATTGCTGTCACAATGAGCCAAGGGTGATAATGCTCCAAGAAAATCGGTACAGAAGAATTCATGCCTATCAATTGGAGACATCTCCACTCATATGGTATTAAAGGTGTGAGAATTTTTTTGTGTGATGGTAGAATGATATCTTCTGCTATCATGTAGCTCTTTCATGGCAAGTGCCTGTGCCATGTCTTTAAAGGTTTATGTGAAGGCTGTGTTTTGCTGTAAGTAACTGCCTTGTTCCTGAGTGTTCCTCTACATGCTGCAAAATGAAGACATTTAGCCCTTCGCCCTATGAATTACCGGCAGCCTTTCACTCAGCTTGCATTTAATTACTGTGCAAGTCTTTTCCTGTGGGTCTCTGGACCTCAATCTGTACTGGTATTATCCCTTGTGGAAAAATTTGCATAAAGCAAAGTATCAAAAAGTGTCATTTTGATTTAGTCTGCTTCTGTTGAGGTGTAAATAGCCACTCAAGATGTAAGGCACAGGGTATTCACCATTCCTTCCTCACACTGATTCAGAACCTCAATGACTCTCCAGGCAGATGGATCAACTTTTTCCATGAGGGAAACTGAAGGGCAAGCAACATTACAACTGCCTCCTTAAGGCTTGTATGGTGTGTGAGGCAACCGGAGTATTTTATAAAGCAGTAATTAAAATGAAGCACATCATACTCAGTATGATGAAAATCTCCATACAGGAACTTTAGCCCAACCTATTCTCTCTATGGTATTTGTTACTTCCATTTGCCACATCCAAACCAGAAACTGTTTGGGGGTCTTTGGTGCAAAACTCATTTGCTCTGTGAAAGGACGCTATGAAATTAATTTTAGGTCTGCTTTTATTAGTTGTTCAGGGGACATAATAATCCCTTTTAAATTTTGTAAAGGACAGGCAGAGAAAGGAATTACTGAGAAGGACTCAATTTCTGTCATCATAGCTCAATTGACTTGCTTTCTCCGGTAGCTATACCGCATCAGCTGCTTGCCAAAGAGCCCGTCTTCCCTTCATTATAATTTTCTAAATCTGCTCCTTACCTCCTGAACTCTCTGGCATTTTATCTGGAGGACATATCAGTTCAAGGCAAGGGACAGGACTGTAGACCTTTCTCTCCCTGAAGAAATTTAACCTTTGTGCTGGATTGACACATCTGTGACACACCAGCTCTTAAAACCATTTTATACCTAAACCATGCCCAATTCAAATCCCCCAAGCCCCAGTATTTCAGTCCTGAGGGAAAGGGGACGATTTACATCTAATTTTGGGGGGAGTAGGAGGAACAATGCCAAGAAAGATGTCAGTTATGAGCAGGACAAGCTGGTTTTCACCTGCTTGTTGAGGCATATGCATAGGCAAATCTTTAGCTGCTGTAAATTAGCGTAATTCCACTCACATCCAGAGAACTATCTCCATTTTCATTATCTGGATCTTTATTTTCAGGTACTGAGTGCATTACACAATTTCCTGTGTGAGGTAATTTGCATTCAGGCGTGCTCCAGCTGCACCGTTCTATAATGTTTATATGCCTGTCATTATAAAATGCTGAGTGAACAATAACAGGGACTAAACAGGAGCATATGAAGAGGAGAAAGGACTCAGGATGAAGTGCATGCCTTGCAATGTGTTAAACTGCTTTGTTACTATTTTCAGTTATTTCTTAGGTAGACATAGCCAGCCAGCCAAAGAAATAGTCTCTCCAACAATTAGAAGAAATTTAAAAGATAAAGCCATGGCACAGCTGCTTTTTTCCTGCTGCAAGAGCTGAGAGAAAAATGCACTTTGAGGCTAAGCTTTTCAGTGTAGAGAAAGTAAAAAAAAAGGGAGCCAAGGACAGTACAGGAAAACCTCAGTGTGTGCAATGAGGTTAACCCTGAAGGAGAAAGATGTTCCCCTGTTCCCCAAACTCCACGAAACATCTCCTTGCCACCTAGTCTATGTGTTTTACTCTAAAAAGCGGAACAACTGATGAGAGGGGAACTGGGAGGCGAAAGTGCAACTGTCAGAAAGGCCAAGCAAAAGTAGCCCTTGAGATGAGAACAGGAAAGAAACAAAGGAAGAGAGAAGAAGCACTAGGAAACCTTCTGTTCCTTTATGCAGACAGTCGCTTGCAGTCTCTCTCTCTGCCAGGGTCTGAGGCACGCTGAATTCTGGCCGTCAAAAGCAGCCTAACCAAAACCTGTCAGAGACATCAGATGATCTACCCTGCTGGCTGCTGGTCTTAGGTGGGATTTTATGAAGCTGTCATTTGTAAGCCACTGACGATGAGACATGATGAGTTAAGAAGAGTCATCATTTAGAGCTCCAAGTGGTTTTAACACCTGTGTTATGAAGTTTACTAGAGAAAAGCATTATTAACCATTCAAGCACTCTCACACTGTCTTTTGTCCTTCAGTTAAATGTTTAGCCTTCTGATGAAGGGCTAGTAGCTGTTAGTGAGGCCCCTAATACAGGTGGTCAAATTTCAGAAATAAAATATTAGGCAGTACTCACACTTTGTTAGAAAGTGTTAACCTTGAAAAATGGATCAGTCCTTTAGAGTGTTAAGGACCCAAGCATAAATAATCTTGGTTATCAAAAGAGTTCTTTTACTCTTTACTGCTCAGACTGCAACATTGCTGCCCTCCGATGAGGGAGAAGAAACAGGCTCCGCCATTCAGTTCACCAGTCGCAAAGCTCAAGTAACCGAGAGCACATTGCTTGAGAATAGCCCACATTCTGGGAATTACTCATACAAGACGCTCAATGGATATTTATGGACAACAAATGCTGCAAAACAAAGCCAGGTTACTAAATTGAAAAACATGTATTTCTGTAAGAAAATATACGTATATGCAAAAATTCAAAATGGTTGAGAACTACTAATTCTGAGTTTGAATTACTGCCATTGAAAATCAATTTAAGAAAATTTAGGAAGGCAAAAGATTTTAAAGAAAGAGAGTGCAGATTCTTTAAATAAATATTTAAAGCCCAGTTCCAGCTGACTCCAGGGAGCATGCCTTTGTGCAAAGAGGGTGCAACCAGAGTCAGCCAAATAGGCATTAAACAGTAATAGACATTACACATTGCTGAGGGACTATGACGGGTTTGGGTGTGGGGAGAGGATGAACATAATGCGCCCAAACAGATGGGTTACGCAGTAAAACAGGTCTACGTCTGAGCTCAGAGGCGTTTTATTCAGGCTTAGTTCAAGCTAGCACCAGAACTGGAAGCAATATTCCTGCATCAATATGTCACTGAATGCAGACAAATAGGTGCTGTGGACTGACAGCCATACAGCTTTCCAATCCCAGCTAGTGTCCTCGCACGGCATGACACTACACCCTGTGAACATGCCACCTTGAATTAACAATAGTTGAAGGGGTGGGAGTGCAGCACAGCAGGGCAATAACAAGGGAGGCCACTGTGCCTTGCAGCACCTCCAGGTTCACCCTTCATCCGCCCAGCACACTGATGTCACTGAAAAAAACAATTTCTTTTTCACACTTACGGAGTATTGCAATGAGGCTTACTGGTTCTTTTCCCCCCGCCTTTGGAAATTAGGAACTCTAAACTCTAAACACAAAAAGGACCAATAATTGTCCTCTCTAAAGGAAAGAAAATAGAAATAAAATGGGTTTTCTATTCATTACAAAATCTCTTCAGTGAAAGTCATGTCACTAAGGCCCAGTTGGGACGCACTTTGGTCTTCCTTCATTTTCAGCCATGTAAATGAGTCTCACAGTTCTGAAGAGATCAAGAGAGGGTGCCGTTTCTTATCTAAAACTGAGGCTTTTACAGCGGGATGATTCTGCTTCAGTCATTTTATTTTTGAAGACATGAGAATTGATGAGAAAAAGAGAAACCTTAACCCAAGCAACTCCAAACATACTTTATGTTGTAGAGGGGAAATAAAGTTTGAAACCCTAAACTCACAACTGCCTCAATCTCTAATGAACCAACCAAAAACCTGAGACATTCCAGATGTTCTAAGACTTTGGGATTCAGATTCAAATTCCACAGTATCAAGCCACTTTTAAAAATAAATATGAAATGTGGTACAGATTTAGACAATTTAATTCACTGAATTCTACTCGTATTCTATATAGACAAGTTGTTTTGCTATACCCATCAGTAATGACTTTTGTAATTGGATATGCTGTGAAATTCAGCTCTTCTTCATAGCTCCATCTATTACCAGTTTCTCTGTTCTCTTTTTGATGCCCAAATTATCTCATATTCATCTGGACTTTGTCAATGCAAAGCTGTTCTTATTACTAGCCTTTGTTGTTTCCTGACTTGATTTCGAGTCAAATTCCTTTCTTGTAAATATGTATCATTAGCATACTTGATTAACTTATTAAACACTGCAGCACAAGCTCATTATGTGTTTGTCTGATGTGATTTAACTTTCATTTTTAGTGAGTTCATTGCAACGGAAAGGCTGTATAATGCAGAGGGAGCGCAGGGTACTGCATAATGCTCTCTCCCTGTCAAGCAGTGGTTCAAATCCAGTCTCCTCAATAGCAGCTTTAATTATCACTGTCTGACAGATTTGGAGAAGGACTGTTTGGTTGCTGCTTCATAAAACTAGGAGTTGTTTGTGTAAAGACTTTGTTGCAAAAGGGAAGAATCACAGAAAAGGTGCTTTCGTCTAATATTGAATAAGGGACTTTATTCTAACAAAGAAAACTGTTATTCCCCTTGGCTTTTCTTATATCTTCTCTTTTTATTGCACTGTAGAATTTCTGCTGTGAACTTTTTCCTGACTTCCACATGCTTATCTTCTGCTTATTAACTAAAGCAACTGTAAGTCTGTTTACGCCACAGCCTGACCCTGGGCAAGTCGCTGTGTGAGCACACATCCTTTTTCCAGCTGCAGCCGCGCCAGCCAAAAAGGTTACCAGCCCGACCCTGCCTCCTAGCTACCCATCCTTGCCACAGGCAATCCAGCCTAAGCTGCCTTCGGGAATGTTCTTGAATCCACCTGGGTTAGCAGAGATTTACTCACTGCCTTCTTAAGCAAGGCCCACTCGTTTAGGCTGAAATGGGTTGGGGAGCTTTGCCATGAGCAGCTGAGGTAGCCTGGAGGAGCTGTAGCTTCTGCTGGGAGAGTGGGGATTAGCCTCCGGCACTGGGTAAACTGCAGTAGCTCCTTCTGTCAGCTTAGGTGTAGGTAAAAGATGACACGTCCATACTTTTTTTGGTCAGCATACTTTGCCTCTCCCTTCTGTAACATGGGGTTGATATTGTTCCCTGCATTTCATGCAAGGTAGAGTTCATCAACGTGCACAAACTACTCCCAAGAATAAGGGTGGAAAGCACAAAGAAAAGTCAAAGTATGATTATGAATTGGTACGTCAGATCTGAACAGAGAAGTGATGGTGGGCATAGCTACTACATTTTAGCCATGAAACTAAGTAAATGGTTTGTTTCCATGCTAACTATTCATGGCAGATAAAAATTGCAGCCCCCAGTGTCCCTGGAGGAAAGGCCTCATGTGGCTGTCCAGCTCTGCATGCAAAGTGCACGCCAGGCTGTAGGTCACAGCAACCCCTTCCACCCCCCACTTCCAGACTAGAGAAGAGATAGGTCATTCTTGCCTTCTAGGCTCATCTATTTTCTTGTCTGTGCAAGCTCAGTTCGGCTTGCTACTATATTAGGGACAAGAGGAATGGGCATCTGTGTCTGCCTGTTTACTGCACAAGATATAGATTGCTGGTCTCCTGTAACAACAAAAATCCCTGAGGGAACAAGAGATTTCTCTTCCTCCCCACTATGCTTCTCTATGTGGATGGACAGACCGGGTCAGAATGTGATTTGTCATGATCAGCACATCTTTCTGTTGGTGCCTCATCAGTGAAGCAGACCCAGGGCTCCTGAATGTGCTTGGCCATCAGACTGCCCTACAGACAGACAACATCAGTGCACAATTCCTAGCATACCAGTTGTTCCCTGACTGCGCTTGAAAACCTGTCTAATTTCAATGTGGAGGTGTCCTCCAAGCAGGGTAAAGTAGGCCTGTTAGATCAGGTTTCTGATGTGGTAATTTGCAATTAAGTCAAAAGTGCAATTTCTCTGAGTGTCTGTGTATTGAGAAAAGCACTAATATTCCTGGGAATAAAGTCACTCACTGTGATATTCTCTGGAAGATGGTAGAAAAGGTATGTCTGTGTTAGGAGGGCTGGGACACACTATCTATATTAATTAAGCATTGAAATTGATACTCTCCAGTAGACATCCCTGTTTCAAGATTTACTCAACTCCAGTTCACATGATCCATAAAGAATCTAAGAATTACTTTTGTAAAGAAACTATTCAGACATTGTTTCAGCAAAAAAATGAGGCAACATGGTAGAAGGTGACACCGTCCTTTTGCTGTCTCATAGATAAAATAGCTCTCATGCTCCAGGAAGAAAAATTCTCTCCTTTGGAAGAATTAGCGAGGGAACGTATATGGTCTGTATTGTGTGGGAAATCAGTCTCAATGATGGCCACTGACCCTGCTGGCTTTAAGCTTGTCAATCTCTGCAGCTGATAGTCTAGGGTTTTGCACAAGTACTAAACTAGTCTTTAAAAACGTGACGAGCAGTTGTATATGATATGCACCACAGGACAACCTGACTGTGTGAGTGGCAGATTTTCAATCTGCAATATGTCCTTTATAAAGAATCACACTTTCTTTTAGAATAAACGGGAAAAGAAATATTCTTGTGTTCATCACACTGTTGGAGCTCCATGACAACAAGCAAGAAGTCCGGAAACCATGGAAAAGAGGGCATCATAATCCATAACACTGCATAATTAATCATTTTCGCAAAAACACAATCTTAAAAGCCTTGAAGTGTTTATAAGCTTCCAGTGGCCTATTAATAAAACACAGTCAAAATGGAAATTAACTCTTTAAAATATGAAGGTAGGTAAAATGAAATTTTCCACAGGATAAAATTAGTCTGAGGGCATGCATCTCTTTGTCTCCTGTTCCTTTAGAAAGACTCATTGACTAAATCTGACTTTTGATTTAAGCTGAAGGTATGTATAGTATTGTATGGGATGGTAATTAGTTCTACAGAGCAGGAAAAATGTTAGCACAGGAGCCATATAATCTAAAAATAAAACTGTTCCAGTGGTTTAGCAGATTGGCTAAATAGCACAGTTTCTGGAGGCAGGAACTATCAAGAAATTCAAACATTTCTCAGTGCTTCATGATACTTTTCCATTGCCTATCACTTTTTTTTTTTTTAAGTAAAACCTAATTGGTTTACAATACACACTCATCATTTCACATGCCAAAACCACCATCTATTAAAGGAACATGAAGGTGATAAAATAATCCCACAGAAGCAAGAAAAACTGTAGTTGTAGATTAAACCTCTATGGTTTAATATAAAGGGCACCGCAGGAAGACATTAATGTGGAACCTAATTTTGGAAACATAATGATAATGATCATTCTCCGACAGCTAATAAACAGAATAATTGGCATTTATACTAGTGTCTTGCCTCCTCTATGATCTGGATGCATTTGGTACTGCTGAAGTGAAGCTACCTTTTGGGTGAATGAGGAAAGGGGGGGAAAAGCAGGTCTGTGGCATGCTGTAGAGAGCGCTGGTAGGAGCGTTTCACACAGCCTCCCTCCAGCTGCCACGAAAAGGTCAGGGATGTGGGTGGGTTCTGAGCTTGGGGAGCTAAGCTAAAGTGGTACTGAGTGCTTTAGAAAAGCTCAGGCTAATGCCTACCTAAAGTGAAAGGAGCTGGGAGTGTGGAGTCTTTATAGTCTATTAATTTCATTTGCGCTTGGGAATTTTTTTTCATTTTGTTTTTAGTTATTTTTTCAGTTTTTATTATGCTAAGTAAATATTGAAAATAGATCATATTATTGATTTGGTAGTAATATAATAATAAAACGGATGTAAATTTAGATAAAATTGTGTAATAATGATGTAAAAACTCTTATTAAGCTTCAGAGAAAGAAGCATGTGTATACACACTGAGCTAGTCCAAAGGTTCAGGATGTTAGTAATTTCTAATGCTGCTAATTTCCTCAAAATTACAAAAGCTATTATGTGTTGATCATAGACTGAGTCAAAAACTGGGTTCTCAAACCAGACACAGCAGATTAGGGAGTGGTGCCAGTCATCACTAAACCGGCACGCCTGAATTTTCGAGCTGTAGTTCCCCGCACACCTTACGCTGCCATCAGCCAGCAGTGCTGTTACAAGTTACCCTGCGCTCTCCACAGCTCCCACGCTCTGGTCACTCCCCCGTTGAGCTGGCATCAGCTTTTGCTTGTGGATGATGCAGTAAGTGTTCGTGTGGCTGGAGGAGAATAAGATTGGGAACCCAAGCAGGTTAAAACAAACTGGTTTCTCTTTCTCTCCCCCCCTGCCACCCCAGGTTAGTTTCACCTGGGATGGGTTCCCCACTCCATATCACTGTGTGCCTTCACTAGCACTGATGCTCTCTCCACGGAGAGGAAAGAGCTGTTCAGCCACCAGCTGCCGGAGTCGGGGGAGAGCAGGACTCTTTCCTTTGGCAGCGGTGTTCGAAGCATGAGTGACACAGTGGCTGCCACCGCGTGGCATTTGCTCTTCCCCTGGGAGCTGAGCTGACTGCAGGTGGCACAGTCACAGTGGTGACCTAGTTAACTGGGATCTTGGCCCAGATACAAGCTCAGTTTGCTGTCCCTCGGGAGCCTGCTTTCGGTATGACGTAGATAAAAATGGAAATGGGGTTGCTCGTCCCAGTGTAACACTTCTAACAGGTCATGGGCCACAGTTTGGCCCAGAAAGCAGTTTCTCCTCGGGCACTGTCTACGCAGTCATATGTAGATGGTCACAAACCACCTTCTCCTGTCCCCTGCACTAATGAGAGAAGAGCCAGCTCTGGCCCTGCAAAGGTTAGTTGAACGCTTGTGCTCAAGTCGGTAAGTTGTACTGACAAGAGCTTTGCAGTGTGTGCTAACGCAGCTAAACAGTGTACGCTCCATCAAGGGGAGACCATAGGCCATAAATAATTACATCTATCTGGTCAACATGCGCTCAGAGTAGTAAAGCAGGTTATGAATCAACTGGTTTGATAGACACTGGCACAAGCAAACTCCTCCAGTACCTGCTGACTAAATGCTGGGCTCTAAGCTGTCTAATGCCATGGGAATGAGATTGAGTTATTGCATTTGCGAGCATTAACCTTGGGCTCAGATGAGTTGTGTAAGATCATAACTGAGGGCTTGGAAACTTCCAGCTTACTCTTTATCTTTCTCTGCTATAAAATGGCTGAATGATTTTTTGGAATTAAAACCAAAACAAAGAAATCAGTGCTGTGCTAAGATCTGTATTCCAAATTATAGTACAGAGCATATTTTTATGGCAGGGTTTAAAGTAGACATGTGGGTAGAATCTTAATTAAAGGATTGCTATAGGACTCATTATCGGTTGCCAATAACTATTGTACTGTATATGGTTAAATATCACTTTCTAGGCCTGCATTTAGCAATATTCCTGACATTTAATGTTTCTTTTTTATAAGTACAACAAAACCTGTACTTTAATTTGATACGTAAACTGCATGTAACCTTGTTAACATGTTTACTATGATTATTCTGATTCAGTTTTTTTCATTCCTCAAATAAGGTCTGTGGAGAAGAAGGAGATGTTCCCAGGGTATTTTACATACACACAGTAATATCAACATCTGAGAGCACACTGCAGCCCAAATTATTTAAAGGCGTTGTTCCTTTATTGTCTGCACACGAAATCAGAATCATGTATGTGGATACGAAATTGCCCCCAAATGGGGTTACGACATATAAAAAAAATTGGGGAGAATTCAAAAGCATAATATTACTGAGTTTTACTCTACTGCATTGCCACATGTTTAAGAGGATGTAGTTGAGTGAACAGAACACAGTCTGTAATGGGAATATATTGGTTAATGAAGGCTCGTGGCACATGGGGCCAGCCTCATCACAGGCCTAATTGGACACAACAGCACCGATCTCAGTGGTGTTGTACCCACATATGCTGGCAGCAAATCTGGCCCCATGCCTGTAGGCAATGAGCAGTTATGTTAGAGCAAATATGAAAAAGAACAACTCTACTAATGATTTTGAACTGAGATCACTGGTGACACAGTTCAATTACAGCATTAGTTCCTGGTGTCAGAGAGGGGTTAAAATGGAATGTAATGACTCTTTAGCAGATAGATTTGGAGCAATTAGAAGTCTGAAAATGTCTCTCCATGTAACTAAAATTATAATTGCTTTTGAATAGCTAGGCTATAGAATCTCTTTTCTTCTTTTTTCTTTCTTTTTCTGCACTGAAAACTGTGAGTTTTACTCCTATTACTCATCTACATGGACTTAATTGACTGAGGTTCTAAACCCCAACCCTCTAGTGAGTACTGATGAGGTTTTAAATTACTCTGAATTGCAAGCACTTTAAAATACAGGCAAGGAAGTGTGCTAAGGCAATACGGCATATGGAGTGAAGTGGTGGGTTTAGATTATCTCAGTTTCACATCTCTGCATGGAACTCCACTAAGGCCACCTTGGACAGGGCGGCATTGCCCACTGTTAGTCACTGTGTTGTTCCTACGCCCTGTTGTCTGCAGTGGTTTCCAACCGGTCACCAGAAGTGTGTAGAGCTTGTGTTTATTATCCCTGGCCGCAGCAGGATGACGACTGAGGCTGAAATATATTCACTGGAGGATGACCTTGCTATCCCTTCTACATTTTAGCTGAAAACATGCAGGTCAGGAAGGAATGGGTGGGAGTGGGAGAGGACCAGTTTCATGGAAGAGTCTGACACTTCCCCACCAAGCTGTTCCCCGTTTTCCTGGCTACCTTCTACATCACAGGTCCAGACCAACACAGCATACACCACAGCAACCCTTTGCTAGATATCCTTCTGTTTTCATTACCTTAATTCTGGAGCTTCTGGGAGAGACTAGGTTTCTGGGATGTTTTGATCACAAAAGGTCCAGCTTTTGATGATCATAGCACCCGCAGCAGGAGTTCTTGAATGCTGAATACAGACATTTGCAAGGCACTGAAATGAACAGGAGTGCTAATGGGATACACAGCAGTCATACTGTGTAGATGGACCGTGCTGTACCATGCCATTTCAGGCAGCTTTTCAGCCCAGCACCACCTTTCTGCAGTGCTCCCCTGCCTCAAAGGGAGGGGAAGCTCCTCTAAGTTCTATACTAAAGATACTCCGAACAGCAGCATTTCCATATGACAAGGAGCTGGAGAGCCAGATCTTGCACTTCCCTCCTTCTACACCTCAGATGTGTCAGACTTCAGGAGGAATGCAAAGCCAGAAAGCAATGTCTTTCAGCTGTCAGTGTGTGATCATAACCCACTAATTCAAAATAGACCCATAACTACTCTTATCAGGGTTAGAGTCAGGCAAAAAACCAAGGGGCTGAGTAAACTCTACTCGTGCACCTCGAATGAGCTAGAGGGGTTCCTCCTGCAGGGGTTGGTGAGATGCTGCTGCCCTTCCGTGCCCTCCAAAGAGTCTGAAAGGCATACTGCAAAGCCACTGGGGCAGAAACTCATCAGATGGCAGCAACAGAGGAGCACAGAAATTGTCATGCTGCCAAGCATCCTCTCTTCTTTCAGTTTTGTAACTCACTTTCGTTGTGGTGAGTAAACTTCATTGATAGACATGAGAACAGAAGAATACTGACAACTCTCCAACAAACAGCTATCTCCCAGGTGTCAGACACAGGAGACAAAATACATATTTTGATTTTGATTGGCTAAGCCACCTCTGCCTGAAATCCAATAGTGCTGGCAAGCAGCAAGAGATGCCAATTTTGGTATCCCCGTGATTTTGTTTTGGACATAGGGAATTGCAGAGACCAAGAAACCTTTTGAGCAAAACCTTAAACACTGAAACTCTAGCAGTTCTTCAGAACATTGACCCAAAATGGGAGCACATGCTCAATGTTGGCATGAAGAGCTAAAGCAAATATACACACATTTCTATCATTTTTATGGCACTACCAGATGTTCTGCCTCATCTTCTACAGTGCTAATGTGGGTAATGAGGCTGCCTGAAAACATCAGGTCACTTGACCTTGAGTAGAATTTTCCTCATTCCTATGAACAACAAGGTTGCATTTGTCAGCTAGGGAGGAAATAAATGTTTATGCCCAATTTAAGCAATTGCAGACAATACCTATTATGTTTGGAGTAGTGGTTTTTAACAGCAAAGATGAATTGAAAAAAGAAAGTATAACTGCCGTTTTATTAAGACATAAATCCGTGAAGGTTTAATTGGAAGGAGACAGGTAAAGGAGAGCAGTACTCCGCCTTCTTCCAGAATTTGTCCCACATAACATTCCCAGCAGAGCAGTAAGTGTCAGCATATTCCACCAAGGAAACAAAAGGAAGAAAAATTTTATCACAAGCACAGTCTTCACTGGGTATTCAGTGAACTACAGGCAAGATATTATTACTGACATTTGCCACTTCTGAGAGTTGATTAATTTTTCTGGGGGTATCAAATATATCTCAGCAGAGTCCAGACTGTTTGTTTAAGAAGTGATCAGTGTTGGATGCCTGTTAGTGATTCCCAATAACTCAATTTTTTTCTCCTGACCACATTTTTAATTTTCACCTATGCAACCCTTACATCAATTTTCAAGTGATATTATAGCACTCCAGAGTTGCAGGAGACAACACAGTCGATTGCAGCAAAAGTCTAATAACTAGAAGTTCCTGGATTCAAACTGTGATTAGCCATTAACCTATCGTGTGACCTCAGACATGTCTCTTAATTCTCTTGTCCCTCAGTTTAGCTATCATCTAATTTGTTTTCAAACAATTGCAACACCTAGCCAAACGATTAAGAGCCTCCTGTGAACCAGCTATCCTGAGAGCACGGAATTAGAAAACAATGACAAAAGGAACATAAAAACAAAGTGAAGAAGGCAAAGGGTGCTAAAATAGTTATCAAAAAGGAAATAAAAAGGTTCATCTCCATTCATGTGAGTGCCTTGTTGCACTGTCTGCTCTTTAATACTAAACAAACCTTTTTCTAAACAATCTCATCAACATCTGCTTCTTAGGGATTTCTTTGTCTTCTTCCAGATTTGTTGACTAATAAATCTGGCATCCAGGTTCCTTTTAGAATTAATGTAATCTTATGGCTAGAGCAGATGAGAACAAGTAGCTTTCCATGTCTGGAAAAATCTGGTAGCTCACTCAAAGCTGCATTGGCAACTTCAACTCCCATCAGTGATTTCCCCACCACCCCCACGTAAAGTAAATCTGTATGGTAATTAACAATGTGGAAGACATTTTTTTGCAAATGATGTGAGCAGTTCTGACACCCTTTTACACTGTTCTAGACACAAAAAGAGATTTCTGACACAAGGAATTTCAAACACAACTAGATGCAAGACCTTCTTGCACTGATGTAAGCACTGAGACCTCTAAGTACGGACCCAGTTGCAGGTGCTCACAAATTCAGTTGCTCTGCTCATTTCAGATCAAAAGCAGAGCAGAGGGTGACCCAGGGTCATCCCAGCTGGCCAGAGAAAAGTCACTCCGAGCTTGGATGCACTCTAATGCTACACCCCAGTAGAGTCCTGGTTGCTCCAGCTTCGCCACATCCAGAGGTAAACACATAATCTTGATACAGTATGGATTACACCATGTTAACCATAATGCTTGGATCATAATTTCCTTAGACATCTTTGTGCCAGGGTCTGTTTGGCATTGTGTGGGCTCGGTCTTGTCTGTGCCATTTCTACTTCATTTCCTGCACTTCATCGTTGTGGCAGACCAGTAGCCACAGACCTGTCTTTGTACAGACTTTTATGCCTGTTGCCAGATGTAAATTCATCTCCAAAGGACAAAAAGAACAAACTTGCAATTAAAATATTTTGTATCTGGATTGATTACATCTTCTCCCTTAATTACTACTCTTCTCCTGCTCCCTGTGGCTAAGATCCCTGAAGGAGGGTTGTTGCTGGTCACATATGCATTCCTGTGTGCTGCAAGCCATACAATGAGTTGGTGCTTTACCCTTCTGCCTTTCCAGACAGTCCATGGCACTGACGCTCCTCCACCCTCACCGCTTGAGTCTTGTTGGTGCCCTTCAGCATTCCTAGCTGAAGCACTGTGCTGCATTTGTCTCCTGTCCCTCCTCAGCAGAAAGGAACTCCTAAATGTCTATTTTCTTTCCTTAACATGTATTTTCTGTTTCCTGGAGAGAGCTTGCCCGTGACAGTCTAAGGACACAGTCAAGGCAAGGTTTGTTGGTACTAGCATTTAATAACCCCACTGGTATATTCTAACAACCAACCTCTTGGGCACACAAGTTTTCAGGCCAGTTCATACATGATGCTTTTCATTGGTAGGCCTCAAAGTGCTTGACAAATGAAAGCATTGACATTTTGCAGATGGGGAAAAGAGGTGTGGAGCAGGAGCCTTCCACAAGAAGGGCATGATCTCACGGCTTTTAGGAAGCACTGAAATGTAAATAATGAAGAGAAAGGCAGAAGGCTGCATACCTAACCCCTTCACCTCGGCATTATGCACTAGGATCTCCCCTGCCTGACGCTGCCAACACAGTGTTATCTTCCGTGAACCGGGTGGTAATTTGAGATACAACGTTTTAATTATTAATAAAAAGCGCTTGGAGACATCATGCCCTATTAGAGAAACCTCTTACAGTGAAACTCTGCAGATGGGACAGAATGTCAGCTTAAACGATATGATTAATATTTATGCAGCTTGATAAGCTAGTTTAGATCCTGGCCCTCACTGGGTCTCTGTGGACGTGCTTCCCTGCCTGCATCCCTTCCCTCCCTCTTCTTCCTCCTCCTGCCCCCACCCAGGTGGTAATCGTGTGGCTGCTGCCGCTGCCATAGCTCTCAGACCCCAAGGTCAAGTTTTGAAGCTAGAAAGGGGATGAATGCTGCTGAGCCTTAAACTGGAGCTCTTGCCCACCTCCACCCCCCTTTTCTGCACCTCTTTGCAAGGAAGAGGAGAAGGGGGATCTGCTGGCATCTATTTAAGTAAGTGCAAAACAGAATGTATGAAAGCACAAAGCTCAGATGGTCAATCTTGGATTAGGATACTGGTTTTAAGTTTTGACAGGGTTTTAAGTGATGCAGAAGGAGAACAATAAGAAACTCAGGGTAGGGGAGCTCCTGAAAAAGATTAAGTGATCCTGTGAAATGGTTCTGCAAGATATAATAGACCAGGGCGGATCATTTTTATACGCTCTAAAATTTAAAGGAACAGGAACCTAACACGTCTGTCATGATTTTGTTCAAGAAAAGTTCCCCCATTTTTTCCAGTTGTGCTGACTTGCCTTATTTTACCTCTCAGTGACAGCATCAGCCTAGGGCCTATCAATACATCACTGTGGGACAATTCACTCATAGCACACTTTAAATGAAATATCCACAAATTGGATTACAGCCCCAAAGCGCTCAGTAATTCATGCTTTCACTGCATAATAACAAGTGTGCTTGCATAGGAAAAGCGACACTGAATTTAGCATAAAGCCTTGCTTTTCCAATTTTATGTGATGAGAGCAGACAAAAAAAGCGGTGGTTTGCCTATTCATCAGCACTAACCTTAAACCTCCCCATCTGTGAGTGAATGCAAGGCTGTGAGCATTAGAGGGCAGCACAGTAACACTTTCCCACCTGCAAGGAACAGGATTTTAGGATGCCATCACTGCCAAGTGGTCCAGTTCAGACAGTTCTGTCAGACCTCCAGGAGTTCCACATATCTCCCATTAAGACATATCTCTTCTTAAATGCCTGGGGCACAGAGGATGGGGACAGTGTTGGTCACAAGAATAGGTGAATGAGCAGTAACTTTCACGTTGTGGCTGCTGATAAAGTTCCTGACTTTACAGTGTCTCTATTGGCAAAAGCTTATTTGTCCATTTGTGGCTTGCTTTCTTTGCTCTCACTTTATAAAGCTTTTAATGCTGTTTTCTGGGAGAGGGCAGAATCAATCCAGTGCAATGATTAACATACCAGTTGAGTCGTGATTGAAGCATATTGTATCTTCCAGACACCCAAAAAAAGTCTGTCTTTGGAAAGGGCAAGTCTAAACATGAAAAGAACTAATGAACTGTAATAATGACAAATCACCCTGTGTGTTATCTAATTTCCTAGCGCCAGGCACCTTTGCAATTTTTGTGTTCTGAGTAAGAGACCGGATCTTGGTAAGTAATCCATAGTTACACTACCATCAGATGAAGATTGATTCAAAAAGGCCATTTTTATCCTGCAGGATCTGAAGGATTTATTCTTTTCCTTTCTTCTTATGTGACTAAGTCACTTTAGTTGTCACAGGATAAGTACATACGGTATCGGAATATACATGAAAATGTTACAGAACTCCTCCATTGCCCAGACAAGCCAGAAGACTGATCCAATTATAACAGGATGAGACAGCCCCAGCTCCCGACTAGGTGTCATGACAAGCCCAGCTGGAGATCCAGACCAGCAAGTGACCTCCAGACTGTCATTCTGCAGGCCAGTGGGCTGGAAACAAGGCTAATGAGGAGGTGATCAGCTCCATCCCCGAGCAGCCAGAATTCCCATCCCTGCCTCATGCCCGCCCAATCCTCCCCACGGCACAGCAGCCAGCTCACAGAGGACCAGCACTGATCAGAGGCAAATACTGAGCACCTCACAACTTGCTGTACCAGGCTGTGAGCGTCCTGAGGCAATGTAGCTGAGTGAGGTTTAGGAGGCAGGAGCAACACAAAAAAGGCATGCCCAGAACCAAAGGGAAGCAAAAAAACTCTTTCACAGCTAATTAGAATGGCGTGGTGTCCTAACTCCATCTTTCAGGCAGGTGAGAAGCTTTTTCTCCATGGTAAGAAAGAGAAAGCCTGTGAACAGATGCCTGAGGCCTGCAACACACATTCAAAAGACAGGAAGGAAAAAAGAAGAAGAGAAAAAAAGTCTGCTTGCATACTTTCAGCAAACCAGCTGAGTGAAGGCTTGTATCATTGAATTAGCTTTTAAATCAACCAGACCTTACAAAGTCGAGGCCGATGCTTTCATTCTTGTACACTCAGCTTGACATCCTTTACCCACTCATTCAAACACTACCCGCTATCACTGAACTGTGCTGCAGGGTGCTTGACAAAACAGTGAAAAACCAAAAACATACATAAATAAAACTGGGCATGATATGTCTTTCTGCCTATGTAGATCATCAGCCTTGTCTTTATCGTGAATTTCTTCAAAATAACTTTCTTTTCCAGTAGACAGTAATTTAGCATTGTCCGGGAAAAACTCTCCTATTTCATGCATTTAATTGTACCACAGATGACTGGAATCTGAGTGAGAAAACAGACACTTATGTGAATAAACTGATTATGAATAGTCTTCTAAAACTTGATTTGGAGAAAAAAGATACAATGGTTGCTTCTTGATTGCTTCTTGGAGCAAGCTCTGGCTCCTGTTTGCCTCACGCATGTGCTTTTTGTTTATGTGGAGACCAGGTTATCTGGAGGGAAAGAGTGTGTCAGGCTAGATAACACCTTACATGGCACTGGGATATAACCAAATACATGTGTGGACCATATATATCTGTGTGTATATATATATATGTATATACATAAAAAAAATAAGGGCATTCAGTGATATATGTATATATATCTGACTGAACTTCCCTTATTCATTTGACCCTCTTGCATCTACAGACCAGTGGTTCACAGGGAATATCAGCACCATCCATTGCATGGAGTTTTCTCCAACAGGCACTACCCCTCCATGGTAAAGCCTTTGGAAATGCTAACAGAAAACTAACTAAAACCCAAACATGGATGCCAATTACTATGAGATGCTGATGCAGTTATACTGGCAGTGCAGGAAAGGAGTGCAAGGAGACCTCAGATGGCCTTAAACTAACTAGCCCAGCTACCAGCAGCTGTGTAGCTGCCCAAATATTTACCCGTCTCCTTAGCTTGCTTTTTACTTTGAGATACTGAAAGTTCACAGACTCGAGGTGTTTTGAGTATAGATACAAGCTGCAGTCATAGCAATAGAGGCAGATATACTGTTAAGGGAAGAAAGGTTGAGAAGAAAGAAATTTGAAGAGAGAGAAAAAGGAGAAAGAAAGAAAAAAGTGGCAACTGGGGCCAAAAGAAGAAACTGCTGTCCTGATGGGCTGTAACAAGCTCCTTCACTCTTGGTCAAAAATACAGTAGCACTAAATCTTATCTGATATTTCCACTCCCTCTTCCCTGTTTCACTCACTGCCCTATTCATTTTGGTTCTCTATGGAGTCCTGCAGTCTCCTACAAGACTTTCAAGAGCAAGTGGTGAAACAACGTAGGCCATGAGGGAGCTAAGGTCCCCTGGGGGTTCAGAAAACCACCCTCCACTGGCTGCCCTGTGGCAAGAGCAAGTAACTGGCGTGACAAGAAAAAGTTCAGGCCCACAAAGTGTCTTATTCCCAATCTCAGCCCGGGACGACTATCCTCAAAACCCTTGAAGGTCATCTTAACTTTTGCTAAGCCCAAACCATGGATGTCAATCAACACTCCTACGATTGGCCTGTGTAACAGCCCACTTTTCAGATAGCTTTGGCCCAACCCATCAAGTGTACAAAAATCAAAGCAGGAGTTTCAGCTGTTACTTGACAGGACTGTGGACTCTGCCAGCTTTTCCTGCTCAGTTGGATTGCTGAACATTACCCATTTTCAGCACACAACAGTGGGACTACAGCAGTTTCATTTACCTTCCTTTTCATTTACATCTACAAAAAGCTTCAAAGTACAAAATAGTACAGCAACACAAAGAAGTGAGCCCCAGCAAATAGCTTGTCAGCTATTAAAAGTCTACCGCTTCTTTTTAGAAGGTGAAGACCCAGCTGTCTTCCTGTCTGCACCATCCAGCCAGGAGGGCTTGGGTGGGCAAATGCAAGGTAATCTTTGACATGTGATCTGCCTGTAGATCTTCTCTGAGGCACTGGAAGGGGTACAGGAATGTCAGACATACCATCTTTTACATGGGACCAGACAACTAAATGACAAGAACCCAAGTCCACAGAAGGCCTTTTGTTCCTAAGACTAGAAAATAGTCCTGCCTAAAGCCTGTCCTATTCTGCACCTGAAAAATTGTAGTCAATTTTGTTTTCTTTTGTAAAGTTCCCCAGTGCTGCATCCAAATTCAACATCATGACCTTAGGATAGATTTCCCCAATTGTCCAAATAAACCACTTTTTGCAGCTGTTTGCCAGTGTGTTTCTGTGGTCAGAAGGCACTCTGGGCCTGTACCCTGACCTGGGAATTTGAGAACTCAAATGCAGCTCCAGTGATGAAACTTGCTCTGCACACTCCCAGAGCTTCTGCCATTCTGACAGTTCAAAGTACTTCAGCAGCTATCTCCCACCTAAATCTGGTCACGAGCTAAAAATGTGGGAGTTTAGTGGCCAGCTTCCCTGACGTACTTGCTCTTCATATTTGCCAGCAGTGTTGTGTTCTGTGTAAAACACAGGTACTCTGGCAAAGCTTTCTAAAAGTGTTGATGCTTTGAATGCCACCTCAATTTTATACAATTGCATAGTTGTGATAGCATCTACCCAGGAGATCAGATGCCTGGGTGTAGTGCATTTTTGAAGAGTTAGTGACTTCAAATGCCTGCTGCTTGCAACAGCACCTCAGCAAACAAACTGCTTTGGGGGTAATATTCTGCCTCTCCTGTTGACCAAAGAAATAAGATTTCTTGGGCAAGTGTGACTCTTTACCCAGAGAACAAGGCACATGGCTGGGAAAGGAGCTTCCTGGGTTCCTGATTGTAAGAATACAATAGATATGCTTTAGGCAATGATTTAATAGTACAAAGAGCACCGACGGTCTGCTTTTCTTCTCAGCATGGTCATAAATAATTGTAACACAGTAATCTTCTTGCTATTTTCTTCATTTCTAACTTTAACCCTGTTTGGAGAGTGCTTTGATAGAAGACCCGCTTGCTCTGTTTTTTGTTCTCTGATTGGCATGAACCAGTCCACACAGTTATCATAGAATCATAGAATCATTAAGGTTGGAAAAGACCTCTAAGATCATCAAGTCCAACCGTCAACTAACACCACCATGCCTCCTAAACTAGGCCCTGGAGTTGGAAGAGGCAGCAGAAGATACTTGTATTCCCCTTCTCCTGATGTGTGGTTGTGGTCTTCATGATTTGCCTGAGAGTGAGTTAATGCAGCAGTATTTAGGCTTTGCTTGTGGGGTTGCTTGGAGGAATGTATGGACGCATGATTTGATGTGGTCTTCCTCTGTAGACCTCAATAGCTTTGTAGGTGCATGTTGCCATCTGCACGGACCACTCTACAAGTCTGGGACCAACTTTTGGATGAGTTCCCCCTTTATGTGAGATGTGGCTGAAGTAAGTGCTATTGTTTGTGTAGGTTTTTAGACTGATGAAAATTGTCCTTGTTTATGTTGGAATATACTTTTTTCCCCCTTGAGTATCATCCAAGTATGGAGGTGTTAAAAAATAGGTATAGTTGCCCCACCATAGCTTCTGAGTAGCAATAATTTAATAGCTTCATCCCTCCACTGGTTTTGGTAAAATCACACACAGTTTTAATGCATGACATGTTTCATGGCTTATAAAGACACATGGGTTCTGTATCTTGGTGATGAGATTCTGGTATACTGAGGACTCACAAACCTTTCCCACTCCACTAGGGGTACGTTCTGCATAAAGCATTTATGTACTACAGACAGGGGGAAAGAGCTAATGTTTTTTCTTCTCTTAACCAAAACAAATACACTCGTCTCATAATTACGGAGGCAAAATCACTGGTAAAGGCCTCAATGAACTCTGCTGCAGAACTATGCACTACATAGTTTTGGGGAAAAGATATGCAGCGTTTATGCAGCTTCAGTTTTAAGGTGAAGCTTCTCTCTGGAGTATTGGATTTATTTTTTCCTTGAGAACATGTCTGAAAATATCTTCAGCATAGTATAATCTGTCTCGTTATAAAAGCAAAGAGAGCTCTTCAGAAGTATATTTTATGAGCTCCAAGTATAAAAGCTCCCTCAGAAAGGGACAATATGACAGCTGGCAGACAAGCAGCAGACTCTGTCAGAGACAAAGCAAGCTACTCAACTGTTCTTTAAATTGAGTAGTAGGACTTTTAACGAGCGGGGCCTCCAATCCCCATGGCAATACGTTTGGCGCATATAGCCCTGCCATCACCTGTCCTTGTTTGAATGGTACGTTACTGTGATCAGTCCTATTTTGGATGAACATGCAGTCCTCTTCTAATCACTTTCTTGCAGAATATCATGTTTAATTCCTGGATTTCATGGTTCTGCGTGATGCAGTTGAGTGTCGCTCTTCAGAAGGACAACTGCTGTGTGTGTGAAGTATTTGAGTGATTGGAGCGGCAGGGCATAGTTGTGCAGGCTGCAGAAGATAGGGAAAGGTGTGAACACAACATGAGCTGAGGGATCCACTGTTCAGGAAGGATGAAGCCAGCTGGTTGGAGCAAGACATTTAGAGGACAGAGAGGAGAGGCTGGGAGTGATTGATGAGAAAAGACCACATTGGGAAAGAAAGAGAGTCCTTGTGGAAAAAGACCCTTAGAAACATGTCCTCTCATGACAGAAATACAACAAGGTTGGAGAAAATGGAATGAGAAAGCAAAGGAAGAATTTCCTTTAATGAATTTTAATTCTTAAATATACTTAAGTATTTCTATTCAGATCAGTTTTCCAATCATCACTCTTAAGGCAAACTCTTGATCTTGTAACTCCTCAGTCAAAACCTGTGCACTAATATGATGAAATTCTTTTGTTCCCTGGACATTTGTCTCTTTCATGGGAGGTAGAAACAAGAGTGCAAGTCACAGTCTTTCAGCTGTTTCATTTCTGCTTTAATTTTCTCTGTATTAGTCCTTTTTGCCACTCCTCAGGTTCTTCCTACCAAGGAAGATGGGCAATTGCCTGACTAGAGAAAAGCACCTTGAAATGCAGTTGCTTTATGTCAGGGACCTACCTGAAGTCCCAGCCTGTGCTAAGCATCCAAACAGAGGTTGTTTCCTTGGAAGTTGTTAACCCTCTCCCTTCAGGTTCCTTTCAAAGAGGTGACGATGCTCCAGACCCCTCTGTTTTGTCTTGGTCCAGTGCTTCTATTAATGTTATGATCTGCACCCTCTCCTCATCACTTTATTTCACTCCCTTGTGGCTGATTGTTTTCTAGGTCTATGGCAGCTTCTCAGTGAGGAGATGGGCTGTTTATTCCAGGTGGACCATCTCTAGCATGTGAACGTGCCCTGGGGAACTTTGTTATTGGCTGAAAATAAACCAGCATGGGAATCTCGATGATACAAAGCCAGGCTGTGCTTTGTCTTATTTTTCAGCTTTCTGTTTTCATTCTCTTTGCTAGTTCTTAGAGGTCTTTTCCAACCTTTTTTTTCTTTTTCCTTTTGGTAAAGAAAGACCTTACCTAGAAATGCCACTAGGAGGACAGGGAGGGAGAACTACAGTACGAAAGGATCAAGTTTTTCAGCAAATAGATATCTTGCTAGGAACACAGCATAAAAGCATGCAGGAGTGCAGCTAGGACCCCATTGGCCAGGGAGGTGAAGCTGAAGGAAGGCAGAGCAAGTTAGGGCAGAGGGCCCTATTGCATTGCTTGCATTAAGGAACATGGCATCTGCATTCACCTCTCTATGTTTCAATGAGAACCATCTCTGTTGCCTCGAGAAGTTAAATTGCATTTGCTGTGCTGCAAGCAAGGAGGTAGCTTTGAGGAAAGAATTGCTATCATCTTTTACATGCAGACTCATTAATTTCTGTGATGTGCTAAATCCGCTCACTGGGTTGATGGTTAGTGCAGGCATTTTCTAATTGCTACCCATAATGCACTTCTAACCCCAGAGAAGCTAATTTCACAGCCTTTATTTTCCTCCCCTTGCATTTTGTTGGGTGGGATTATGTTGATATCATGTAAGTTTGCAAGAGAAAATGTTTTCTGCTCTATAAAGCTACTGTCTGGACATCCACAGCAGAGTCAAGGGCTTCAAATGCTTATGAATGAAAAGAGCCAATGGCAGAAAAGCAAATATATTGTAATTTTAGTATGAAGTATTCTGACTCTTCGATGTTGAAAATATATTGGCTTCCTTCAGATGTCATTTTATTGTGTTGGACAACAAAGATATTTATAGTTCTAAGTTAAATATATTTCTCAGGACCTTTCCAAAATGAATGTTTTTTCCTACCCCAATGCCTTCATTTTTGAGGTAACTCTCCAGAGAAATCTGGAAGGAAGACAGGTTTTTTATAAAGGTGGAACTTTTGTCCTTGGTTATGGAAAAGCAAAAATAAGCTGGGAAACATAATGTCACATCTGTTTTCAACAAAAAGAAGTCATTTAGCAGCAGTGACCATGCATGAAGAACTGGAGTTTATGGAAGTGCCACCCCAATGACCCTTTTGGTGAGAGGGTTCTGCCATGTCCGGGACAGTTGGCTTCTCCACTGGCTTTGCACATGGCTGTTAGCATGGGTGCAGAAGTCTGAGTCTTCCAGATTGCATTTACTTTGAAGAAGCATCTCTGACTATGATTCAAGTCAAAAAAGCATTGAGCCTGCAGCCTAAACTAAGCTTGCATTAGTGAGTTGCTGTCTATGCTATTGAAGAGCTTCCTGCCATATTTTCCTTCTTGTGACAGCCTGCTGTGGGGTCAGATGAACAACCAAAGCTGATGCAAGGGGGAGAGATTGCAAGACAGCAGGGAAAACCAGGGATTGCATTTTCAGTACCTGCAATGTGAAACTTCATTTTATATTCATTTCACTGAGCAGCTAAACTTCAGCCAGACTGCTCCACAGGTATGTTAAGTTCAAGATCTGAAGGGCCTCCTGTTTTCATGTGTCCCATTACACACAAGCACATTGCTGTTAGGCTTGTTGGCAGAAAGTAACTCTTCTGAAGAGCGCAGTATATCACCTCAGTTATGGCCCAGAAGAAGGAGCAATGAATCAGAAGCCAGAAAAAAACTCAAGCACTAGGCATAGGAAAATAGATAGGTTTGAAAATAGACTGCCAAATGTACTGTCCTGCGCTGCAGCTTGCCTTCAGAGTGGCCTTTGGGGAAGGATTGGTCAGGAAACGCTGGAAATGAGTTTACAGTATCTTTTGAGCACAAAAGGACGTTTCATTTTGGAAGAGAGAAGTGGCTCGGATGCTGGGTCTCCTCACCAGATTTTTAGGGCTGCAGGCAAATGTCTGCACCTCTGGTTAGGTCCTGCCCTGCCATTAAGCCAGCCGAGAGGGATGTTCAGCAGAAAAGGACAGGACATGACATGAGAAATTGCTGGATGTGACAGATAACCACGCAAGGAGCTGCCAGAAGTTAGAGATAGCACCATGAGGGATGGCTGGATTTCGCAGGTGGCTAAGAGGGAGTTACGTGAGAAGTGGCCAGGCTTCACAGATAACTGAGCTGGGGAGTGCTGGGGATCTTCCTGGCTGTAGTCCTGCAAGGCCACCAGCGCCTAGGTAACCGTATCAGTAATACTTTATTTGGGTATAGAGGCAGCAAAACTGGCACCCATGGGAAAAAAAGGGCTGCTGTTTATTTGGGAAGAGGCTGTGGTAGGCAAAGGGAGGTGTGAGGGTGGCAGAAAGGAGGATCAAAAATAGGACAGGGGATAGTAAGGTGGAAAAATCCTGTGAGCAGTGTTGCCAGGGGCGTACCTGATGGTCAGCCCTGCTTGAATAAACCAAACCTGTTCTTCTGACCATACCACAGGGGTCCAAGTTGTGGCTGGGAGGTCCGGGGTGGGGGACGGGGTGATCTCCTGGGCCCAGAAGGGGATGCCCAGGTGAACAGATGGGGCATCCCAGTGTCACTGTGTCCGTGCCCATTCCAGTCTCGAGGACGCTGGCAGCTGCCACCACTTCTAACACTGACAGGCACTGTCCTGGGGCACTTTGCCTGAGACAGGCACAGAAAAAACTGCTGGTCCCAGATTGCAGACTGGCATTTTGTCCCAAGAATATCTAAGAATAAAAAGATGATAATCTTCTTTCAAGTAAAAACATAGCTGAGAATGTTCTGTAAAACTAACAAGAGTATATCAGAAAAGCAAAAATAACCCATAAAAGGTTTGTTGGGAAAAAACATTTATTATTTCAGTGGGTGCAGGGGGTTACTTAGGGACAGGAGTGCAGGGGGTTAATTTCTCAGTGTCCTTACGCTGATCAAGTGGGAATGCTTGGAGGACTAATCATAAATAATCATAATCATATCCTGCCTAGATGGATGTGGGTTTAAACATAGATGCAGTTGCCTGCAAATTGTTCTATAAAGATACTGAAGGCAAAGAGGGGATATGTGAAATTAACAGCAGAATGGGCTAATTAAGATCTTCAGATAGGTGCTTAAAACTGGGTTATTATGTAGAATGTTGCTTACTTGACTGTGCCTTCTAAAAACGCTGTTTTCTTGAGCGGTTTTTGCTTTTTGTTTTTTAACTTACCCCACCCCCCCCAACCTTCTGTTTTGACCTCTCAGGGACACACAGGTGTACAGGGGAGAGTCTGATCTAATGAACTGCAGCTGGAGAACGAACGCTGAGCTGACTCTCCTGCTGCCTCCGACGTGTTTTGCCAGGGAAGCCTCTGGGAACACACTGGCACTGAATAACATTGACAAGAAAAAAACTTTTGAAGCAGCACTTTTTTGTTGTTGTCTTAAGGGTTACTGAGAGAGTCTCAGTCCACACACACTGAACATTGCCTTCTGAGTGGGTCTTGTGGTTGGTTAAAAACTCCTTACATTTTCTCCTGAAAAATTCACTGTCTCTCCTGCAGTTTTCCATTTCACCCAAGGGTCTCTTGGATAACTCATGAATTCATTAGTAGAAGCAACAGGAAGGCTGGAAGAAAGTGGACATGACAGAGCTGTAAAAAAAGCGTTGGCTGTGGCAAAGGAAAGGAAATGCTGCGTCTCTGCATCAACACTTCCACATAAAAGATAAAAGGTACAGAGCTAACCAGAATTCATCAGCAGCTTCTTTTCCATAAATAGTTTAAGTTGTTCTCATTTTTTCAGAAAATAAAAATTTTCTTGAGATCTAGAAGGGTTCTGCACTCATGCCAAAATTGTTGATTCTTTCCAAACTTTCTGGCAGATCAGCAGCAGTTTCAATTTCTAGGTAATTGCAGGTACTGTGTTGGCACAAATATTTGAAAAGTACTTGTCTGGGACACCACTCTGGAAAGCAAATGTTCACTTCTCTCCGTATGTGGAAGATCAAGTCTGAGCTCCAAAGGGCAGCCATCAGCATTATAGGGAATGTATCTCCCCAGCTGCTTTACTACCACTGCTTTTAGCATGGAAACGTTTTGCAATACTAAAAAACAAGCACGTGAATTCACACACTTTGTTTTCAGAGCAGATGCTTTTTTTTTTTTTTTTTTTTCAGTCAGCTGTGCCCCTAACAACAATTGATGGTTCAGGTCAAATGCATGTTGTTATGCTATTTTTATGTGTGGTTTTTGGGATTGCTTCTTGTTTGCGTGATGGTGGTTGCCTGCCAGCCGGTGGCTAGATTCCGCTGGACAATTAGCAATTTTCCCCATCTGGTGAATAGATTTACTCCACATGCATCTTGCATGTGATAACATCTGAGGTTCAAATAGAGATGTTTTGGTAGAAGGCTGTTCTTCACTGTCCAGAGCAGGGCTTTCTCCTGTATGCTCCGCATGTTTTCAGAGGACTATGGCTTTTGAGAGTGATGGAAGTGCTGTTTATGTGGTTTGTGATGGTCCAGTTAGACCCTGGTGTTTGCAGTTCTCCTAGAAATGAAGCAAAACTACGGAAATGGTGTTCCTAATTTGGTGAATAATAAATATCAAGGATTTTTTCCTTTTCGCACAAACTTTGTTCATAATTAAGCGTCGAGCTCTTCTGGTGATCCGCTTTGTTTCCACCTCCTGCACAGCTCCAAATTAACAGATACCCTGTAAAACCAACCACTGCAGGAATGAATTGTTTCAGAGTCCACTTCACTACATCTCTTTCTGCCAAATTCCAGCTGATTGTAGAAGTCATGCTGTGCACCCATTTAAATTGAAAAGCTTACAGGCTTGGTTGGGCCATTTCAAAGTTTGCAGAGATTTAGCTCTAATCCTCTTAAAATATTAGGCCATGTGACCTTGCATACCATATTGTCAGTGGGATAAAGATCCCTTTGATTTTTATTTACACTTCTTCACATGGGAGGAGGCAGGTTAATTCATTACATCTCAGTGCCACCTTTGGCTCCCCATCCCCTCCCTCAGGTCACTCATGTGGCTGCAGGAATGCTTCGGCAAGTAGGGCTTGCATTTTTCTGCAGCTCTGTGCTCCAGTTTGTTCTCCAGAGGCATGCTTACAAGATGTCAGCTTTGCAGGCAAATAAATTGTTTTATTTTTGCATAAAAGATGTCCTTCCATCTATCTTTATGGAATGCAGTTTTTCACTATAAATGTTTCATGCAGACAATTTCAACAATTCATGTACTTGCTTTTACTTTATAACTTTTCAATTAAACAATGGTTTTTAAAAGCTGGCAGTAGTTCCAACCCGCTGCTGTTATGAATTTTGCCTTCAAGTATTTTTTTTTTTTATGTTTAGAGCGTAGCAAAAAGAAGGCATAAGGAGTATAGAGAAGTGCTGTAACCATGGAGGATAATGGGTTTGAAAAAAGCAGAGTACACAGAAGTCCCACAGCCCCTATCTTCATTGCTTTGCATAGTTATTTACACACATGCAAAAGTAGTAAAAATTTTTTATTTACTAGTGGACTTGGCTAGGAAACTAGGTTCCATGCAAGGAAAAATATGGGGTTTTTCTGTCTAGGAGAGGAGGGAGGGGAAAGGAATAATTTACAGAGATAAATTAAGAGAGTTTTGGTGCTATCCAAGCATTCGGTATTTTGACAATGACCAAAAAAAAATTTCAAGAGGCTGGGTACTTTCTATGAAAATATCATTTTAACTGAAACCTCATTTTTCTGTCTAGTACTGCATTCAAATTTTGGCTAGTGTTGTTTCCCTATAGCTTTCCAAAGTCCAAACTAAGTAAGAATAAAGCAGCGATGATTTCAGGCCCAGTGCTAAAGATACACTACTTGCCCATAAATTTATCAGTTTAATGACAAAATATTAACCTGTCCTGCCATCTGCTAGTAACCGAGCTATTCTTACACTATACCAATATTACGAAGGTCATATTCTGTCCATTGTCTCTTCCTACGTATCCTTCCCTCTGAAAGAAGTAACTCTTGTTACTTGCCTCCGTACTTCCCAATGCTTAATCAGGCAACGGTGTAGTTTGTAAATTATTTAAACACATACAAGCCCATTAAACAAAGCAAATTTACCAGGTGATCTAATACAAGGCAACATTGATCCAAACTTTATCTGTCCAGCTGCGTTTCCAAAAAAAAATGTGCATTCCTACAAGAAGCTGTACATCCATGGCTTTTCCCACCGGCAAAAATCCATGAGGATTTCTATGGGATTTAATAGCCCTTCAAATGTGTAAAACTGTGTGCTAAAGGGGATAACTTTAAGGGACATCTTCCAATTTAAATATCACCTTGATCTAAGAATTTTCCAGCTTTTATTAGTAATACCTACATGCTCAGACTGACAAAGGTAAAAAAACCCTGTTGTTTAATTCTACTGTTTATTTTACACATTCAGAAACATTTTCTTTTTCCAGGTGAATCTACAATACATAAAAGCTTTAGAAGAAATACTTTCATTTTGGGGATCAGGGGCAGGAGGATGAGGCTAGGCAGATAGCAATTTGGAGGCTTGGCTCAATTTCTGGCTGAAAAGGAAGAGGTCACACTTAAAACATGCAGAAGAGTCTATAGGCTCTGGTTCACTTTTCCTTGTATATAGAATCATCGAATCATAGAATTGTTTAGATTGGAAAAGACCTTTAAGATCATCAAGTCCAACCGTTAACCATCACTGCCAAGTCCACCCCTAAACCATGTCCCTAAGCACCACATCTACCTGTCTTTTAAATACCCCCAGGGATGGTGACTCAACCACTTCCCTGGGCAGCCTGTTCCAATGCTTGACAACCCTTTTGGTGAAGAAATTTTTCCTGATGTCCTATCTAAACCTCCCCTGGCCCAACTTGAGGTCATTTCCTCTTGTCCTATTGCTTGTTACTTGGGAGAAGAGACCGACACCCACCTCATCACAACCTCCTTTCAGCTAAACCTATTACCTTCTCCCCACCACATCTACTCCCAAAGGCAGGAGTGAGGGTTGTAACAAGGGTAGCTAACTCCAAGATAGATGATGAGTCAGAGGCTTCAGCTGTGATTTGTGCAGCCTGGCATATTAATGTAAACTGATAGCAGCTTATAATGAGCATCTGCTATTGCCTTCTGTTAAAGATGAGGTACTGGACTTGCTAGACCTTTGATGTGACCCAAGTACAGCTGCTCTGGTGCTCTTTGTAAGGGCTCAAACCTTTAGTGCAGCCGCTCAGGAGCAGAAAAAAACATGCAAGAGCTGACCGTCACAAGTTCCTCGGATGACTCTGTGTCAATCAACAGAGCGTGGGAGTCCGAGGCCAGAAAAGTTAGGATTAGTCTTTGCGGGAGGAGGGGAGGGCATATGCACTAAGAGACTCGAAGCTACAGATGGACTGCAACCCTGGAGTGGGCTTACATTTTTTAAGCTAAGTTGAAGTTTGGTTTCTGTTTGGACTCTGAAGGCTTAAAATGTACCAGACCCTGTGAGCTGAGCCCCAAACAATATTGTGGGGGCTGTGTCCCATCAGAAGGGAGCCCAGACAGTGCCATGCATGTGTGAGAATGATCACTCACACAGCTTGTCCCTGAATAGTCAGTTTTAATTTGTTATCTTGCATCTCTTGTACTCCAAGAAAGGTGATATGTGTGAGAAGGGGAAGAAAAAAAAGTGTCTAAAGAAAACTGAGGTTGCAAATTTGCAAGGAGATTTGGGAGCAGATGTGAAAATTGAGGCTGCTTTTAATTCACTTTAAATAGCTGGATGGCAAGTCAATGGTATTTCTCTAAATGCATGGTTATATGCTGAACAGGTATATAGCACATATCAGAGTGTTAGATCTATAGATCGCTGCTCTG
The DNA here is from genome assembly GCA_013389945.1 of Fregata magnificens. Lineage (NCBI taxonomy): Eukaryota > Metazoa > Chordata > Aves > Suliformes > Fregatidae > Fregata > Fregata magnificens. The sequence continues at coordinate 194,806 of WAAD01023303.1, read as the reverse complement.
GAATGGTATATAACCTGCTGAAAATTAAATGTCATCCCACGTTTAGTATTTGATACAGTGAAATATGACTTTTGAGACTTGGGTAGAGAATTGAGGACTAGGTGAATACTTTGAGATCCTGCTGCTGCCACATGAAGGAGGAAGGCAAAAGGTTCGTGCTGGAGTGGGTGGGGGTGCTACAGCCTGTTCCTTGTGAGGATTAGACGTTTTCCACATAAACAGATGCGGGGAAGGTTATTACCGTCTTAAAGCACTAGAGGCAAGCAGCAGCAATGTGAGAGAAGTGCCAGGTTATAGGCAGAGACTTTTTCTCAGGATTCAAGCTGTTGTTTTTCTAGTGTTCAATCCTTTCCCCCTTCTGAGTGATCTGATGAAATTATTAGTTGCTGTGATAGCTGATAAGTGGAGGGGGATGGGAATGGCACTGTCTAGAAACTAGGAGTGAGCTTTATCTTTTATTTCCTTCCAAAACTGCCTCTTGCGCTTAAATCCTTCCTCTCTCTTCCTCCCTGCAGAGGTTGCCTCCTCTGTCTCTTCTCCTCTCTGCTTATGCTCTTATCAGCAAAACTTAGTCCTCCTCTCTCTTTGCCCACAGGCAAGCAGAGCCCTGTTGTCCCACCTGTGCCAGGCTGCATGCCCAGCTGCTGGCTGCATGGCAAACCACATGCCCAGAAATGCACTGCGGGTCTTGCCATGCCACCGGTGCAGCTGGCTTGGGAGCAGCTGGGCACTGAGAGGGAATGGGATGGTTTATGGGGTGAAAAGAAACTGTGAGCAAAGGGAAGGTAATTCCTTCATTGGGCATTCTGGCTTATTTTAGGAAGCTCACTAGCTGCTTGTTTTGGTTTTGAGTGATGCAGTGCAGAGGGACATCTCACTTTAGCAACATGGTAAGTATATTTTTTTTCATTTGAAAAAGAAAACAAATTCAAAATTGAGAAATATGAAAATGTGCCCAAACATTCATGTTAGGAGTACGGGAAGTTAAAAGGAAGAGGAAGAAAGCAACCCTAAATGACAAATTCACTACCTGCCGGACAGAATGACCTGGGAAACACCCCTGTGGAGTGGGAGCGGGCAGCAGCCCCTCCGCTGCTCACAAACAGGCAATGAAACCTGGGAAAAGGGGGGGTGGAAACCGGTGGAAAGCTTGAGAATAGCTCACAGGGACTGAAAGGACAAAACTCGTTAGAGATGGGGGAGGAATAATAGAAAGGAAAGAGCTGTCAGATCACACACATTGTTGGGGTAGGAACCAGTCGAGCTGTGCCGTAAATGCTGCCAAAGAAAGATTATTACAGTGAGTCCTCACTCCAGCATAAACATCACCTGACAGGCTCTCAGGAAAAGGAGCAGATCTTAAAAAAGTACCTTTTGCTTTTTGATTGAGAGTGGAGAGAACTATGGGTATAACAAGCACAAGCTGTTTTAATTCGGTGGTATTTAAGAGGTGACGGCTTTAAGTATAGCAATACCTCCTGGCTGTACAGAAGTCCCTGAAATCTCAGAGGCTTCAAAATGAAAGGTGGCTGTCATTCAGTGCAAGGAGTCCTCCCTAACGTCTTTCTCTGACCGTGGCAAGGAAGTGATATGATGGCTGAAGCAAAATGTTCCAATAAACACAGCCACCCAAGGAGTGAATCCCTGTGGGCAGCAAATGCAGCACCTGAACTGCTACCTCGGAAGGTGAAAGCAGGTTAGATTATAAATGCAACAGTAATTACAGTATTGTTGAAGACAATTTCACTGTAAATGAAAAATTCAGATGATACAAAGGAGTCAGTGAGGCTATGAGAGACAGCTCTGAGACCTGAGGGTAAAATAAAAAAGACGAGCACTGGAAGAACACCGGGTCCAGGAAGGCTAATGTGACAAAGTGACTGGTCAGCACTTTCAGGGAGGAGGTGCAGGCAGATATAACAAAAAATGAATAAAGGATATTCAAAGATCTGAAAGGGAAGAAGACTCTTGGGGTGAAGAAAATAAACATTGTGAGACAGGCGTACTAATGAAAGGCCTGGGAAATGCATTAAAAAAGTTTCACTCTGAGTAACTGAACAGATGCTTTTTGTTTCTGCTATGGCTAGAAAAAAAGAGACAGCATGGGGAAGAGCCAGAGTCAGGCTTGGTTGGAGGGGATAGCATCGAAAGGGGTGAGCCCTGGGAGGGCAAAGAGGAGTCCCTATGGCTATTAGGACACATGGGAAGGGGATCCTTGCTTGGCAGGGGGTCCACAGTTCTAGCCTTGCCGTGCCTCAGACACCAGCAAACATCTACAAATCCTCCTCCAGAGGAGGTGGGTGTTTTCTGCGGCTGATCTAGCCAAACGGCCAAGTCATTACTGAGAGCTGTTTGCTGTGAACCGAGGTGCTGTTGGTGGTTGTCCAGACTCCAGAGCACCGATAACCTGTGCCGCCGTAGCCACGGAGCTGCTTGTGGGGATTTACGTCTTGTTGTGACATGGCTGCAGGGTCCTTCTCCGCAAGCATGCAAACCCTCTCCTTTGGGGGAATGATGGATCTATGTCTCTTACTGGCTGTGCTGTAGGCTCCAAATCACTTAGAAGTGTCTGGCCCATTCTAAAGATCCTGTATTTTATGTGTGGATACCCCTCCGTTTGGAAAAATGCTGGACTAAATATAGCAGCAGACAAAATCTAGCAGCACAGGCTTTGACTGTGCTCCTTAGTTCCCTGACTGGACACCTTGGAGATTTTACAGCCCCATGCCAAAATGCTGAGCAGTTATGGTTGTACATAAGATCAAGGGTGGCCATATTTGATGGTGTTGAAGTAAAAGTCCTCTAAAAATCTGGGACCTATTTGTGTAACCCTTGAGAAATATCTGCTGGCTTTTTAATTTCATCTCACTGGTTAATGCATAAACCAGGAGTGCACGGTAGCGGTGGCTGCATGTGCTGTGTTGCGGCCCCACGTCGGACAGATGCAGTGGAGGTGCCTGCCTCCCTTCTCACAGCCCCGTTTTTGAGGGTAGACACCCACCCCTGTGTGCAGACCTTGAGACAGACGTGCCCTCCAGCCTGGGTGCCCGGATGGATGACTGGAGGAAACGGGGTGCGAGGGCACATTTTGGTGGGATGCTGTGCTTTGTAAGTGCAGCCTCACTTCATCAGCTTCCCATCTTTAAAATGGAGGGAATATAAACTCCTCTCTAATTTAAAGATAAATTAACTTCTGCTTCTGAAGCATTCAAGTGGCATATTGAGGAGAACCACAGGAGAGTCCATGAAGAGATAAATTATTTTATACAGAGGGAAGGGATTTGGTTAGTGTACAGTTAAGCAGAGCCTGGAACTAGATGGTAGGTGAAGGGAATGAAACAATATATTGCACAGCTGTGCATTGGCACCATCTATTGCACCGAGTGATGCACAGGGTTTCATCAGAAAAAATAGCGTGTGGCCGTATAATTAAAGGCTCTATTGTAAGTGGAAGGGGGGCAGAAAATCTTAAACCTGCCATTTCCTAACCTTTGAACAGTTGACTTTGCACCCACAATGTTCTTTTACTGTTGTTTATTTTGCATGTAGCACAATACAAAGCAGAAAGGGCTTTTATTATTAAACAGAAGTGACAACAGAATGGATATCTGTGGCACCGGGCTGCACAGGAATGTAGTGGAGTCAGCAGTCCAGTCCATGATTGTTTAATCCAGGATTTAGGCAGTCTCCAGGCAGTAATACAACACTGTGCAATCGCTGTTCATCAGCCTGCAGGTTAGAGAGGAGCAGGTAAGGGCCATGTCTCTGTATTTCCGCCCCCCCCGCCCCGCAATTATTTTGTTTCCCACGTAGCCACTTGTACCACTGCGAATCAGGTTAATGCATGAAAAGATGCAACATTTTGCTTGTATCTCACACACAAGAGGCAAGCAGTGAATATACCTGCTTCAGCATATACCCTTTGCTCCCACCGTGTGTTTTGTGCTGCCTTGCAGAACTCTTTTGTGTTAAACAAAGGTGAAATGTTAACATGAGGATAGTAGAGAAGCAAGTTGACTTTTGGTGCTTAGAAGTAATAATAGATGCTTGCCTCTCTATGAACTTTGTGTCACTCAAGCTTAACCTTTACATGCTTGTGTAGGATAAGAGATAGATTAGGTTTGCAGGAGGACTGAAGGTTAAAAAAAAAGAAAAAGACCTTAAATCCCAAAGGCATGGAGGAGAAGCCAGAGGTCTGATTGCATTGTGTCAGATGGCAGTTGTTCTCCTCCTCTTTGAAGCAGCTCTGATATACACACAGGATAGTGTAATGCCATGGTGTTACAGCCTCCTCTATTCTGTAAACCCTTAGACAATGTTTTCAGAGGAGCAGATCACCAGACAGCAAATTTAAGCCTACAGCAATACACCCAGTTTCTTAGGCTATTGTTTCACATTTGCTTTCAGACAGTGTAAGACCAGTACCACAGCCAGATGAAGCTGTGCCATGCTCAGCCACTTGGTCCGGCCCCTGCATCACCTCCTTTCTTGTGCCCCATGCAAAAGAAGAAATGACGTGGGGATGGGAATGAGAAGCCCAAGTGGGTGGATCTGCTGCCCTAGTAATTACCTGGTAGCAAGACAAGTTTATGCTGACTTAAGCCCTAGAGCCACAATTGCCTTGTGGACTATCATTAAGTGATACAGACTGCCAGGTTTCTGCAGACCATGGGATGCAAATTGCTTTAATGGATGGGTCAGTAAAGGTAATGGAGAGAATTTATAAATAAATTTATACAGTAATTAAGTATCCCCAGGGTGGCAGGTATATGCAAGTAAGGAGAACTGCAGGACTAGGAGTGCACAGGCAAAACCAGTGCAGATGCCTTTCTGTATCCCCCACTATATATCTCTTCCAGGACTAGGGGCACAAACCACTGCAAAATCCTTCACTCTTCTCAGTGATACCAGAAGCCTGGTTCTGCAGTCCGAGTCAGACCCTTCCTTCAAGGGTGCACACTTGTTTTCATTTGAAGGCATGAGGGACCCTAATGTGGTGAGGTGTGGGGATGCAGGGGCGTATGCTGAAGTCTCTTTGCCCCCCAAAAGCAGTGTAAGTGAAGGCCCTGAAGTGAGTGAGAATGTAATGCTATGCAGCATAAACTAGTCTAAAACAGGACTATTCTGATTCCTCCATCCCTTCTGACCCCAGTTTTATGTTCCCACCCTTCCTTTTTTTGCTGCTGCTTGGCATGAGATCTGAACCAACTGAATGCTCCTGAAGCTTTTATTTTTAGTTTTACACAGTTAGTTTCAGCTCCCCAAACAAGCTCTTCACGCAGCTGTCTGGGTATCAATCCTGGTGCAAGGGAGGGGACAAGAGCACAGCTGGGGGCAGAGCCACTGGACGCAATGCCGTGCTGGGGCACAGCTGATTTGGATCAACCTCACCTGCTAAGGAATTGTGTCTTCATTAAATATGTTGAGTGCTTCATGTTGCTTCTGGCCCTACAGAAGTGAGATATATACAGCCCTTGATTACAGACTATGCCTAAACAATTGTGTAGCCCAAAGACATGCGTAGAAATCTCTATCACTCCTGTTGATCCAGAATGAAAATCCCCCTAGACTTTGCCTCCACCTCCAAAGCAGTCCTTCGCAGTGTTTCTTCTTGCTTGCATGTGTTAATGCTTATAACAACTTTGAGCCTTTTGTAGCCATCATGTGGGGTGGTAACAGGCTGTGGTATAAATGTATGACATGCCTGTACTACAGGGATTGTGCAAATTAAACCTAATTCCAGGGAGGTAGGAAGAGTAAGAGAAAAAGGAGGCGATGAAGAACTAGTGGAGGAAGCAATACAAAAAAATAATCCAAGCCATCTTTATAGATCAGCCAGTATATTTACAGCTACTGTTGAGAGATGAGTTATTGAATGATACCTATTTTCACCCTGGCTGTAGATTTCAGAAATGCATGCAAGTACAATTATCTTCACCCAAGCGGTAAACGTTTGGACAGTTATCAAATCTAAACGTTGTTTATGAATCGATTTTTGCCTCCTTAAGTTCAGCTTGGCTATCCTTGCAGCATACCAAGCGCCGTAACCAGCCTGACGGATTACACAGGGTTTACGTTTTGCATCTGGAATCCTGCATGCAGCACTCGTCCTGGAGAGATGCTTTCAGACATCTGCTCTTGGGGCGGGAAGGAAAAGGAAACTACGGGAAGACGTGCCCTTCTTCCCTCTAAATGTAATTCTAAAGGCTATGTTCTTTAAGAACAGTCCTTTGTTAGTGTGCAGATAACTCTAGTTTTGCTTCTGTGTTTTCATTGTTTATTAGTAGCATAAGTTCTGAGGGTAACGGGGGCTTGACATTTTCTGCTAGGCCAAATCCCATGGTCAGCTCTCAGCTTTAACTCATGCAAACTCCTAATGTGAAAACTGCAGGGATTTGTCTGCGTACAGGCTTTTAGAATTTTATTAGCTGTAAAATGGTCTATAATGAGGACTTCAGTCTCTGAAGAACCTGTGCTGGCTGCTGTCAGGGACAGAACATGGAGCAGGGTGGATTAGTGGAGTAATCTGCTAATGCGAATTCTTCATATTTAATCAAGGGAGCATCTACTCTGCAGTCTCAAATGCTTCTTGGCAAAACAGACTGGCAGCACTGAGCTCTGGCAAGATGGCAGTACTCTTGTTTCTCCCAGAGGGCCAGAACTAAACTACCTCCCCTTCCCTGGGAAAGGCTATAAATAGAGGTCTACTGGGAGCCCGATCTCATGTTCACAGAGGCAGCTGCTGGCTGGGGTTGCAGCTGACCCCCATCCCTTCTTCGTCTTCACTCTTTCCTTCCTTGCTGGTGTTTGTGTGATTTTAAGGTGAGCTGGTCCGGGGAATTAAACCAACCAAAAACTAATCATGGGAAGAGTCTGGTGCTTCCACATATTGCATGTTGCTTCCTCCACATTCCTGGCTACCCCCAGAGAAGCTGACTCTACCTTCAATGCAACTTTCTGCAGTGCTGAGCAATGAAGTAAAAAACGTGCAAGACGGCTTAGGGATTTAAGTTAAATCCACGTCTATGTAGTAAACTGCCAGAGAAAGGCACACGTTATTCACAAATACAAGGTCAAACTGGAAAACGTCAATCACATGCTATTTACTAACTGCAGTAACAGCTACTATTTCTGTACCTGCAAACCGCAAAAAGAATGAAACCTTGTAGGTTAAATTAATGGAAACCGAGAGAGACAACAAAACAACTTGCTCGGGACTACAGAGTGCCCAAGATGTAGCTAACCCACAAGTCACGCTGAACTCGTGAGCCCCTGCCGTATGCCTGCTTTCTTGAGAAAGTGCTGCATTCCTGTGCAGGAGGGAGTGTGTCCTCAGGGAAGGGCACAACCTAAATGAGAGCAGGAACACCAGCTAGGGAAAGCCGCACTGCAACAGATTTAGTCAGCTATGAAGATATATTTGTGGTATAAATTTTTCCCCTAAATGTTTAGCCTGTTAAAAGCTACTGTCTAATAAAACCACAGGAGGAGGGGGATATTTTTTAAATGACCAATATTACATATGTGGGAAGGAACCTTTACTAAAAGTGCCCCTGGTGCCATGTATTTTGCTGGAGGGACCAAGTGACATCTGCTTTATAAAGATGCAGGAAATGTCATTTCCCGTCTAGTCAGGGGCATCAAGCCAAATACTGGTCTCAGTTGTCAGCCAGTCAATTATTTGATTACTGATGTACAGCCAGCTTGCGTTTGTGGATCGTCCTCCAGCTAGACTGCAATGATTACATATACATTTGACAGTCAGTCTCAGGCTTATTTTCAGCTTTAAACCATTACTTATCAACACAGAGGGCTGGCCTCATTGAAGTGAGTTGTTCCCAACTCCCCTGTTGCTCAAAAATTTGATGTGCAGTGATGAGTTTGCTCAGGTCCTCATTCTGCTTTTTGCAGAGAAAAGAACCAGTTTCTTCTTCTCAGCAAGATGAAAGAAGTAGTATTTTTTTCCCTTACATCCCGAAATAAATTAAGTAAGGTTTTCTGGCAGTGGTGGTCATTTCACCCCTTGGTTTTGGGAAATGCTATTCATCCTGAGAAAACAAGGCTCTGTCTGTGGGCTTGAGGATCCAGCTGCTTGTCATGTTAGGCCATGTGGAGACTGCATCTGAGTCCAGCTGTATTGCCAGGATCAGTACCCTAGGGACTCAGAACAAAAACACTTTGATCCCTCCCAGTGACAGGGTTTTTGCTAACAAGCCTCCAGACATTTCAGTTGGTATGTCATCACCCTTGCTAAACTAGAACGGAAGGATGAAACAAAAATATTTCCAAAGACCTTTAATAACATCAGTGGAAGGGGAACAAGTAAAACATCCCAGGTGAGACACTTCTGTAAAAAGTGTTAGCATCAGCCACATGACCGTACAGAAGAAAGAGAGGGTTTTTCTCCCCCCCCCCCTCTTTTTTTCTTTTTTCTTGTCTTTCTCTTCAGAGATGAAAGAAAGGATAGGAGCTATGGACTGCGAATTGCAATGAACAAAGCACTTAACATCCTTTAAATAGCTGGATAGGGTCAAAGTAAGGCAAAAAGTCTAAAATGAACCTGAAAAGTCCAAACACGTTTTATACTGAGTGGCCCCCCTGCAAACTGTACCTCTCAGTGATGGCCTGATTAGTTCAAATTTTCCACACACTTAACAGGGACTAAGTTGCACAGCTCCTGTACACGGTGATAGAATTTATGCTTTTAATTCCCACTGTTACAGAGCTGCAAATATATACTATTGCTTTTACCTTTTAAAATCCAGATGGTGTATGCAGTGAATTGTGTGAATTGCGCGAATTGCGCAGACAGGATTTGGGATGAGTGCCTCAAAAGAGCAATCACCTGATGCTCTTGTGCTAGGACAATAAGTAAGAAGTTAACTAATACCTTGTGTCAATGAAGCACTCTGGTTAGTGAATAACTTGCAGGTAGTGTTGAATTTTGTGTTAGACACCTGAAATACAGGGGTTTTACAATCCAAGTGCATTACTTGAGCAGAAATCAGATTAGCTGGATTGTCAACAAGGAGGTATGTGATTAGCATTCGCAGATCAACTTTCAGTAGATCATGTAAATGAAGCAGGGAGGGCAGCAGGGCCAAAATCATTGTCTTAATGAATAGAAAACATGTTTTGTAGATGATTTTGTTGCTTAGAGAAAAAGAACTGTGAAGGAGAGAGAGAATATTAAAATGCAAGGCTTGGTCTAACATGCCCAGCCACGCTCCTCCTACTTCTGCAGAATAATTTTGCAGAAGACAGCCAATTTGATCTGAAAGCCTGACTCTGCATCCAAAGGCATGGGAAGTTTTGGAGAATGAAACTTTGTGCAGTCAGGTAGCGATCCAGCATGACCTAGTGGAACAGAAACATTTAAGCAGGTGTTTAACGCCTAAGGACATCAGATGGGCTACGATGCTTTAAACATATGATACTTAAAAGTGTATATTTCTGAAAGAAGAGCTACCTAAAAGTCTAGGAAATCAAGGCACAGATAACTTCAACGGTGTGATAGGGTTGATCAGTTCATCTTGTCAGGCACCACCCGGTAGTTACCTTGACTACTTATTATTGTTAATAACGTTGTTCCAGATTATGAGCATTAGTGAAAAATTAACAGGTATTAGGATCTATGCAAATCAAGCAGTAGATTATTTGTCTCTAAAAAGCTGATGTTTCTGGGAAAGTGCCTTTCATCTTGTTTGCAAGATTTTTATTTGAATTTTTTTTTTATTTTTTTAAAAGAGCAAGCAAGCAACCAAGGCTCCTCTTTCCTCCTCACCCTCACCAAAATATTTCTATCTATCTCCCTTTTTGCTACTATTTGGAACTGCAGAATGCAGAAAACTTCTTGAAGCAGTAACTCATCCTTGCCGTGCAAGACAAAAGGAGTACATGTTTCTCCTGACATTCACTGGTTTTGGCTCCCCTTTGGTCTCATCAAAATTCTGTTTTCCATCCAGAGCATCTCTGTGTTTTCCAGCTGGGTAGTGTTTGCATTATGGTTGAAACAACCCAGAAAAGTTGGATTGCTTGTATCATGTATTTCTTAGTGAATGGCACCCTAAGAAACATTTTCCTGCCAGAGCTCCCAGCTGTCCTCTTGACAGAAACTCTTGTGGCAGTGAGTGCAAATAGCTCAGTAAGTGGTTCTAGGGTAAATGTGAAAACTCTCCCCCATGCCAAGGGGAGATTTCTCAGGAGCATTTCACAATGTCACTCTCCACAAACATCAAGCCATGCCTGGTGGCACCCAGACTGACATTGCCTCGATATTTCTCTTCTCTTGAAAGTACTTTGACAGAGTGTTTAGTTGTGTTCTTTTTCTTTTATTTAATGGTAGCATTTGCAGGGTTTGTTTGTGCTAGCTAGGTAGCAGTGTGCCCACTAGCATCTTAGCCAGTCTTTCCTGCCTTCACAAAGCAGGGGTGCAACCATCTCTACTGCTGTGTTTATGGTACACCCTGATGAGGGCTTACTTCCTTGTAGTTTTATTTTGCACTATTGCACTTGCGAATATGGGCACATATCAATCATGTCAAGATTCCTGAAGGCATTGTATCATTCTTGCCTGTCTGCTCTAGCTGTAATGCAAAACAGCATCATTATATACTGCTCTCCTACATGAGTCAGGTGATTCAGCTTCACTGGCAAGAAACCAGTTCAGGGGACATCTGAAATATATTGGTCACATCACTGAGCTGTCCAATATTGTTATATAGCTAAAGAAAAGGAAAAAAATAGTGCCTGAGAAGCCAGACTCATGTCTCAAATGACCTTGAAAAAGATCCTGGTGACATGCAGTGGTAGAGAAGAGAGGAATAGTTAATTTTTCCTTGAAGGTGCACCTCATCCTTTGGTGTGAACCAAACAATACCCCTTCACTGGAAGACTCCTGAGCTCTTCAGTGAATGTGGATGGATTTGTTAGTTCCCTCCTGCTTGTCCTAGCCTGGTGTCATAGCCATCAAACAGCACTGACACAAGTAGAAGCCTTAGCAAAAGCAGAGGGGGGTCCTCTCTTTTGTGTCTCTAATACATGTAGATTTATGCCCTTTACCTCTTGGGTTATACCCTGAAGAGACACCTTGGAGCTTGCTTAGTGTTAGCTGAGGAACTCTTGCCTATTGTCCTGTTCTTCAAATTGTGTAATATACATTAGATTTCCTTCTTTCAGTGAATGGAGCGGTGCTTGTTAGCTTATTGTCTGTCTGTGAAGTCATTCGGCACTAAGTTACTGCTTTATTTCCTCTTTTAGGTTCTGTTAAATGCTGCTACGTTTCTGATCACGCTTTTGCAAGACTCCAGCTTTTTGTCAAATTGACTGGAGACTGAGCATCCTTTGGTCACGGTTGTGTTTATAGGCAATAGCTGAGTCAGCTGAAATACTAGACAATAATAATTGCAGAGAATTTGTATTTAACTAAAAAGTCCGATTTTATGTGAGCTGGAAAAGCTTTTTCTTCTTTCTTCTGATGTACTGTGCCTGTTCTCATTCTAAGTCTATCCCTGAGAGAATCTAAATTTACTCTCTCCTGGCTTTTGAGGAATAGACAGCAAGACATCAGGGCTTGATGGGGAAGAAAGCGCTGAAATGAGGGAAGAGAGAGAAGCTTACAAAAGAAAGTTACTTGTCTGTATTTACTTGTTTATAATAGTAGTCTGCAGGGCCTCTGAGGGTACATTTACAAAGCTAAGCGTAGGAAGCATACTGTGCTGTGAGTAAGCCGGGTGTGAGTCAGTTCTCACATGAAAGCCATGTAATTCATCACATTTTTGTTAGTCTGACTGTGGTGTCACGCGAATGCTGCTGCTGCGTGGCTTTTTAATGGCAATGCAGTCATGGCTGCCCAGGGCAAAGCACGGGCTCAGCAGGCTGCATGCCCCCGTTATGTGTGGACATGCACGAGAGGAACAAACGCCTTGCACATGATTTTTGCTATCCGTATGGCCTTGCAAGGAGCTTTAAAACTGGCATGTGCTAACTTCTGCTTTGAGACTCCTTTCTTCTGCTGCAGTTGTGCGAGGGCAGACTCTCATTTACGCAGAGGCCTCTGTGAGCAGCAGGCCCTAACTTTTTTAACGGAAGTACCTGCAGACAGAAAAAGGAGTTCTGCCTTTATGCTTTTGTGTAATCTAGGCTTTATTCCTCAAAGGCGTTTTCCTGCTGATAAGAACAAAACCCTACACGCAAATGTCTATTTCTGTCAGCATCCCTAGAGGTGATGTCCCCTCTGTCCCCTCCTGGCTCTGCATCTCTGGATGCACTGACAGCTGGGAGCAAGCCGTCACAAGGAGCGCAAAAGCTTCCTTAACCTGTCACGCCAGTTACCTGGCTGGAAGGACACACTGTTGAGGATGCTGTTTGGAAAAGAGATTCTGATTGTCAAACTTTTTTCTTTTTGGTAATGGCTCAATCTAACTGAAGTGCTGTAATTATTCTAGATTTTGCAAGCAACACTCTGTTTTTATGAAAATGTGGCAAGTTGGGGTTTTTTGCGCTTTTTTTCCCTCCTTTTTTTTTTTTTTTTTGCGGGAGAGCTGGCTGAGTTTTTCTTACTCTCCAGGTCAATAACTCATTAGGAGAGTGGTGAAAAATTCAACCCCCTCCTCTTTCTTACTTCAAGGCAGTTGGCCCCAAATCTTTTGTTCTACGGACTGCAAAGTCATACTTCTTTGCTTCAACTCTGCTGGTATAAGAGCTCCCTTTCCCAAAAATGTGGACACAGATATATGACTATAAAGGTCCTATGCAACTTAATTTGTGAATATATCTATAGTGTGCATCTCTAACTATAGCTGAATCCTGTATAATAGGTAAGTAGTTCATGGTCGCATAGCAGAACAGCCTAAGTGACAGTGGCAAGGATGTCAGGGTCATAACTGTCTGTGTTGGGGTTTTACTAGCAGAACCACCTCAAGTAGAGAGTGTGAAAGTTATGGTGATATAGGATGCCTCACCTCGAGTAATTCCAGCAAAATAGGTAACTCACGGTTGTTGAAACTCCAACCATAGTTGAGTAACAGGGGTTTGATATGCTGCTGTGATTCTGCTGAGCTGCAGCAGCTGTCCATGTGGACACCATTGGTTGTTCCCACCAGCACAGTGATGCTTACCTTGAATAGCAGTGATAGTCTTAGACGCAGCATCAAGTTAATAAGTGCATGCGGAGTCGGTGGTGGAGAAATATTGATGTCAATTTATAAATGAAATTTGATCTAAACACAGAAGCTATTCATATATGTTGAAAATACCAATCACATTACAATTATAAATGAAAGAAAGAGGTCTCTGTTGATGGCACAGGTGCGGACATGGATAAGACATAAAACCAATTTACTCTCTTCCTCCTGTGGGAACAGCTCTATTGATATGAAAGATTTAACTGCATCCACATTAGAGAAGCTGTGCTGGTTTTAGTCCAGCGTAGCTAGAGAGACTGTTATGCTAGTGTAGACGAAGACTTGAGGTTAAGACTTGATGAGGGACAGAACATCACTTGTATTTTCTCTGTAGTTAGCATAAAAGATACACCGAAATGAAATGCTGTGCATTAATAATTTCTACTAATTTCTTATGTCAAGTGCAGAATAGAAAGTCTGCTGCTGATCATAATATTTCCACTGTACATCACTCTCTAACACAAAAAGTTCATAAGCCATTAGGACAATGATCTCTGCCATTACTTGTCAGTAAAGTGTGAAAATATTTTTTTATTATCCATTTACATTCATTTCAACATGCATGCATTTAGTCAGAAACATGGACTTTTTGAAGTGAGTGCTCCCCACTGATTAATGTGGTCAGAAGCTTCCTGATTTGCCAAATGACACAGAACAAGACTTTTTTAATGGTGCCTGTTTTGTGTATAAAGCTTCGCATCTGAAGAGGTTTCATCTATTAAACAGTAAGGCTTAGAGATACTCAGAGTTAAATGAGAAAATGTATTTGTAGTGTGGTTGCTGTGTTGAGGACTTCACTCCTAATGCATACCAGTAGTGATCTTTTGCCTTTGGATGAATGGAAAGTTTGAGTCTTAGAGAGGCTGAATTTATGTAGTCTCTAAGGTGAAGAACCATCCTGATATAGTGAGCCATCTCTATGCAATGCAATTTAAAAATGCTGTTCGTCCTCCTCTGAGAAGGAGCTTTCCCTGCCACACTTACAGGCAGGGAAAAATCCCTGCCATTCAGGACTGGATGGCAAAATCCACTGGTAAATTTGAGATATTGGGTATAAGGAGACAACCTTCACATAACTCACAATCTCCTCCCTTTAAAATAGCACCTATCTGACAAAACTGTCTTTTGCTGGGAATTTTTGATTCTTCTAGACCAAAATTTTTCAAGGGAATAAGAAGGAGTTTCTGGAAAGATCAAGGCACATGTCCCAGGATAAGCAATAAACCTATGCTAGAACAAGGACCAGGGGCATAAAGTTTCAGGATTTGACTCACTAATTCAAATCAGTAACAGGAACCTCTGCCACCAGCTGTGTTGTGACAGTATTGACTCTGCTTTTCCTGTACTAGTTCTGTTTCGTAGAGCTAACAAACAGGTAACTGAGACTCAGTCTGAGCCCCCATAACTGGATACCCTCACCACCATGTGTTGAGGCCTCTTTTTTGTCCTCGTTTGAAATGACTTCTTTCCATCCTAATCCAGAAACAGGAGATATTTCAAATCTTGGGTCGGAGACAGTAAAAGCATTTTCTGTTTACTTGCTGTAACGTAGAGCTGGGTTGAAAGCAACAATGTTTGCTTCTACTCCTTTTATTTTCTCTGTCAGTGAACATTCAAGCAAAAAGAATTTTGTCCTCCACGTTTGTAGAAAAGCAATTTTAGCAATTTATTTAAAAGTGTCCTTGGAAACCAAATATTATATTTTGCCCAGGCAAGCACTGTTGCTCAAGGAGCTTGAATATGCACTCAGCTGGGTAATAGGAACAACACCATGTGACTAATAAAGTCAATGTCTGCTAAGTAATGTGGTTCAAACTGGCAATGTTCTCGATCAGTCCAGGGCTAATTTTTTCTTTCTGACTGAAGAATAAAATGGAACTAGCCTAACAGCAGATATTTTGCTGCAGAAAATGTTAATTTATATAAAGCAGGATTTTAATAGATCTGATTAGCTCTACATGAAGATGACATCTCTGATTTAATGCTTTCTTAACTTAGTCAAAGTAGCATTAGACCTTTTCTCCATATAAAGTGTTCCATGTGATTAAACCAATTTCTGCCCTTAGTCCTGACATGCTTTGTTGTTACAATACACTTTGAGTATTGAAACATAGGCTTACCTGTCATTAAACATAGCTGGGAAGAGATCTGGCATAATTCTATACTTTCTTATTGCTGAAGAAACTGCTGCATATTAGCAGTGTAAGTTGCCGGCAAACCACGAGGCATTGGGACACTGCAAATGTGGAAAGGGAGCTTGAGGGAGTAACACTGATAGAAGCAAACACTGCAGAAAGAGCCCAGGAGTTTCTTCAAAGTCGGGCAAGGGTATTTCATGCCCATGTTTAGACGTCACCATGTGTAGTTTGGCTGAAGAAGAGGCATTCCTGGCCTGTACCAAGGTAAGAAAGAGAAAAGTGACAGTTCACAGCATTCAACTTTGACTCATTGAGAATCATCTAGAAATAACGCTCCTTCAGAATCTGGCTTTTTCATTTCTACTCAGCCCTCATGCTAGTAAAATATCCCAATTTCAGTCCAAGTCCTCCATTTAAGGACTGCAGGTTTGATTCCCATGAAAGCAGATGGAGGGAAAATCTATAATGTGTAGAAAATAAAGCAAGCTGTCCAATTAAATCACCACACTGATTCCTAATTCCACTGTGGCCTGTCTGAGAAGGCCATTAGGAACAAAAATGTCTCCAAGGAACATTTTGCTGGCACTTCACACTCCTGAGGAAGGTATCTGCAGGTAGGCAGGCACGTGGCGTGCCTGGAAAAGCAGGAGATGCTCAGGAAACTGAAGTTGTGTGGCATTCTGTGCAACATTGCAAGGAAAGATAGAAATGTTTAAACACGGTAAGTAATCCTAAACAAGAACCGCTATGATCAAGATGAGACCTGAGCTTCACAGCAAAGGGAAGAGACTTGATGTCAGAGCCCCCACCTCTTTGGCACTTATCACTTGCACAGGGCTGTGGGATGCCCAGCAGGCAGGCAGGCAGCCGTGGGGTGCAGGCAGGCAGCCATGGGGTGCAGGCAGGCGGCTGTGGGAAACAGGCAGGCTGTCTGTAGTAGGCTAATGAAACAGTGTGCTCTTTGGTAACTGCATTGAGGAGGGGAAAATAGTATTTACTTACCTTAATACCAGGTTGCAGTAAATGTCTTTAATACACAATGTTAAACAGGCAATTAATAGACAAACATTTCTATATCTAGAAATATGGTGGTATTCAAGTTAATCCCTAATGGTACAGAGCAATCGCACTAAGCTTATTAAACTTCATATCCAAAGGTGACATATTTACTATCTTTCATATCTGGTGGTGGAATTCCAGGCAGTTATATCTTTTAATTTGAAGGTAAACACTGATAGATCCATCACTTGGCAACAGCCAGCTGTAAACTGAAAATGAAGAAACAAAATACTGTGGATTAAATGTGTTGCCTGTGTGCTGCTTTCTATCACCATATACCAGGACACCGTTTCAGTATCGATGAGATTTGGCAACAAAAAGGAAGAATATGGAGGAACACATTTGTTTTACAGAGCAATGCGCTACCAGGGCTGTGTACGGAGTACAAAGCCAAGCCAGTGAATTTCTGCACCGAAGTCAACAAATAAGCTGATTGACAGTGTTTGCTGATAACAACCACAGTCTCTCTGTTACACCCAGCCAAAGCAATCAAAACTCAGTAAGCATGAAGGGACAGTATGAGCAAGACCTATAGTTAATGGACGAACAACGGCAGCCGCTCAAGCTTGAAGAGAGCTTGCTTGTGGTAGCAATAGAAGTAGTTTCTTCTTGCAGCATTAGAGATAACCCCCAGAATAACTGGTAAAGAGTGAATGTTAGTCCTAGGACTGTTATACTGTGTTTCAGTTTGTTTTCTTGGCAGCGTTACAGGGGAATGTAATTCTGTGAATCATGAGTATGATTCATACTAGCCAAACTGACCTTTGAAAATTGGGAGTAGGCAAACATATCAGAAAGAGATTCAAGCTCTAACAAATAAGCTGATAAAATGAATGAATGATATTTACAGACCCTGCCAGTCTATTAAGAGGTCACTTTGACAGCCCTATAGGTCCAAATGTGAGAGTTTCCACTCTCTCCTGCATACCTGAGCAGCCATTCATACATACCTAATAACAAGGTGTATTCTCACCATTTTGGCTATTCACACAGATAGCTCTGTGATAAATCTGTATGCAGACTGCAGTGTGTGGTACAGAAGACTATGCATGTGTTTTTGCAGGTCTGAGTGTTCATGAAGTTCCTGACAACCTTAAGAAGCCCAGCTGAGACAAAGAGGGAGAGAGGTGAATAAAGGAATATTATGGCAGATGTATAAAAACTTTGCATTATCACCTGCAGCTGACCTTGACCTAGGGTTGGACGAGGGCCCTGCTTTGAGCAGGCAGTAGCGTTAGATGACCTTCACAGGTCCCTTCCAGCCAACACGTCCCTGGCTCTGTGCAAGTACATGGGAGGAACCTACCTGAGCACATGTGGCAGTGAGCAGTCTAGGTGCAGGAGATGACCATCATCTTATTCCAAAGTAAACTTCCACCAGGAGAGCACCAGAAGGTCACCATTTTTAAAGACTTTATCAGTTAGTGGCTGTAGACGTTTTCAGTAACATGGTTTGCAAGACCTACACCCTAGCTCAGGTTTGCTTCGTGTGAAATCGTAGACACCAGAAGTGCTGGACTATTTTCTTAATCAAGGGATCCCTGACATGAGTTGAAAACATGACCTGCCATAGCCCTGGAGCCCATAAGCTATGTCACAGCAACAGAATATTCTTCCAGGCACCCCTGTGATAACCTGTGCCATTATTGGGTTTATAACTTCAGTTTTTAGCTAAGCATTTAGAGAAATTGGCACATGCAGTTTGTGCACTTCTGAAACTGTGGCTTTGTTCCATAGCTGTATTTCATTGCTGTGTATGAGCCCTTAAGCATTTTGGAATCTCTCTAAAAGAGAAAAGCTGTTTAATATAAAAATCTGTTTCCTTTTTTTAGTCCTAATAGCAAGGTAAATAAGAAGTGTTGAGAATTGCATGTGACTGGAAGATTTGAGGTTTGCTTAGAGCCATTTCAGTGGTTATTTTGAACCTTTATAGCAAAAGAATATCATTTCCTTTCTTCACATTCATAACTTGCTAACATGTTTACATTTTCAGCTGAACGTTTCCATTCTTGGCTGTGCTGAAAGGTGATACTCTGTTTACTGGATGTAACACCGAGCAAAATCCCTTCAACCTTTTGAATTACCTCAGGTTGAAAAGTATAATCCATTATCCAAATATTCTCTCTATGTTTTTCTAGTACAATAATATTGCACAACAAGCTGAAGATGAAAGCTTGGCCTGGATATAGCAATTGCTAAGGATTTCTTTGGCTGGAGATGAAGGAAGAAGGTTTAAAATAAGACCACCCCTGTGTGTGCTCAATGAGTGTTTTGCTTAGATTGTAACTCAGTGCAAAGAACCATTTGCAGCCGTCTCTATAAAAATTTCCTCTGCCTCCGTGGATGAAAGGTTGGTACTGAGACCACCACACCGGCATTAGCTACTTAAAAAAACTATGAAGACGTAAAGCCGGAGTCCTTTAATATCATTTAAAAGAAAAAAAGATACAACAAAATAAAATGTAACTTTGATACAATGTGAATGTAGCCATGAATGGGTATATACATAGAAACACTACATGTATTTACGCATGTGTGCGTGCACACACACACAAACACACCCCTTCTCTATCTGAAAAAAAAAGTGAAGGAAGTCATGATTTAAGTTCCTTCAGCACTTTGTCCTCCATTATTCTTCATATTACATTGACTTTCTTTCATTGTGAGGCTACAGCCATGTGCACAGATAATTTGTCTCCATGCAAACATTAGTAGTCAAAGAGGGGACATCGCTCATTTCTTGGAAGATATGAGCTTTAGTACACAGCTGGAGTCATTTAAATGCTAACATCTCATTATGCATGAGCCTTTTTTTTCCTTTAAAGGATAATAATTAAAAAAAGTTGTAGGAGACTAAACATGTAAACTCTTCCTTTTTTCTTTTTAACTGCAGTTTAAGCTATGCAATGTAACATGATCATTAGAAGCCAGTAACATTTTTTGCTTCTGCTTAAGTGTATATTTAATACTGTGTTTTGTCAAAAATCCCATCCATCTTTTTACCCACAGCAGGATCAACTATACTTACATCACTAGCTGACAGATGCCAACCTATTTTGGGAGGCTTCCCAGGCAATCTATTCTTGCGCCTTGCTATGCTTACCACTAGAAAGTTTTTCCCTCATGTCTATGCCAAATCTCTTGTATTGCAAGTTGGGTCTATTAGTATTCACTTTTAATCTTCCTCCCCCGCCCCTCCCCTTTCTAACACAGTACTTAAAAATGTACACAGTATTTCACCTGAACCTTTACAATTGACAGAAAAGAAAAATGTCATTTTCTTCCAGGTTTTGCTCCTGTTTCTACAGTGCAATATGCTGCTTACTTTTTTTTTTTTTTTTTGGGGGGGGGGTTTGACAACAGTCTGATATTATTTACTTATGTGACAGATGACCCAAGTTCTTTTTTGCATAACTCCTGTCTGTCCAGGTGTTCACCAGCTGTGTTCATGCAGGTGATTGTTTCTGCCTAGTTTAGAAAATTCTACTTGTCCTTAATAAAGTAGATCTCATTTTTTGTTTGTGTTTCCAATTTGTCAGAATTTTCATTCTTTCTTCCCTTTCTCTCTTTCCATGTTGGTGTAACCTGTAGAGTTAGGAAACATTATCTTTTCCATCATCCCGCCCATTAACAACAATATCGAAAACTGGTGGACACAAGACATCCTTACAGAGCACCATAATGATGCCATTAGTAACTCCCCTGAATACATATTTTTTTTAGCCAGTTTTGTGCTCACGATCTTATTTACAACCTTATCTGCATGTTATGCAAAGCGCTTAATATTTTTGAGCCTACGTCTCACCCTGCTGGTTATCTTCTGTGGGTGCACAACATGGACCCCAATCTGAAGTTGGGATTGGAAACTTGCATACACAGACTACGATTACTACGACTGTGGCTGTATGAATTGCTGCAGAAAGGGACCGGAGGAGTCAGATAACCCTCACCACTTACCCATTCTGAACTAATACTTATAGATTCATCACAAGAGGATGTCGAACACCACTAGTTTCCATGGAAGTCTCAGGTTTAATCGAGGCATTTTAATCTACTCTGCGTTGTTCTCCCAAGATACTGCAGTTACGATTTTCCATGTGTGTATCTACATCTTTGCATGAAGGTGATATGAAACCTCCCTTCCCTGCATGGGGCGGTCTCTGACCATTTCTGGGGAGGCAGGCACAGCTGGACAAGGGCTTCAGCTGCCATAAAAGCCTCTGGGTCTTGGGCAGGGAGAGACACTGCTGGGTTATCTACCTTCTCACCGGTGGACAGTGTGCTCTTAACCTGCCAGATACACAGAATTGCTGCACCACAGCTTCACAGATGTGAAGGACACAGAGGTTTGTTTGCTTCCTTGCTTGTTTAAAAAAGAGATAGTAGAGCGGTTCTGTTTATTTTTTCATGGCAGACCTGTATTAAAGTTCATATGCTCCCTGAAGGTCAGAAAGACTTGCTTGAATCCAGAGTGCTCTGGGTCTTGTCTTGTGTGCACATGCCATGTGATTAGGCTTAACATAACACAAAGGGTCACAGATTGAGCAAAAACTACAAGTCTGCTGGCCTGTCAGTCAGTTGTGATAGCTGTCTGTGAGACAGACCCACCTGAAATCCACTCCTCCCTTTGCTAACAGGGAGCTTACACAGAGCTACCTTGCTCTCCTGCTTCAGTGCTGACTACCTCACAGTTCTACAACATGCCCATGGAGGACTGGTGTGCAGAGCTTCTCCTAGCAGCTTTCCAGCCTGGATATACCTTATTTGCTCTCCGTGGCTGGGGTAGGGCTGCTTGCAGCTTGGGAAATGCTGAGGGAGACTGATGTGTCCTTGCCCTACATCTGTCACTGCTTAGCCTCAAGTTGGGTAGACAGGTACATAGGATTGATTCAGGGCATTTTCATGCTGCTCTCACAATCTTAGTATAATCTAATGCAGTTCTACTGTCAGGTTTTTGCAAATGCAGCCTGACTTTGAGATTATTTACAGCCTGGCTAGCTGGGTGTTATCCTTCCTGTCTTCCTTCTTGTAATTCTCAACAGTAGTCTCTTATCATGATATTATACAATGAAAAACCACTAGATTGGCAACAATAAAATGAATAACAAGTTATTGACAGTAATTATTCTGCAATTTATCTGGAGTCCTCTGCCTCACTTTATCTGATGTTTACTTTTTCTGATCCAACCTTTTGCTCACTTGTTTTCTTCCTTGAGTAAAAACATCCTTAATGACTTTTTCTTGTCCAGAAAAGAAACTTCTTTAGCAGAAAAAGAAAGGCTGATCAGAGAACAGCTTTCACTGGCATATTTGTTGTGACTAATTTATAGTCTGTAACATATGTGGGAATAATATGTAAAGCAATACCACTAATAATAGGGTCTCCTACAAAAGCAAGGTAGGCAAGGTCTATGATACATTTGAAAAATAAATAGACAATGCATTGTAGAATAATAATTTGCCACAGAGTATCAGGGTAAGCTCAATAAAACAGCTGGGACAAATCTAACCTTTGGTATTGGGTACTGCTGATATATCAGGGAATGCAGCCCAGTAGGAACAGATCTGCGGAGTGAAACAGCTGAACTAAATTACTAGTGTAGACACTCACCGTGACCAAAGAGAGGAAGCAGAGCAACAAAAAATGAGGAAATATATTAAATCTAAAAATAAATAGCCGAGCTTAAATTATTGCAGCACGTAATGAGGCTTTTGCTGCTCTGGATGACAGAACGTCCTGTTGCTGTGACTTCATTAAAAGAAAGTGGCAAATGCGCAGTAGCTCAGTGGTACTTCAGGATGTCTTAGAATCATCTCAGGCTATTTTGTTTAGATTTTCTGACACCTGTCCTGAAATGAGGAAAGTCCTGAAATCAGGAAATTCAAAATAATGCCATACCAAGAGTTTCAGGTGCATAGTCAACTCAAGCGAAGTGAAAAATGAAGCCACTTAATGCATTCAATACTGGGTACATGATTTCAATTTCCTGAAAAAAACCCCCAACCACCCCATAACAATCATCAACCCCTAATTTTATTTTCTGTTCCACAGAGTCTTATATTTTATTTACAACCATGGCATCTGAGCAACTTCCCGTATTGCCTAAGCATTGTGTCTACCATCTGTCATCTATTTGTTTTGTTCTTCTGCAGAGAAGCAAGGACAGTGGTGTCTCTTTCTGTTTGGTTACTAAGGGATTTTTGTTTCATCTTTTACCTACAAGCTCCTGTACACTTCTTAGGGGAGAATGAAGGTGCTAGGATTCATGATTGTCTGTAGTTCCTTGGAAAACTCCTTGGAAAGCTCCTGAGAAAATTCTGTCCATTGAGGAAAAAAACCCCAAACACCACAAATTACCGTTGGGTATTTTATCAAGCTGCATTAGTAAAAGGCTTATGCTTTTGTGGGTAGGTGGGTATCTGTATATACATTAGCTGGGAGTGGAGGGAGAGAATTGCAGAGCTTTGTGGGAGATTAGAGTGTTAAGGGAGTTTGTAGTCCAACAGTGACCACTTTTTCCCTTGCTCCTGATTCTCCTTGTGCTTTTCTTCTTGGGTTGCTGCTACCTCAGGGCTGAAAACAGGCATGATGACACTGCAGTGAAATTCTCATATCTGCCCTAAAGAAGACTCATTTAACTTGTCTCTATTTGCTCATCTTCTTCTGCAGCCATGCTAGGCAATCAGAGCAGCAGTGAGAGTAGTGGGGAAGGTGCAGAAGGGAAATGAGAACAACCAGGTGCTTGAGGCGCTCTCTGACCAGCTGCACACAACCAGCATTTCCAGCCCATGAAGCAAGGAGTGAGAGGTGGGTCTGGGCTGTGTTGTGAATCTGGAATAAGCAATAGCTGCTACCAAGCTTTTAGATGGAGAAGGGCATGCTCTGGGAGTTTGTGTGCTGAAATCGCTCCAACTCTCTAGCTTGCAAATGCTAAAACAAGAACTCCCTCAGTGGAGCAGTGAGTGATGTTCAACCTAGCTGCCTTGGAGAACCAGATAACTACAGACCTCTGGAGCTTCTCCCTCATGGAGCATGCCATAAAGTTGAACGGGTTTTCTAAGCTTTACCACATCATTTGTGTTGTACCCCCCCTTCTCTGACCCATGCTGCTTTGTTTTTGTGAGCTTGCAGGAAATGGAAAATCTGTGTAGGCTTCTTATATGTTTCCACAGCTGCCTAGTCGCAAATATGACAAACCGTAACAGAGTTTTCATAAGGACTAATCCTTGCCATGACAATACTGCAGTAGCCAACTCATGTTTGTTCTGCAGTTGCTACCGCTCTCATTTATTTCTCTCTGAAAAGCGGCCCTTCTGAGGATATTATACAAGCACCTGTTTCATCAGGGCTACGAGATTTACGCACCCATCAAACACACATAAGGGAAGAGTAACGCGGAAGGAGAAACCAGTTATGTGTGCTCTGAAGGAGAGAGTCTAAACTCAATATTAAACAACACCATGACAGGCCTGTTCCAATCTCATTTTCATATTTACACTTAGTATTTAGCAATAAAATAGTGTGGATTACCACTGGCTGTGCTGGCACCATTTTGGAGCCCGGTTATTAATAGTTTATGTGACAGGCATTAAAATTAACTATGGAAGTATTTTTAAGGAAGCAAGAGTTCATGTGCTAAAAAGCATGTGATGGAGGACCTAATCAGCTGGAATGTCCTTTGCTTACAGTGTGCGAGTCTCACCTAGCGTTGCAGGTTTGGAAGAGCAGACTTTCTGCATCAGAAAGATTACTGTGGGCTCACAGTGTCTTTTTGCATTTTCATTCCCAGCTAAAGGGTGCAATTTTTCCTTTTTAACTTTCAAAACTAAAAATGAACATTGCCATGGGCTCACACAGGCAGCAAAGCAGTTTAAAACTCTTGCCTCAGCCACACAGACTGTTGCTGTTCTTATTATCAAGTTTCACACGGCTTTTGTCATCTCACTTTTCTGTCTGTCCTCAAAAGAAGTGCAAGTTTTGCTTCTGTTTATCAGCAAATGTGGATACTAGATCTTAGCTGTGATTTAGAAAACGTTTTGTTCTTCCTTTTGCAAGTAAAGATTCCTGCCAACATGTGAGCCAATTTTTAGATTCAGACAAAATAAGCAATACTGGAAGGTAATAAAAAAGAAGCGGTAAACTCATTAGTTTAAAGCTCTGGCAACAACTGATTTTTCATGTGATATTCAATATAACCCCCTTTTCAGCCCCTTGTCCTCCCCACAGGCTTTACTTTCTTGATCAGAAGACCATCAATGTGCAAAATTATCCTGGTGTCATGAATTGTTCTTGTGCTCCCCTGTTGCATTTCTACCTCTTTGTGCAGTGTCCAAATACGCCTCCTGGTCATGTTGCTACGTCAGCAACAGTCTAATAAGTGGTAGCCAAAGCACTGGTGTGAAGGAAAACAACAACAGCAAAAAGCACACCCCCCACTGTAACGGTTTCCCCTGGTAGCTGGTTTTGTACATTTTCCTCTGCGAGGTCTTGACTTGAAGAAATCTTCGTAGCAGTATGACTTAGCAGTTCCTTTTTGGGTTTTGTTTTTTCCCCCCCTCATCTCTTAGTCATCTTTTCATCCATGCACTATAATTTTGTCCTAGGAAACCTGCCTGTTGATAATGGCAGCTAGCCAAAACCTGGAAAATTGTCTTCTCTCTCTTTAAAAGAAACACCTAGCTCATGGGGAGCTGTGTATATACAAGGACTTGTCAGTCATTCTAGTGCAATTCCTCCATTAAAGGGCTATAAATGTCAAGGTTATTGTTATTGTTGGCCAGTTCTCTGAATCCTTTGAACAAACAGTGGATCCTCACACCTAAATCCTTGAAGTTGAATTTTGAAACTGGTGACTAGTTCTGCAAGGGTAACATCTTTTAACACCCTTTTTCTTTAGTTATGACAGTCTTGATGTGTTTGCTTCTTCCCTATCAGATTATTTTTTGAAATATATGTTTTTATAGTCATTATAGAGAGACTGTGAATAGATCTGAGATTCACTACTAGCTTGAGAAAGGAGACAGATTGTATATCCTCATTTCTGTAAAACCAGGTTTCAGTTGTCCTTGTCATCCGCACTAACACTCAAAGGGGCACCTTTACCGGTATGGAGGAGGTCACAGTCAATCAAAATCAAGCCCATCTGGAATGGAGAGCACAGTTTAATGTTAATACCTGCAGGGTGGTGGGTGGATGTGAAGGGTCTGCAACACCTGTGATTTATGAGGAAAACAAGAGAAATGCAATCTGCCTTCAGACTTGGGAAGGCATTGATCCTCACTCAGCAGTGTGGGGGTCTTTCTCTCTCAAAAGCTATCGAGAAACCAAATGTCGAGGAGATCTCTTGTGCACTTAATCCAGTTCTGCTAAACAGGGTTTTCACTTTGTAAATGTAAGCCAGCTCTTAGAAACATAGATGAGAGGTCTTCTGCATTTTAAATAATTAATTTTCTACCTGTTTGTTTTCTAAAGTCATTGTGAAGTGGCCTCAGTGAAGCATCACGGCAAGAATCTTGCAGTTTGTCTGTGCACTGCTAACACAGGAGTGATTTATGTGTGAGTATAGAGAGCAAGGAGGGACAAAGAAAGCAAAATGAGCCTTTGACACTTAAGAAGTGATGGCAGGTATGTGATGAGTGGCACAGTGCACGCTGAATCCTAAGGAACACCTGTGAGCATCGTAAATTGAGTGGAAATGCTATGTGTTGGGCTGAGGCGGTGCATAATTGGAACCCTGGAATGTATTTGTGCAGTCTGCAGCAGGCGTACAGAAATATGTGGACTTGGCAAAAGCAGTCAGTAGCGTCAAATAATTATGAAATACTTGAAAGCTCCAGGTAAATAACCTCTTCAGAATTGGCAGGCATCAATGGGTCATTAATTATTTTGTTATTTCCTTCTTTATACAGTGAGCTGTCGTAAATCCCTGGTGGAAAATCCAGTGAGGCAGACAGGGGAGAATGCAATCAGCAATCCAAGCAATAAGAACAAAAAGAAGAATGGCACTTACAAATTTTCCTACAAACTCCACAGTCCTTTCCAATTCCAATCTGATGGAAAGGATTTAGCTGAGTAGCTTGGCTGGGTGAAATGTAGTTTTTACAAGTCTAGCACAAACGACCAACACATTTGGTTTGGTGGATGTGTAAGCTCTAACAATAATATTCAGCAAATTCAATTCTTTAATCATTGTGACCATAAGAAGCAAGTGTTTGTAATGTTCTCAGGACATGTAGAGAGTAATTACATCGGATTTTAATAAGACTTGCTGTGAATTGTTGACCAATGATTCACTATGGGGGAAAAATTAATTAAATTTTGATGTGAAAAGTTATTGTTAATTAAAAGTTGTATGAAAACCAGCCATAAAAAGTAGGGAAGGTGGACAGGTTTTGAAATTACTAAAAGGGCATATAAAGGAAGGGAATAAGATATGCTTTTGGCCTGGATTTTACCCTACAGGATGTATACCTGAAAAGATATCCATGTGCAGATTCTCTTCTCCAGCCATGAAAAAATCTGTCCCAGGAAGATGTACACCCTGTGACAGATGACAGTTTGCACCTGTGGATGTAGAAATAGGAGTGGCCTGTAGGATCAGTGGATGGGTCAGACGCAGGAAGGACGTTTACTTTCACACCCTTCTATAAGTTTGCCTCTGCGGAGCTTACAAAGAAGAAGACTGTGCCAGCTGAGCAACCGGTGTGGGAACACAGCCACCTGGAAATGATGCCACTGCAGCCTCAAGGTGCATTCCAGCCCAAGCCCCCACCAGCTATGCCTCTGCCTTCACCCGTGTTTCCCATCCCCTGGGCAGCCTCTGCTTTCTGCCCCCCACAGTGGCCTTTTTAAAAGGCCTGTAAAAATCCTCCAGTTGTTATGTGGAATCTGGAGAGAAAATGCCAGAAAGAAACTTAGGCACGGATCCCCAAAATAACTGAAATACAGTTTATAGTTCTCAATGAAGAACTGCGATCCTCAGAACTGCAGCTGAGCTGCCACCCAGCTCCCCTGTACCTGGGCTGCTGCAGGCTTCTTGCACATAAGGATCTGCTTTTGAGCATGACCAGAACACATCAGAGATGTGGTTAAGCAGTCCAGAGCCCAGTTCATGCCCAAACCTGATTAGGATCTATGTTTTTTCCTCCTCTGAGAGGTTTGGACAGAGCCTGATGCACTCTCGCAACAGCTACCTGATCAACATTAATGCACAAGAGAGAAATAACATGGGTTTTTTCTGGATTGTTAGGGAGAGGATTTTGTGCGGGGAGTTTGAGCTGAGTGGGAGGCTTTTTGTGAACCTTGTTCTTAGGCACCTGGTTTTCCTACACATGGTGTTGTCACTCTAGTCAAGGTTGTGGACCAGGCTTGGAGGACCAAGCGCCATAAGTTAAACAATGTACCACCACCACTATGGCAATGAAGTCCTCTTTAGACCCCAGACCTTAGCATTTTCCTCCACAACAAACCTATGAGGGATCAGCACCATCTCAGGTTGGGGAGGGGGGGTGTGTGTCTTACCAGGCTCCTTTTACAGATTGCCTTCTCCTTTTACAGTCCAGAGATTCATGGGTCTGAAGTCACTTCATCATACGTGTCTCATTCAGATCATTATAATGAAATCAGCAGGGTTAAATCATGCATTACGAAGTGCTTTTCCTTAATCATCAGTTTATCCAAAGGGCTGACAAGTGAGCTATTGCACTGGATAATCCAATGCCCATTTTCCCCTCAAGGATTAGGATTTATTTACTTGTAACTGACAAGCATCTACTATCTCATTTTGATGGTATTTGTGCAAATGAAAATGTAAAGTCTTCCCCATTATATGGTAAACTCCTATGAAAACTTCTTCTTAAATTTTCAAATAAATGCAGCTGTATATCTGTATAGTCGGCTTTAAAAGAATCAGTGGTCTGAAATATATTGGAATATAACACATTATTTGTGGTGTAAATGCTTTACAGTAAAATATTACTCACTTAACTCTATCAGGGGTCAGTGACTGAAAGCAGAACTATAATTGTAGTCTAACTACTGAGATTCATTTTTCCAAACAAAAATGAGCTTGAATTTCTTCCCAATGCTCAGTATTTCTTAAAGGGCAAATCCATAATTAGAATTAAATCTCAATTTTAATTTAGCTTTGTGTGTGCAGTTCTAAAAGAAACCCATGTGGAACTTTTAAAAGATGGTTGCAGAATCCTGTACCTCTTGACTGCTGAAAGCATCTCAAAATATTAAGTCAATACACACATATGTATGACCTTTCAAATAGTGATTTGTATGTCATTCTCAGTAGCCCCATGAAAACATTCCAGATAAAATGTCAACATATCCGCTGATCAAAAGTTATGCTTGCTACACAGTGCTGTGAATATGGTGACCTGAGCCACACAAGCAAAGCATAGCTGCACCAACAAATTATAACATTAACCAAAAGTAACAATTTATTTTATCATTATTCTATTGCCTAAATCACATCATTGTGTGATTATTAATAAGCATAGTTGAAAAATAAAATTAGGAGAGGTTATCTCACAAAGAAAGATCATGACTACCAACATATAGCCAAAATACAGAGAACATCATTGCTTTTGACAGAAAGGAAACATCTGAAGGCAAATTATTTCTAATACTATAATTACCTCATACATAATAAAAAAAAATAAGAAAAGCACTTGCACAAAAATTAGTGATTGATCCCTAATCAGTGTACACTGGCCTACAGCTATGCAATTGCATCTGATCTATTCATCAGAGCACTGCAGTGCCAAAACAAAGCTTTGCAGCATGTGGCCACCCAAGCTCTTCCTTCTCCTCCCATCCCTTGCCGACTTGCCGTATGAATGCAAGAAGCTCTGTATTGGCACAGGGCCTGCCGCCTTGGGGACTAGTTGTGAACGGGGCTTTTCACCCAGAAATATGGAAGAAGGTGGGGGGGTTATCTTTTTGGTAATGTTTTGACATTAGCTTTTGAGATTCTTCTGTTCCTGAATCGTGCAGGACCCTGAACCAAATTCTTTTTCATTTTGCCTGATTCTGTACAATGACTTCAAACCATTTGTACCTATTCTTCATTGGCAATGAACTGTCAGCCACTGCACCTATTTTTTGTCGTAATTCTGCATTTGATTGTAATTATACTTCTTAATTTGACAAGTACCTCAACATCTAGAGTCTATTCACTCGTCCTGTGCCTATAATCAATAATTCATTCTCTGAATAACTCCATAAAAATGGCAAGGATGATGAATATTTTCTTTCTCTCTCAGTTTAAAATAAAATCCATATTAGTTTCATCAACTGGCAATTATTAATGTACCTTACTTAACCAAGAATTGATTTGATTCTGACAAGTTCTTAATGTCTTTAAATTGTGGTAAATAATTGGTATCCATATTCAGCAGTTTAGTATACCAACATAAGCTGATCTTATTTTAATGGAAGACATTGTTGTAAAACCTTGCAGAATATTGGGTAAAAGCCTTCCATTGCTGACAGTCATTTCTTTTACTTTAATGCTTGTGCTGGACTGGGTGTATGGGCAGCTATGGCCATGAATGGAGGCTAAACAAAGCTTGGGGCTTAAAACTCAGAAGCAAAATCAAGCTGCATATTCTTAGGTTGAGCCTCAAACTTAATGTATATGAAACATCTCATCCCTGTTTCTATTTTGAATTCCTAATAATCTGAAAATTGTTATATAAGTGCCTACCTTTTAAAAGTCCTCATGGGTTTGGCATACCTATTAATAATTCAGGAGTTTGAAAGGATGGCCTGTCAGTGACATTAGCTTGTCATAAAATTGGTATATTTTATCTTATGGATGTGGCTGTATTACGTATACCTCATATACACAGTACAACTTCTGTGGTAGATATTTAGCTCAGCTGTTTAGGCTTCTTTGTTTAGTGCCTTCCCACTGTAAAAGCCTGTGAAGCAAAGGGGAAACACTGATAATAACTACGGACTGATGGACTGTGGGTAGGATAGGTCTTATCTGAAATGTAAAATGACTGTGGAATAAGTTAAGGAATACGGTTGGTTTGGGAAATGTAGTCAGTTTAAAGATCTCATGGCTTTCAACTTCATTATTCTCTTCCATTTGTGGCTGATGTACAGCTCCATTTGGCTGTCCAGTGATGGACTTCTGAGTAAAGGACATTGAGGCTAAGTATTTAAGATTAAGTATGAGCTGTACTTGTACAGTAGCTGATTGAGGGTTCCTAAATGAAATTGGGGTTCCTATATCAAATGTGACCTTGCCTACCAGTCTGTCCCAGGTCTTATTCAAAGGCACTTGTCCCTTCCTATTAGGAGAAAGGTCTGTCTTTCATTGCTCAATATCCCAGCAACAAGGCTTAGTGTAAAGAGCTGAGCTTGTAGGTATAAGACGAAAAACTTTGGAATGAGAAAACTAGAACTTGTTAATGTTTTCTGTTTGTATGGATGGCATTAAGCTGGCCAAACCTCAGGAAAATAACAATGATAAAAAAAAAAAAAAATCCTGTTTCAAATTCACAGAATGCAGGTAGAGAAGTGCTGCATGGATTTAGTAATTTGTTTATTTAAAATGGCACTGCAAGCATGAATTTCAGCCATCCTGCTGGAGTAAATTGTACTAAAGTGGGTTACAAGTGTTGTTTAGGTCCCAGACATAAGCCTCTTCCCAGTAGGACAGCTTCCACAAGCCTGCTGGAAAAATGCTTGTGTTCAACAACAAATCTAAATTCACATTGAGTAGAAAACCTCGATATAGTCTGAAATGACGAACAAACAGTCACTTGCAAAGCACATATTGTAGAAATATCCCATAAAGATACAGGAGCTCACATTAATCATGTGAGCTAGGACAATGGGTGACCTTTTCTAATAAGAAATGAAGCATCTAAAGCAGCCATTAAATCTCGCAGCAGCCCTATTTACTGTACGTCTGTGGCATTCATCATCGCACGATGTAAATGTCCTCAGACTGACGACGTTTGCCAATCATCCTTCACTGAGAGGAAAATTGGTCTGAAGCTTTTAGAGCACCACTCCCCAATTCTGGCAATGCCAAGGCCATTATAGCTCCTTTTCAACCTTAAAATGAACAGAGAGCAGCTGTTGAGCAAGCAAGGTTAACAAACCTTGGAAAAGCATTAGTGCTAATTGGTTTTTAGCACTTTTCAAAGCACAAAAGTTGAAAATGACTGTCTGACACAGGCCCACCACTTTTCAAGGAGTCAAATCTGCAAAGTCATTGGTAAGATATCTAGGCTTTGGCTTTCAATAAAAATTCTTGTGCTTGCAGATCTAATTCATGAAGGGTTTTTAATAAACAGAGGCTGATAGATACTGAGATGTAGTCACTACTTTAAGCTTTGCAGTTTAGTTTCAAACTCCAGACAGAGAGAATAATTACAAATGCGGTCAAACAAAGATACCATAATTTGGTGGCTGGGGAATGTGTTCTCTTGTTGGGCTTGTGAACTCTCACTGTCGCTTTGAAAACTTGGACGTCTACTACTCCTTCAAGACCTTGTTTCACTGGCACATTTCTTTTAGCTACCCTATTAGGATTTTCTGCTTTTGAAATTAGCCTCAGGCCTTCTCAGCTTCACAGAAAAATAGTGTTAAAACAGCAGCTAGACTTCTGCAGATCAGGCAGGGGCCTTGAAACCATCCGTGGGTTTTCTTGTTTTCTTTTTTCCCTTGTTGATCTGCCCAGTTCTTAACCGATAGGCCCTGCTTCTGACCAAGAAGCCATCACTTTGACGCCAGTGCCCTCCACAGCCCCAGCCGTGTCTTGTTTCACATCAGCTCCAGGGAGCTGGTGGCAGGCCAGGTTTTGCAACATCAGGCTTCACTGAGTGCCAGAGAAGTTTCATGCTGGTTTCGGCATAGAGAGAGAGAGGGAGTCCTTTGCCACTGATAGATGATCTGCTTACGGCTAACAGCAGGCGAGCCCTTGGTGCTATTACTGTTTTAGCTTACGTGGCATTTGATGCAGCTGACTTGCCTGGGAGATTCGGGAGAGTGGGGAAGATCTCGTCCCTTTCAAAATGCCTTCTGCCATTTCTCTCTGGCAAGTCTGAGGCTGTTTATTAGGGACTACCTCTACCTCTTCCTGCAACAGCTGTCACCTGGAAAACTTCTGTTAAATGCCATGTTTCTTTGTTTTGGTGAGCATATATGTAATACTGTGTCACAGAAGATAACGTCCATTTACAGCGTCCTAAATGTCAAACATGAATGATCCTCTAATTCAGTGAAAAATAGGATTTGAGATGAAAAGGACCTGGTTCAAGGCAAAGAAATGAGAGTTGTAACTTCTTAAAAAAGGGACACCACTTTGACGAGAGGAAAAAGCTGCATGCATAGCCTCATAGGTGGACTGCTGTCATCCCTTGTCTAGGTTATAGCATTGGATTCAGTCTCAGGTTTTCCACCGTCCTTGGGTGCTTATTACAGTCACTGAAAGAATGCCTGTGGATAGCAAAGAAACCCAGCTTTGGAGGGGAACCAAGTCTCTGTAATCCAAGTTTTGGTTTTCTGTGATATGGATTATTGCAATCCTTTCTCCTTGGATATACCAAAATAACCTCTGTGAAAGCTTAGCCGGTCTATGATGCAGCTGCACATCTTCCAAACTAGACAGCTAGGAGAGCTAACAGTCCAGTTGTCCTTTGTTTTTCTTGGCACCTATACGCAGTTCCTTCTTGGACTGAAAGTGGTTTTCTTCAGTTTTAAATCCTTGAACAGAATAGGTCCTGGGTATGTCAGTGTCCACCTGTTTGCCTGTGGATTGTGGTGTCAGTGACCAGCAGCCAGACTAGATTCACTGTTTTTCAATGTCTGTGGACAAAACTGAGTTTGTCTTTAAAGACTAAAGTTGACCCTGTGAACACTACGGGCAAGTTATAACATTCATCTCTTTATGTCGGCCTCTCTAACAGATTGCCAACATGTATGCCAATGGCTTTAAATTAAAATCTCCACCTATTTAACACTATGTAAGGTAGTACAAAATAACGAGAGGAGTTCAATGAGCTTGTAAGTTTAGGGCAAGGGTGGACAGTTTGTGAGTTATGCATAGTGCTTGAGCAGCTCGAATGCAGCCTGTATGCCTTGTCCTGTGGCAAGCAACAAGCTGTTTTGGTCCAGGAGCTGCTGGAAAGTCCAGACCTCCAGTTATGGAGGAAGGGAACCACTGATGAGTACCAGGTCACCTGCACCATCCCAGCCCTCCCCATCCTAGAAGGGCACTGCAGGACTGCAGGCAGGCAGCACGATTTTCTTGCCTGGAAACTACTGCTGGTGCTTCCCCATGCTACTGGTCTGCAAGTCCTTGTGCCTTAAGGGAGACTGCAGGGAGATGGCAAGAACCCTGTCATCCCACTGGATGTTTATAAAGCCAGAGTCCTCTGTCAGGAGAACTCTGAGAGATCGACAGATGCTTTCCGTCAACACCACCTTTAATAATGTTTCCAACAGTGGCAATAACAATTAATTGAAATGAATGTGTGCAAATACTGACTGCAGTCTGCAAAATTTATAATTAATTGGCTGAAATGTTTGCTTTTGGCCAAATCTGAAGACTTGGATCCAGATATCTTTTTTTTTTTTTCATTATGCTTGTGCTTGCATTTTCCTTGGTGGTTCAGAAATCCCAACTGAACATCCTCTGTTACAACTCCCCATGGGCAGGGATTTCACAGAGGAAAATATGGCATATGATCATTGGTATAGTTCCAATAAGAAGTTGGTTGCGTAAAGGAAAGCAGCTAGCTGACTCTAGCTACAAAGCTTAATTGCAAGGCTTCTCAATAAAAATATTTGAGTTCTGTATGACCTTTTTTACATCAAAATCTGACTTGCTGGCAGATCATGCATCATAAGCACTTTTTGTTAAGAGGTGAGAAAACATTTTCCAGACAGTTAACATTTTCCAGACCTCTGCTGCTTTGGGTGAAGAGTGACAAATAACACTACACATCAAAAGACTATTTTCATTTCAGTCCCCATTCTTTCTGGCTTTTCTCTCTCTCTCTGTCCAAAATACAAAAAAACAAGAAACACTGCCCCAAACACGAGACAGCGGAGGAAGAAAGGCTATCAAACAAAGCCTTTATAAGGAGAGAGTTGCAGAGGCGGGCTATAGCAGTGGTATAGAAAATACCATTCCTTATGAAAGATTCAGTCATTGCATCCATGCACTCCTCACTGTATCAGCCACGGGCCCTGCCTGTCCTCACACATTAATGAGTGCTGTAAAGTTGTCAGAAGCTCAGACCTTGAACCACACCCAGAAAGCAAGTCCTATGTCCATATGCAGGATCCGTCAGTGCCATTTTTCACTATGAACATCAATGTTTTCAGTTTCCACCTGATTAGTCCATAAAGGGATGCTATTTCTAAGCACAGAATTTTCTTATTTTTGTAAGAAAATAGTGGGAATTCTCCTCATGTGAGTAACGGTATGTTTTATTGTGCACTTTTCTAGTCCATCCAGAAGGCACGTTTCCTTTAAATACCATTCTGCAGTGTTGTCGTTCTTCAGGTCTTTATGCAAGGAAATACTTAATTTGAAAACACAGTATTTAAAGTAAGATTTGATAGGAGAGAAACTTCTTTGTTTTGTTCCTTTTGTTTTGTTTTGTTTTAAATGCATATTTAAAGATGTTCATTTAGCACAATTTCTTTTTAGCACTTGGGGGAGCTAACCTTAGCCATCAGTTTCATTGTAAAGAGACCATTTTTCTTCTGACAAGCTTGTGAGCATCCTAACCTATAATTCACCCAAATTTGTGAGGCATTAATTCTCTCTGGCAGCTCAATCCATTAAAGACAGTAAAGAATTTGGATCAATTAATACATTCTTTTGACAGACGCAGTAATGAAATTGCTACTTCCATTCTAGTTGCCCTTTGACATACGAGCCCAGATCAATCCCAAGCTGTTATGAAGGACCATTTTTATGTCTGCTATCCAGCAGTGACTAGCTATTCTCTGTGCATTCTTGAATTATGTCCCTGGGACTATTTATATAACATACATCACAGTAGCATATTAATGTTTCCAGAATTGTTCCTTATTTCTCTTTGTAAAAATTTACCATTTCACTTCTCTTGGATATGAAGATGGTACCAGCCTCAAGGCAGGGAGTGGTGCAATGTAGAACTGTCTTTTGACTCCTGGTGGCAATCAGAGGTCTTCTTTGTAGTCCCTGGGGCACAAAACTGACAGGGACTCTTTACTCATGCCTGAGTAACCCAGGTGTTCCCCCAATACCCAGGTGCCAATCCACTGAGTTTCTTAAAATGGAGAATAGAGGACTCCAGCAGGCAGGATGTAAAACCATTTGGCATTGCAGCTGGCTTGCTGGACCTCCCCGGCCTCTGTCTCTGCTCCTCTCTTTTCATAGGCATCAGTCATAGCTGGATCCAACAGCAGGACAGATCAGCAGTAGCGCTCATATTAGATGCATTATTTACAGTTAACCGACACGTATGAACATTTTTGGTACTGTATTTTTACCTCTTTCATAATGTCTTATCTCCCTACGTTTTATAGAGCTGAATTAAAATGGCCTTTAAACTCAAGTCATAGGAGACCAGGGGTGTTGGAGACCTCGCTAATGATTTATAAATGTTGGCTTTGCTGAGATACACAGCATGTTCATTTGTGTTTCTCTCCTTCCCAAAACCCCTGAACTTCTGCACCTCATATGCTAGAATTTGATTCAGAAGAGTGTGTATTTTTTTCTGCTGTGTTGTTTTATTATAAAGTATCAAATACCTTGTTTTGTCTTGGATTTTTGTCAAGCCCAATGAAAGTTTAAGGCTAAATGAGGTGTTGGGAAGGAGAAAGGGTTCAAGTGAATGTATATTCTTTTCAACTGATGTCATTGCCAGCAATTTAAAAGTTCCTCAATTTTTCTTTTAAGTAGTTATCCAGATCCGTTCATCCTGATATTGATGTGGTGTCTGTATAGTAACAGCCATCATGGTAACTGAATGTGTGATAGCTTTTTAACTTCTACAGTTACACTGGTAGACACTCTGAAAGGGAAATTATCACAGAGAAGTTATTTGTGGTCTACCTCAAAGCTAGATTTTTGTAGCTCAAAACAGGAAAACGTAAATGTACTGGTAAAGAGTACGTATGTGGGTGACACAAGGCAGGGAGGCACAGGCATAAGCAGCACTGGGTGGGGGGGACCAGAATCATATGCACAAAAGCAAAGGACCTTGAGAACTAAAGTAAGAGAAATGAGGTCATAGATAACAGTAAGGAAGGCACCACTAATTGTTGCAACAACATCTAAGCTCAAAGTCTTATGAGTTAGAGATGGCAGATCAGGATCTCCTATAGGAAGGTAATGGCTGTGAAGAAAACATGCATAAGATATGTGTATCGGGCACATTATTTCTGGCAGAGAGAATACAAAACAAGACGCTCCTGTGCAAGACACTGGCACAGTGCATCTGAAAAGCTGTACACAGCAGTGGTTTCCTACATGAAGTGTGGAAACTGGAACACATTCAGAGAAGAGCTACCAGCATGATCTGAGGTCTAGATCATATTTTACAAGACCCTGTTTTGCAAGAGGACCATGTCAGATACAGGCAAGGCTGAGAAGGGATATCACTATTCATGCACCATAGAAGTAAACTCTGAGAAGAAAGAAAAGTTATTTAAGCTAGCAGAGAATTTTGACAGTTTCCCAGAGGTAGAATTCAAACCAGAAATTAGAATCAACTGGCTTCTTGTAAGAGAAATGAGGTCAGGTATGATCTTCCATTAAGAATAGGGATTAAAAAAAAAAAAATAAAGCAGGACTGTTCTGAAAATAGTTTTTCCTAGCTTTAAGAAAAGCATATGATGATATTTTCTGTGACAGCAGAGTATTGGACCTAACAAACTAGATCTGGTCAATCCCATTTTCTTTGTTCGTAGAAGTTCCTTACACTTAGATATGTTATTTTTGTTCTTGAATACAATCAGTTGTACCCATTTACATCTGCATTCACACTAAGAGTGAAGTGTAATCGTACTTGAAATTAAGGTACAGATGTTTTAAGCACAGCAATCACTATTTTGCGGAGCCAACCCTCAGGATTTGTTACAGATTGTTTAAAGATTTGTTTTCAACAGCAGAAGTCTCCCAGTTCTTTCTCTTTTCTGAGGGCAGATAATATTTACCGAACAGAGCGGGTAAAAAACCACCACATACATGTATGTGTACACATACTCTATATTTGTTTTTAGACTTCAGGCCCATTCAGACTTTTGCTGTGGGTATGTGTGATTCATTCTACATGGAAAGCAAGTGAGTTATGAATGTTAAAGTGAAATCAAAATAAGCTTTTAAAATTCTTATTTATTCTTCCTGGTTTGTATTTTTCTCAAAGCATAACTGAAATGACATTCTGAACCAGACTACACAATGCTGCTCTTTGCCTATTGAAAAGACATTTCTCATGTTTTGTACATTGGCTCAGAAAGTCTAATACCTGATGCATTTTCCTCATTTTGCTGTGGGGATGTACATTATAAAATGGTTTTGGCTTCATCTTCAGAATAATTCTATTCAGAAACAGCATTAATGAACTGTCTACCATCTTTATCACTCATTGTTAATCCTTTTCCCACTCAGTTCTCGACTTGTCTGGCTTTTCAGTATCATAGACATACTTTGTTCTTTATAATATTGCTTGCATACCTTTATATATATTGTGTACTTCAAATAACAGGATACTTACACCTTCCTCCTGAAAGGGCATTTTAATAGATTACAGAAAGTCTCTCAAAGTTACTGGAGTCTTGACAGCATCTTTTAATGAATCAAGGGCCCTGTCTCGCTGTCTGCTGGACTTTTGGACACACCTGCATGTTTACATTCTACACTCAGCAGAGATAGCCAAGTATGTTAGCAGTGCAGTATTTGTCAGTAAGAAATCCCAAATATGCCCTGGATTTAGCCAATGGCCCAGTAAGGATGGTTTTAAGTCACAGCAGAATAAATTCTTTTCTGTGTGTTTGTTAACTGGATGCTTGACTGCAGTTCAATGCACGGATTTCAACTGGGAGTGAAAATTTAAAACATCTCGGTCATATTTGTCCTGAAAATGCCATTTCCTTTCCTTTAATGTTTCTTTATTTAGATCTGCTAGTTTGTTTATTTCTCTTGAAACAAGAGTCTTTCTACAGGTGCAAACATATCTCTGTAATGGAATTAAGTGTGGAAATAATCTCTGGTATGTATGGATGAACGTAGTGCAAATATGACTTATAACCTGTGTGTACATTTGGAAAATTGTTTTACTTAGGTATCAAGAAACACTATAAGTATCTCTTAGGAGGCTGTGTGATGAACATAAATGCAAAACTGAGTTTTCTAACACTGGACCCT
Source organism: Fregata magnificens (assembly GCA_013389945.1). Taxonomy (NCBI): domain Eukaryota; kingdom Metazoa; phylum Chordata; class Aves; order Suliformes; family Fregatidae; genus Fregata; species Fregata magnificens. The sequence goes on along the minus strand of WAAD01023303.1, from coordinate 156,025 downwards.
AAGAGCCCCAGCTTGTGTCTAGTATGAGTGAGGCAGAAGATGAGCGTTTTGACGTTGGGATTTTGTTGTACACCACTGTCTGAAGAGAAAGCACTGTCATTTTTCTTACTGAACACTGACACTCCATGTAGGCAAACCTTGCCACATTGCACCTGCAGTGGTTTTGTAAGCTGAGGAAAACTACAGAAAACACTTGAGGAACTGTTTAGCAAATGCAAGGGAACGGATAGCAAAAATGGGATCTTGAGAATGAATTTGACCTGGTATGGGCTTGAATTCTGGGCTGTAGGAGAACCGAGATAAAGTAAGGGAAAAATACCTGAGGAAAAATTAGCCTCTGAAGAAGCAGGCACTTCTGCTGGATTATCAGAGCAGCAGCCTGGCCCTGATGGGACCCAGCCCGGAGCTCTCACCCGACTTCGAGATGAGTAAACTTATTGACCAGGCTGGTCTGATAGTTTTATGAAGCGTGTGGTGGCCTCTACTGGTGAATCGAAATGTTACATGGACATTTGCGCCTTCTCAAAATTCTTAAAAACTCTGGATATTCACAAGGTAAAACTTAGAGATGTTTAATATTCACAGACCTGCCAGTCTGGGGTCCTGTCACGGTTGTTATTTCTCGTGTAATGCAAATGTGGTGGTCTATTAGGTTATGTCTTTTAGTCTAAGGGGTTTTCTCTCCTCAACTTGATATGGGGTTTGCGTGTATCTGGCCGAATAGATACATTCTCTTATTTTGGGTGGTACACAAAAGGATTCTTGAATTATTACTGATCACATCTGACATGCTCATGCTTAGCACAGAATGCCACACTTTGTCCTGTTGCATTTTTGTATCTTTTGATGCGTCATGAATATAATGCAGTAAAAACTGATTTCAGATTGTTTCCTGAATCATTCTTTTATTGCAAAGGCTTTGTGTCTTGCTAGTATGAATTCGTTTTGTAATTCTTACCTGTGCATCCCTTGTAAGATCCTTTGATATTCAGGTAGTTCTTACATGGTCTATCGTAATTTATTATCAATGAAGCAATAGTTAATACGTATTTAAGAGGAGGTTACTGCTTGTGCTCAAACTCTGCTAACACTTTAATTGCTCCTTCATTGCTAATTAATTTGCTATATCTTCACAGAGATCTACTGTAATGCAAAAGAAGTTCAGTCATAACATTTGAATTAAATAATCAGAGCTTAAATAAGGTGTTGATTTCTCCTTCTCTGATAGGGCTAACTTGCCATGAATTAGTAGCTTTTCATTTTATTTTAGAAGAGCAAAGGCTTCTATGGAAACAGGATAACTGAGGTTACGCAAAATGAATGAAGACTGGGACATGAGACAGGGAAACAGAACTGGAGCTTGTTAACTCCAGGATCTACCCTTGCAGAACTGGTTGAAGTAAGGGAGTTTCCAAAGAGATTTCCTTCAGTCTTTCAAGAGCTCAGATTTCAGAATTCACACTCTGTTAGCACTAGTTACTGGGGCCTCAGGAAAGGCATAGAGGTCTGGGTCTCAGTTTCTTCCGACGCAAAACAAAACATGGAACTGATAATAAATACTTCTTTGTAAAACATTTTGATATTTGTGAATAGCATTTCAACATAAGTTTATTCTTACATGAAAACTGACCCATATTCTACCATCTACATTTACACTTAAAAATGTCTTTTCTTATCATTCTTTGCATATAAACCCATCTCTATGTTTTCAGTTCTCTCACTTTCTATCATGCATATGTTTATTCACTTGCTTGCATGCTGTACTCATGTTGTTTTGAAGTTCCCTTTTCTGTAGAAATACTAGAGCCACAATTCAAACGTTAACTTTTCAGAGTTGTAGGAGGAAGGGAGAGCATAAATGAAGATGTGACTTGCTTGTCACTGAAAGCTTATCAGGGACATTGAGCCTCAGCCACTTCTTCATAAGAGCTGCCTCGGTATATGGGACCTCTGATTAACCAGTTACAGGCCATTGTTTGAATTCCAATTATTTGCATTAATGGGTTTAGCATCGGGGTTGGCTACCGTATGAGATGAAGAGGGGAGCAAGGTCACCTTCCTTCTCAACCAGTATTGAAACTCTCCCTTCTATTAGGCTAGTAGGACGTGTAGGGAAGCTCTTGCATTACCTGGGGTCCTCTTTGGCACCCATGTCCAAATGCTGACTAGACAGCACTCTGGTGACCTGGATACTAGATTTACAAAGTATCTGTGACCTTTCCTTGTCAACTTCTCTTTTTGGAGGGCTTCTCCCTTGTTTTGCCCCATCATACCTAACACTGCCCTAGGAAATCAGGCTTTGTATTATTAGCCCTGCTGTGAGAAGGGGGTTGGAGCAAATGACTCCAGGTGTCTGTCCAGCATGATCCATTCCATGTTTCTGTGTCTCAAGGAGATGATGATTTGAATCACTAGTCAACAGCTTAAACAAAATCAAATTCATTTCTTGTAATCTCCAGCCATTTCATAGGCTGCCATGTCGTCAGTTCCGTGCTCAGGTCCTCTAGGTGGCTTGTGTTTTGTGTTCTCATATCACTGTCCTCTCTGCAACATCATGGTACCAGCAAGAGGAGTCCCATCAGGGCAGGTTATCCTTCTCTCTTGACAGGAGAGGAGAAGGATGTGCAGCTGGAAATGCCCTGTTGTGATACAGGAGCTGGAAGGGTGGGTACGCTTATGTAAGCTTTCATAAGTAGATATCTTCCTTGAGTAATTTCTTAGCCGGCAAGGTCAAAACAACTCCTGAAAAATTAAACACACTCCTCGCTGTGAGAGCTGGTAATCACCTCCAATCACACTAGCATCAGTGAAGATGTTCCCATTTCTTTGGTGTGGGTGTCAATCTCTGCTCAGATTCCAGAGCCAAATATAAGTTTGTAATGACAGCATAATCTACTGTAACTTTCTTCCCAGAAAGTCTTGTTGGTGTTTAAAAAAGACATCTTTAGGCAGTCTCAAAAATTCTAGCTAGAAATTAATATGTCTGTTTGTAACCAAAGCACTGATAGTGTTGAGTTGCATGAATGGAGTACTGCAGCAGGGGTACTTGCCCCTTGCCTTTGATCTTCCCACCCCTCTTGCTTGCTTTCTGCCAGCTGCAAGGCTCATCTAGCCTTTCTGTGAGCCAGTGCATCTTGCTAAAGATAACACAGTAAAGCAGTGAGTGGCTTTTTGCCATCCTAGTCCACTGAATGGACTCACCAGAGGATGGACCAGTCACGGGGGTCAGTGCAAGGGAAGCAGACGCACTGGTTCTGGCGGAAGAGCTGGAAGGCAGCAGTTTGGTTTAGCCAGCTGGGGAAATCTCGCCCAAGCTGTGTCTCCTGTTTTGGCTGTGGTTCTGTCAAATTTGATGGCAGGCCTGGGAAAGTCCAGGAACTGGAGGTATCTTAAGCAGTCTAAATTATTTTGCTACTAGTTTTTTAATCGTTTCTTTCACAATCTACAGCGTGTGCCATTTCTAAGGATGATGGAGGCTTCTGTTGCAACCTGCGCCATATTTTAGCTATCAAGCAGGTCTATTATTTCATGGAAGAAAAGCTTGGTAAGCCCTACAGAGCTGAATTTCTCCTCCCTATTTTTGCATTCCTACATTGCTCCTTCTCAAGAGGGTGTGATAGAAAGCAATGTTTAGCTCGATTTCCTCTGAACAAAATGAAACCAGACCTGTCACAGAAGAATAACTCAGTGCAAAACTGATAATAATGAAGATGGTCTGATGAGCAGAAGCCTCTCAATCACAACATACTCCCCACAGGACAGCATTTTAACGGATACTGCATTGTGAATTGTCTTGAGAAAAGGCTGCTGGCCAAAACATTGACATTCACAAGCAGCTGCTGCACTCGGAGAATGTAGGCTTTAATTATCTTGGGCAAAACAATCAATTTGGAGAGTAAGGCAAGTTAGGCTCCTGAATATTACTGATCACCTGGAAAATCACAATGAATGTATGCTTTTCTTCTCAATCTAGCTTTCAACCTGCAGCTCATTCCCTGGGCTGTAACAAATGCATTAGGTTTTGCTTAGCAAAGCAGCACCGCTGAAGAAAATCTATGAAATGAAACTTGAAAGAGAGTGGATTACCCAAATGAAAAAAGGTATGCTATTGTTAGTCACTTGCTCCTCATGCATTTCATGGGGATTTAATATACTTACGTGTGATTCCCCCCAATTAAATAAAATAGTCTATCTACTGATATCTTCTCATCTACAACAACTGAACAACCACAGTTATTTCCTGTTGTTTCCTGCGATTTTTTTAAGACTATCACAACACGATTCCTTAGATAGCCGGAATCATACACACTAACACTAAATATGTATGTACATTGCCTTTTCCTCTATTGTCTCCTGCTAGAAGCCGTAAACACCTATCTTAAAACTCCTAGTGTTCTGTGCAAAGTCCAGTGCTTGCTCCCGGTAAATGCAGGCCGATGCTGGCATAGTAACACCGGGTGGCAGCAGTGGGTTTTCAGCCAGCAAGTGGAGCCGTAGCGAGGCTGTCTGAAGTAATGAAGACACAGAAATTAGTTTTGTTTTGATTTCCGAGTAGAGTGCTTGGCATGTTATCCAACTCCAGATTTCTTCGGTTTGTCATTTGTTCATGCCTCACAGTCCTAGATTACTTCTTTTAACTTAACCTAACATTTTAATTGCTGTAAGAATGACAGACTCGTCAGGGTTTAGGATACGGGAGGACGTGTCACGTATGTATCATCTGCTGAGAATTTGGGATTGTTGCCAGTGCTTTGTAGCTGGAGGAAAATTGGACAGCAGTTTGTCTTTAGGGTATACATCATGTTTGTCCTGCTCTTTGTCCCTATTTAACATGTCAGAGTTGTGACAAGCGTAATAGAAGAAACCTTTTCAGAAACGTATTTTGTAATTACTGGAAACTTTGCTGGGCAGATGACAGACCTGGGGAGCAAGCTGCCTGCTAACTGTTGTCATCTGACAGAGGCTTTTCTTCACTTGACAGGTCCCATCTGAGTGGGCATCACCTGGTACTTGGGAGCAGAGCCCTGGGCAAAGACAATTTGTTGAGCTGTTTTCTTCCTTCTGGGGGAGATTAGGGTGAGGTCAGGCTCCAAAGCCAACATCCTCTTACTTTGTCTGACATACATGTTGCCTGTTGCTTTGATAATTCCCAGATGCAGTTGCTTTTCAGCAATATAGAGACTGAAATATACTTCTCATAGGGAGACAAGTGAGGGATGTAGAGTTTTGAGAGCCCACCCCAAGAATATATCTTGCCATTGGTCTTAGCCATTAGTGAGACAACCTCACCACAAACTTGAGGCACAAGCAGGACTAACTTTGTTTCCTAACATCAGTGGTGCAGTAGCATGACTGAAGATACTATTTTGGGGTTTTTTTCTCCCAGGAGTAAGCAAAGGTTTTCCAAGTGTCTCACACTCTTCTAGTGGCTCAGACTTCTCTATTTCAGCGATTTAGCTGAGCTGGCTCAAAGGAGTAGCACGTTACATCTTGCTTGCTTTCACTGCTGATTAATGCCCAAAAACCACCAGTCCCAGCTGAAAGCAATTATGACAAAGACCTCTGCAAAACCAAAATGTTTTCATTGTAGCAGACTCCTGTTCATCCTGTAAATTCCTCTTTCAAATTCAGGGCTTTTAATGTGATCAGACCATAGTTCAAAACCCAATTAAAACTTTTTTACAAAGGTTGGTAATGTGTCTGTCTGCAGTGAAAACCTATTTATTCAACAGCTAGTGTCTTCAAAGTCATCCTCTGCCTTCCAAAAATTCTTTCCTCTTTTCTTTTCTCTTCTCCCAAAAGTCATTGGAACAGAATCTGGGGCAGCTCTGTTCATGGCAGGGCTGATAATCCTAAATCCTAAATGCCTTGAAGCTACACATAATTAGGTGTTATATGTATAAGGATACCATTGGTAAACTTAGTGATTTGGCTACTCGTACAGGACCAGTGATCAAAAGTACGAACACCTTATTTCCTGTGTCATCTGTTGGGTCTTAATGAATAAAAATGAAGATGAACTCTGCTGTTTGGTTTGTTGAGTAGTGAGAAGTGAGTATGTTTAGAAGAGCAAACTGGACGTGAATAAATTGAATTTACTTATGTTTTACCATCAGCCACACCACAAGTACACTGTCCTGGTTTTGACTGGGATAGAGTCCACAACATACATTGACTGTGAAAGTTGTATGCAGCCCTGCATGGGAAAACCAATCCTGCATACCATGCCAAAACAAGACCTGAGGATGGATTTCCATTCCTAAAAGAATAGGAATATATATATTAGGTATAATATAACAGGATATATGAGATATATATAATATATATGCCAGCTACAGAAGTGACAAGAAATGAGAGACAAGACTTCTCCCTAGAAACAATTGCAAACTTTTTAATATCTATGTCAGACTGTGCTAAAACAGGGCAGAAGGGGCTCAGAAATGTCCTCTCTTTTCCACAGTGCTTCCTGCCTCCTGTTTGCCACCCTTTGTAGCAGGTGCACACTGCTCCTCTGTGCCACCTCCATCCCAACACCATGCCACTTGCTTCAGGCACCACAGAAATCCTCTCTTTTGAGTCCTCCAGGAGGTCCTCAGAAGCATCCTCCAGTGCTCCAGACTGGTACCTGACCCATTTTCCTGGCAGTACCACCAGCCCCAGTCATCTCTCCCAGAATCTTCTTTCTTCTTAAGATTTCTCTGGATTTTCCTACTTGGGTTTTGCCCTACTCTACCTTGCCCCTACTGTGCTTCCCTGCCTGTCCCTACACAAGGTGATGTCTCTTCTGTGGTGCAAGTTACTCTGCGGCCACAGGTCCATGCACCATTGGTGCCAGGGTCAGAGCTGCCGTGAGAGGCGGGAGAGGTGTCAGAGCCTCAGTGGCGGTTGAAGGGAGGAGGAGATGTGAAATGACTGCTGGAGGGATGGGGAGAGCATGTCTGTAGTAAGCCAAGCTTAAATCAATATAAACCGCTGCAGAATCCACTCTAAATCTCCGCCTTCTCACAACACCCTCAAGCACCTCGTGCAGTCAAAACTGCTGACTGTTTTCAGCACTAGGGAAGCCACATTGATCATCCGTAGTGCATGTTTACATGAAAGTTATTTACACAGATGCAAAATGCAGCAGATCATTAAATAATTTTTCATCACATGTCACTTCCGGAGCAGAAGAAAATTTGGCTGCTACATAGCAGTTTCTACTGAAGTGGCTAGGACGTAATACATTGACATTCAGCTGAAGCAATCAGCTTCAGAAATTTTGTATTGAATGTATTCTGAAGAGTAATTAAGCTTCCTACAGTAAGCAATGCTTGTTAAATTGGGTGTTACTACTTGTTACTTAAAGCAGATAATGCTGCATTGTTTTAAACAGCCTGTCTTATCTTCCCTAAAGAATGAGATTATTTCCTCTGTCTTGTTCTTCCCAGTCTCTCATGAAATACACTTGTGTGTGTGTCCCTCAATCTGTTTTTCACGTGGCCTCCCATAATAATGCTTAGATCTGTAGCTGTCAGAGCAGCAGCAAGCCAATAAATGGTAATGATATTCTTCCATTTCTCAGGGCCCACTCTGCCACTCTTGCTCACACAGTGTAGTTTCTCTCGTTATTGGAAATTATGGGACTGCTCACCTCCCAGGCACTACTCAAAGGAGTAAGAGCAGCAGAGGCACTGAGACAAGGATAAGATATCGCTGCTGCTATAAAAGTGAGAGGACAGTCCTGCATAATTTACATGACTAACTTGGTTAGTCAGGGCAGAGAGAATAAAAACTTAAGTCCCTTGATGAGCAGGGATTTGCTGTAACCTCCAAATCTCATGATTTTTTTATCTAACTGCGATGCCCAGGTCTTACTCTTATGGTCCAGGACCAGAGTGTGCATAAACACCAAACAAAATGAAGTTCACTGCTTCTCCTGTAAAGCAGTTACTGCTTTAGTGTAATGCTATGTTAATGTGATAAGAATTTTCTCCATAATTAGGGTTTACATTATGGAACACCTCAAAGCATAAATGACACTGTTCTTGATACCATGCAAATATGTATCACTTAAACGTGCATTATTTGCAAGTCCCGAAGGAGCAATTGAGTCAAGTAAGCTAATTCTTCTGAGCAGGATTAGTATATCCCGTGAGAAGCCATGTCACATTACAACTGATCTCTTATTTTTTTCTAAAAATGCAGTCGCTGTGGTTTCTAGGTACTGTATATGATCCATTTTCTCACATTTCAGCTCTGGGATAGCAGTCACTAGGGAGATTTTTAATCTCATGACTTTTATTAAAACACAAGAGCAGAAGCATAAACCGCATTATTGCTGAAAGAAGTTGGTCTGAGAAGCTGTATTCCCACATGCATGAGTAAGTGAATTACAAGTTAATCTATGTGCAAAAGAGTTTTAGTGATCTCCGTCTGCCTTCTGTGATTTCAGCTCTCCCTCGAAAAATGAACCAAACAACACTACAAACACATATTTTTCCACTGTCAAATATTTCTCATTTCTAGACAGAGTCCCTTGGCACCTCAGTAACTTCTTTTTCATTCTTCAAGTGGATTACTGGTCACTTAGGCAACAGGCACAATTTCCCATGAGTGAGCAGACTTGCCATGAAAACCTGCCAGCTGGTGAACAAGTGACATCTCCATGACTGGTAGAAGAAATCTCCACATGATCTCCTTTATTTACAGCTCGACAGAAGCCGCCAAACCAGGGAAGATCTGAAAAGTAATCCGAGATTATGAACAGATTGAGGCAGGCACTGTGTGCAGCAGTTCTTGGTTTGAATGTTTATCATCATGCTAAGCTTTTTTGAAGCGTAAAAGTGACTGGAGGTCAAACTGACATCCTCTTCTGGCAATTTGCTTGCTTGGCCCACAAATCATGCATAATGCTTGGTTGTTCGAGAAACTGCTTGAGCAAATAATGCAGCATATCCCATCTTTCTGCACTCTTGTAAAGTCACTGATATTTTGGTCACAACAGCAGGTTTGCATATGACAGGGTTTTCTGTGCAGGATCTCCATTTTCAAAAGAAAAGCTAAATTCTTTAAGAGAGTGTGAGTGCAAGCTGCCTGAGAAGGAAGGTGTTTAGGTTTTTTCTGCTTTGGGTTTTCAGCAGTATTTAGTATTTCATGGTATAATCAGTCCCCTGATTTTTTCTACATAGCCTGAAAGGTCAGATACTAAAGTCATGGTTACTACAGCATAAGTTGAGAAACTGCTGTAGCAAGCCATGTTGTGTACAGTACTATATGGTGGGTTTGGACAATGTATTCCTGTTGCTCCTTTTCCTCTCAATCCTCCCTGTCAACTGGGCACTGAAACAGGCACCTTCCCTGTTTTGTCCTTGTTATGGTTCCGATCAGAAATATCTTGTAGGGCCAACTGATGCTCACTGACCTAATTTTGCTAATGGTTGGAAACTGGGGTATTCTGGACTCTTGTGAAATAACTTTGGTGAATGCATTGGGAGTACTGCTTCAGTGCACTCTTACATCTTCTCAATGTGTTTACCAGTAAATATTCATTTCATAAAATTTAAACTATAATTCTAACTGTCATGGCCAAGATGTTTCATCAAAATTCATGTTTCCAGAAGTCTGAAATTTAGCTATGGCCTGTGCAAAACTAAGTCTTGCTAACTTTTTTACAGTTGCCTCTTACATACCTCTGCTTGTTGCTGCTGCTTTTAGGAGAAAGCATTTGATACCAAGGTGGTGTTGGGTTTGCAAGGATCACAATATTGCTTGCATTTGTCTTCTTCTGTCAACAAACAAGGTTAATAGTATGAGTGACTGTTCAGGATTATCTACAGCCTGGCTTCTTCTTTTTCTATGGCCTTTAAAGGTTCCTTGTACAGGGCGTCAACACTGTGACTGCAAACGTCCTCAGTCTGAAAACTTAGAATGGTTCATGAAGAATGCATAGCCACTGGTGTTGTTTTAAAAACTGTGTAACTATGGCCAAATTTTTACATTGGTTTTGTTTGTTTTTCTTCCTCTACTTTACTGTGAAGGCAGTGAATGAGATTTTAATTTCTCTTTAGAGGCAATGTGATTCAGAGCCAGTTGGTTTCCAGACCTTGTAAGGCTCACACTTGTGCTGATTGGATGAAATTTGAGTCAAATGTTCAGAGGGAGGAGGACGGTCTCCAGCCATTTCCACAGAGGAGCCTGAGACACTGGGTGAAACCTAAAGCAAAGACTATGGTCTTGACTGCCTATGTTGTTTATTAAGCAAATTGTTTAGCTCTAATCTAACATCAGTGACTTTGTTTACGTGTATTGAAGTATGTAACTGTTTGAATACATGGATTCATGTAACCCAGTTGGACTTCGGAGCACAGAGAAAAGTTGACATTAAATGAGAGGCAATCAAGAAATATCAGAAAGCCAGAGACAGCCACTGAAGCTCAACGCCATCTCAACTCATGAGGTTCCAAAACTACTAATGTGGAGAGTTATACACCAAGGAAAAAAACCTCCCTCCACAAATTCCCATAGTCTACAGCCTCTTGGGAATTCTCTGAATTGTGTTTTGTCTTTGCAATTGCCCCTCAAACTGAAATATGTTTCTCCTCAGCCTTCACTGGAAGCCGGCATGCAGCAAACACCTCTGAAAGCACCAAGATTTGGGCCAAGATTCTCAAAGTAGTTAAATGCCTAACTTGTCCCTAATTCTTTGGGAGATAGATGCCCAAATACCTTTAAAAACCTAGTCCTTATACTGTCACATTTTAGAGAAGGCTAGAGAAGTCCTGCAGAGGACTACTACATGCAGGTGAAAACTTTTCATATTTTTGCAGGAGTCAGGAAAAAAAATACAGGGAATCCTCAAGGAATATTGGGCAAGAGTTCAGAAAATGTGAAGTGCAATAAGAAAATTCCAAAAAGTATTATTATATGAGTAAAGGCCAGTGATGTCTGTGCCATAACTTATACAGACCAAAATAAAGGCCTGTTTAGCATTTTCCATCCATATATTCCAGTGGCTTTGCACCAAGAACTCCCCAAACCTTTAAAAACATGAGCCTCCCAGGCTCCCTTACAGCTCTCAGAGCCTGACAGAAATCTTTCAAAAAGTGCAATTCTGTAAGAAAAAAAGAAAAAACCCGACAGAAAATGTGATGTGAAAGTTTTACATTAAGAGGATAATAATTATGTTGAGTAATACCCACTATGTGCTAGACACTTCACTAGATACTTCATAAGGAGGAAAGACTTTGCTCCAAGGAGCTCACAATCTCATGACTGCATATTCAGCCTTAATGTTTTATTTATTTCCTTTGTTTTGAGTCTTACTGTGACTGACTTTGAACGTTTTCTCAGCGTAGTTGGAGGTTTGGGGTTTGGGGTTTGAAATGTATAAATATGCATTTGAACGATAACAGTGCTTTTAGTCTAAAGGCTTTTATCTCAAACATTTGATAGTAATTACTCTATAAATAAATATCACAGTGCTAGATAGATACAAGCAATTTAATCTGAATGATTAGTTTGTGGGCTTAGCTAATTAAGCTTCCCTGGCCAAACTATGCCTTACATGTATTCAAATCTGCAAAAAAAAAAGAATAAAAGGACAGAATAACAATAATTTTGGGGCCTGTTTTTTCAAGACACTGACTCAGAGCAGCAGACCACACTGGAAAATCAGGGCCAGAGTGGACTTTGAAGGAACTCTGTAATGCTAAAGGGGAAAAGCATCTGTTATGCTGATTTTTCTTAGTGTTGAAAACAAAACTGTCCTCTGGGGTATTGTTAAGTTGGAGACAAACACATCCACATCTCTGCCATAGCTCTCATACAGCAGGGAGCATACGTTTTGGTTCAGGACTGTCTGCCTTTTTGTGTTTGCTGTTTAGACTAGGGATGACAGCACATGTTGAAGTATTAAAATAATTTGGATCATGCTGTCTCCTTCTGCTAGTGTAAGTCTTACGTCTTGTTTTACCTGCTTTCAAGTCTGCATGTAAGAATCAGGTGAGTGCACACAGCCCATGCTGAGAATGGTGTGCCACCACAATGAGGGAGGAGAACTGCAACGTCCAGCATCGTCGGTCGATAGCGACTACAGCTGTGTCTCTTTAATGCCATGGCTCATAGAGTACAAAGTAAGCTCCTGGGGATGACAACCTGGTTACCATTTGTGGCTCTCCACACAGAAGGTGGACCCCAACTCTAGTAGTCCTTTTAGTCCCCTAAGAAGGACTTTACAATAGATGGAGATGTTTCTGGTGTCGGTTCTGAACACGTTCCCCAGTGGAGAGTTTTCTTCTCAAGCGTGTATTCTAGTCAAATCCACAGACTTAAAAAGTATGTCTGCACTGCAGGCATGGCGTTAGGAGAAGTCCAGCTGCAGGAAAATGGCAAAAAATCTCAGCAAAGCCTCATGCAAAGCCCCACGCTGCCTTAGTCAGACTGCAAGCCAGCTTCGTGTTACCAGTTTGGGTGCTGCCTTGTTGGACTGTAGCGCAGAGACCTGTCAGGCCAGGAGCTGAGTTAGGCAGTAAATAAAAAGTCCGATGCATCACATTTCAATAACAGCACTGTCACATTTCAAAGTCATGATGCTGTTAAAAAGCTTTCTTTGGAGACTTTGTTTTCTGAACTATAGTTGAGAGGAGGAGAACAGATTTCTGCCCAGGAGTCAGGCAGGTGCTGTTTCACCACGCAGTTCACCTCGTTTTGGTGGTGCAGGTTTCTCCTCTGCCAGCCACAGTGAGACATTCTGGACGCTTGAGTGCATCAGAAAATCCCTTCCCCTCAAGTCAATATTGGGGGACAAAATGAAAGATGGCAACACTTGAAGCTTTACTAATTGTTCATGCTTATTTTTATCTTCCTGTTGAATGGTTTTCAAGAATAAAAGTCAAGTTCTGTTTTACAGACTCCTTTGTTTCCATAAGGAAAACGAGGCAGCTGTCTTTTCAGTTTTTCCAGGACCAACTTCCCAGTTTCCCCCAGTGCACGTGCTACCTGTTGGTGAGTGGCACAGCTTTACAGTTCTGGTGTCAGAGCTCTACTTTCTGGCCCGCACGTGAGACAGCCATCTAATGTTCAGTTGCTGCACTTTGACTTTTGTGCCTTAGACTCATTTGAGCTAACCACAGCTCTAGGAAATCTGGGTCTTTGAATGCAAGGTTTCAAATGCAGTCTTGCTTTCATTTTCTTTCAGAAACTCTTTTATTGGCTTGTGTGCCTTATCGAACAAACTGAACACCAAAGCACAATAGCAACCTGAATCCAACTTGTACAAGGAGCAATTTCAAAGGTGGAAATGATCAAGTAATTGTCAGTCTCTGGAATCCATCATCTGCCAGTTAAACAGTTAAGGAAGAAGAAACCCCTAGATGCTGACCATTGCATCAGGGGTGCTTGACAAAGGGGAGGAAATTTCTGGAATATGTGATGCAACTCCCTGGGGGGTCCCTGAAATACCTCCTTGATTTTCGATGTTAATGACTGAAAGCACAGGTTATAGAGAAGCTGTGGCAGAACTAGAAACAGGCTGCTGAATATCTGGGTTAGCATAACCCAGAATACAGCACACCATCGAACTTAACTGTATTAGAAAGAGCACAAAAAAAGACCTGTCCAAGTTCCCTTGGATCAACGAATTTCACAATTTATTATCTCTATTGCAGCCCTTCTTTGGTAAGGTTAACTGCCTCTTAACTTAGCTTAATTTGCCTTAGTGCACACAGCTTTCTCTTTTCCATGCTCAGCTGATTTAGAAGGTAGATTGCCTCTCCTCTTAAACGGTACTCCTTTTATGCAATGCTTAAACAAAGCAGCTTACCCTAGCTGAAAAACAGGGATAAACATTCTTTCCTGTATTGGCAGGTAACATGCTTTGAACGAGATGAAGGAAAAGACCCCGTATTAGGGAAAAGCTCATGTTTTTAAGAAATTGTGACTCAGAGGGTTGTATAATGGTTGGGATATTGAACTTGCAGATATGTGACAACTGTTTCTTCCCTTTTTTTCCCATGCAGTATATTTCTACATATTACATTGTTAATTGTATTTAGCATATTGCATATAGTAACTTCATTACATTTCCTCCAAAATTTACAATTTCAAGAATAAAAAAACCCCACAACTGCTAAAATAAAAAAAATATTGGATGAAAATAAGATTAAGAACTGATGTGATTTATCTGACATATTTGTCATAAAAGAAACGCAAAAGCACAAAAGCATGGGACTGAAAAGTACACAATAGTATAAATTATACCTGCCAACATAATAAACGGTACTCTGTAATACTTCATGTCTTTGTCACAGCGTGACCTTGCTAATTTAGGCCAGAGCACAATCTCAGAAGGTAAATATACAGTATATAGAGTATATAGAGTATATAGAGAAATTACCATGCTTGTCTGCCTTGCACAAAAATCTGCACAGGATCTAAATTTATTATAAACTGATAGACCACACCTTCTTAGTGAGGTGTTTAAAGTAATATTTGTATATGTTTTCATATTATTTGTACTGTCAGTTGAAGAACCAGTTACTAGGTATTCCCCAATTCAAAGTATGTTATGAGGGTGTACTATTTTGTGTCCCACACTGAAGGAAGTGTCACAGTATTTCAGCATAGTGTTTTAAGAATGACATCTATGTTGTACATGCATCAAACAATTCAATAGCAATAGATAACTTTTAACAATAATAATTAGCTTAACTGTTAAATTCCTTGCTATTAACTGCTTAAATGTTGCATATTGTGTCAGGAAACATCTTAAAAACAAATTATATTCACTAACTGTAGGTTTTTGAAAGATTACTGTATACTCTCATGCTGATTCAATGCCATTTCATGAAGAAGATGTGACTGCACTGGGAGCAAAGCTTGTGTTTTATTATAAGGGGAAAAAATATTTAAATTAGTTCATAAGCTCAGCATCAAAGAAAAAATGTTACATATAATGAGTTGCACATTATCCTGTGTATGCATGCTGGCAGCTGGAAGAACACTTTAAACAAAGTAACTGCAAGATATAGGGTATAATCTCTTGGTACAAGTGCTTAAAGGAAAGGGACTGTTTTCAAGACTTACCACTGATTTCTAAAACCAACACTAGAAAACAGAATGTGTGTGGGTGAACAAACATTAGAGACTGAGAAACATAGAGATGCTTTAAGCAGAAAAAGATACTTGTAGGGAGGCCATTGTCTAAAAGAGAGTCCCATGGTATTGTTAAGTTCCTTTGTTTATTTGTATATTCCCCAATGTTGTGTGTTTTGTAATTTAGGAACTATTGAAGAAATTGCACATGACCAAATGAGAAAAATCTGCCAAGAACTCATGAGTGCGTGTCGATTTAGACTGAAGGTGTAAATTGGTATTTTCTGTTTCATTTTGATAAGATCATTTTGATAACTCTTACTTAAAAAATAGAACACATTATTAGAGATGATATTGTGAATGTTAAAATTATTTCTATTGCAACATATTGCATGTAAAAAAGTTGCCTAGGAGGAATTAATTAAATACTTATCAATATTGAAATTAAGGAAAAATTTCGTTCACAACCATCTAAATCTTGTTTCATAAGATTTTAAAAAAATATTCAGAATACGTTTTATTTTTAGGATTCTAGAATACCTCATCAGAGAAATCCCATTTCTCCAGCTGTGGTACTGTTATCTTCAGTAGGTTTAGTCTGAGCACTGATTATCCAGCTGAAGGAAATGACTTCACTGATGTGATTTTGCTTATTACACTGTATGGTGCCTTAAGGATTATTTTTGGCCTGGCTTCCTAAGAGAAGAAGGGCTCTGGTCTTGTTTTCCATCTATACCTCTCCTCAGGTAGCTGTTGAACATCCGGGATAATTTCAGGGGATGAGGGGACAGACCCAAGTGAGAGTCCAGGCTGAGCGGGCGCTGGAGCAGTCTCAGCACCCATGGAGAAGCTGCCTCTCACTATCACTGCAAGTGTATTTGCAGCCTGGCCTCTGCAGGGACTTTTCCTTGCTCAGCGGGTGAGTGGGGAAGCAGGGCATTGCCCTGCAGCAGGGGACACGCGGTGGGCAGCCAGGGACCCTGTAAGGATCTGAGGCGCTATGTGGTGGGCAGGGCTTGGGGAGTACTGTGGGTATGGGAGTTTATGGGACAAAACTGGGAGCAGAAGAAAGGGAAGATGTGCATGGGGAAGAGAGACCTAGGACACGAACTCACAGACTAGCAGGCTAGCTGCACTGGAGACTTCAGCTTTTGAACACATTGGAGAATGTCACCAAGCACATACAAGAAAAGAGCATGGCCTGTATGACTGGAATCATGAACACATAGACAGAAGTTTGGGCAACAGGACCAGTTGCAGTGGCACTGGTGTGGTGGTATTGCTCCTCTGCTTTAACAGGCTCGGAAGAATTCATATGTGAAGCAGATCAGGGGTTGGCAGCATGCGTTTTTGCTTGTGTGGCTCCTGTCTCATGGGTTGGAGCCAGTATCCAGTGAGAATATGAAACCTCCTCCTCCTCTCATCCCATGGCCAAAGACTCAGGCTAAGGTTGTAAAAGGAAAACCTGGTAACAGAAGACCAAGTTTACTTCCTTCTCCATACTGACCACCTGGCTGCCACTGCAATCCTTTAATAATCTCAGGATTCAGCTTTATTAAATACCCTTTCTTATCCCATGTAACTCAGCTGGTTTGTGCTGGTCCCTCAGCTGAAAACACTGCACACCTAGGAGCCTTTGCTAGTGCTCGTGGCATTGCAGGCTACAAACCGGCAGTAATCCCTTTTGCATTTTTGGTATTTGTTTACTGAAGAGATAACAGACTCAATAAATGAATATATTTTAAAAGATTCATTGAGCCAGAAATACCAAGAGTAAATCTGATTCTCTAGCCCATAATGTGAGTCCCAGCATGGGGTGATCTGGGCTCTGCCCCCTCTCCTGAGGGGAATTTCTGGTGGACAAAACACAGAAGCAATCTGAAAAATACATAGGCCTGTTGAGTGAAGGCAACTAACTTTCCTCTCAGTCTTTTTTGGGTGGGTATTGTTTTGTAGGTAAGATCCCTAGGACTAAGTCTTGTCCCAGCTGACACACTGATTTAGCAATACTGCATAAAAAATATAGTAGCTCACAGTTTGGCCTCTGATAGCCATTCATTTATTCGTACAGGTAGGGAAACACCAGTAATTCCTCTAGGCCGTTGGAGGTGTTCGTTTGTGTGTTCCAGCAGTGCCAGTTTTGGTCAGTTGTTTGAGGAGGAGGGAAAAGAGGAGGGGAATTGGTTTTGTTGATTGTGCTTTTTCTTATTGAAGGAAATCCCTAATATTTCTATCAATATTGTTCCTCTGCTGAGCTTTTGCTTACCAAATATGAAAAGCAATGTTCTGGGCAAATAGTGCGGTCTTTGTTTGCACTGTTTTCATCTGTAAAACTTGTACAGAAATTAGGTATAAACGGGCAAATACCACATAGTTCAACTTTCTTAAAGAGGAGCATGGGCATTTTTGGTTAATGGAAGGGTAGAAGATTTCATTGTCATACACCTCATGTTGAATATAATCTTTGGTATCTCTTACTTTATATGATATAAGCTTCATTATTATCCAGAGTACAATAAAACATATTTCCATTGGTCTGAAAAGTATGATTATTCTCTAAGTCATCCTTGTCCTAGGTACACATGTGCACAACTCCTGAAACGAATGTCAGTGGATCTCCAGTGGCATCGCAGGAAATTTGAAAGCACCATCCCTACGGAGAAGTTTACTTTCTTACTTTTTGTTGGCAATGAGTCTGTGCAGTCTAGCTTATTGAAACCTAGAAGAGCAGAAAGGTATTTCAAATCCCAGGCACTCAATGAATGAGATGTGAAATGAATTTCATGTGGATCAGCCCCCTGGAGGCTTGTCACAATAGATAAGGCAAAGTGGATAGATGCTGCATTAGTTCATGTATGCTTCTGAGTAGCAGAGCTAATAACTGAATCATAATTTCACTTCAGGACACAAGGCTACTATATACTGTCCTCCTTTGATCTCTTCACCTATTGCAGCAAACTAGAAAATATCATAATAAAACTTTCTAAATACATGCAGGAAGAAAAACAGTAAAACCTTATAAAATATCCAAAATATTCCACAAGCAACACCTCTTATTAACCCCTTCAAAGAGAAGGGTGGCAGACATACTTTTTATTTCTGGTCCTCAGGATAAGTAAGCTTATTTTCATTTGTATGTGGGACAGCAGTAAAAACTTCATGTGTGACAGGCTGTGCTTGTGTTTTACAAATCCTTCCTTTGTATTCTTGTTGAGAAGATGATATGGAGACACCTAAGCTGATACTGCAGTAGAAGAGCATACTTTCCTCAGACCGCATTGACTCATTTACTTTTTCTCCATGAGAATTAATTACGTAATGAATGGAGTAGCACTGAGGTGTTGCTTTTCACCACCTCTCGGTAGCTGAGTATTATAGAGGTTTTGTGGGAACAAGAAGGATGAGATGTACTATGTTAGGACATTGATTCGGTAGTCTGAGTGTGGAAAGGTGAATTAGCATGGGTTTTGTTAGCAGTTGTGCCAATATCAGCTCTTCCAAGCACCCAACTCCTGCCCGCCAAGTCACCAGGTAGGAAGCACCACTACCAGGAACAAACACTAGCTCTGTGGCTGACCCAAACATTTGGTTTAATACGTGAAAATGCTGGGGAGTATTAGTTGGTCTGGTTACTCCTTCTCCTCCCTTTACTCCAGAAGTTCTTTCCAAATCATGCTGATTTACTGTAATTTCAGCACAAACCCAGGAGCAGATCTACCTGAGAGATGCTGCTCCCCCGGATTCCTTTGGCTGTTAATGCTGCCCCTGTTCAAGTCACACACCATTTGGCTACGTCAGGTGACCCTTTACCTTTTTGAAGGGAAAAAATACACAACTGCTTACTCCTGTAATTTTGGATTTAAAAAAACCTTGTGCTTTTATTTTCTGAGGTATTCACATGCAAGAATTTCTCACATTATTAATTTTCTACAAATTCTAGTGAATTATGGATTGAAACTTTTCATTTTATGACTCCGTGACTTTTCCTTTTAATTTTTTTTTCTTTGCTTTTTGTGTTCATTCCAGTTGTTTTGATTCACTTTTGCATCACACAGAAAAGCCTGGCACAGAGTACATTGGCAGTGATTTTAGATTTTGGGGTATTTTATAGCTCAGCATTATGACTGAGCAAATAAAGGAGGGATAGTGCATCTGTTATTATTGCCTCTAATCTAAACTCCCAACAAGTGACTACTAAGGAAATCACTGTCTTTGCAGTCAGAGATAAAATTGCAAACCATCACCACTTTTGACTGGCTTCCTACTCTGGTTGAGTAAGTAAGGGAGGGTCAAGAAGAAAGCTTATAATCTCAATGCATTTTTTATTTAATAGAAAACTTCCAACAAGTGGATTCTGGAATAATCACAATCTATGAATCACAATGTAGATATAAATAAAATTACTTTCCAAACCATTTGCATCCATGCAAGTTAATAGAGTTGTACTTGAACCTTTTTTTGTGAATGCTCCCTGAAAGAGGCAAAGTGTATTCCCTCACCCTGAAGAAAACCACACTGAAAGATGATTAAGCACTGATTTTTAGGTGAAAGAAGATAATAATAAATGAAAATCCTCCTTGCTCTTAAGGGAAATGAGGATTGAAATGCTTTTGAAATCAAGTTCTGAAATCAGAATGCTCCAGTAAGTCATAATTTGAGACATCAACAAATTGTTCCATATCACCAGCCTATTTTATTGATAATAAGATGATGACATTACAGTAGCTGTTGCCCGCAACTGTTCTTCGGTATTACAATGTTCTCTTTACCACAGGCTGAGAATTCCCTTTTCAGAAGCAATCCTCAAATCTATCTTAATTCTTGCTCTGTTAATCATTATTTGTTTTCTGTTTTGTGGTAAAGGACAAGTTTTCTCTGCTACTGTCTCCATTTTCAGTTTGTTCTCTCAGATTTCATACCATTTATTTTCACTGAGTCAGAGAACAGACAGATTTTTGCCTGCCGTGTTCCCAAGTCTTTGTTTCCCAAGTCATATGAGTTTGTTTGTTCCAGCACAAAAATACAATCCAGGCTTCCATACTTATTTCCCATATAACTTAATAACTTTAATGGACTATTTCTCTGGGTAATTAACTGCTGTGTGGGGAATTCGCACACATCTCAGACGACACAGTTTCTACAGCGTTTTGTTTTAACAGTGCATAAAAAAACCCCAAAGACTTGAGAGTGAGAACTGTAGGAGAGGCTTTTGTCTGTGGTTATACAAATAGGGTTTTAATGTATATGAAGTTTGCTATAAAGTTGCTGCTTTTCATTTCTTTAATGATTACTTAGGCTCTGCAAAGTGGACATACAGATCGGTGGCGGAAGAGTCTTTCCTGCTTGCATAGCAGTGTGGCCATTGCTTCTTTTTCTGCACCCCAACATAGAAGGTCCGTTACACGCAGAGCCCCAGGAAACTCTGCCCTGTTAATCCCACAGGTGTTTAGCATCCCCAAACTAGTACCATTAGTAATGGAGGAACCCTGAGGCTGAAGCATAGTGTTACCCCATTTTGTTCAAGGAGCAGTCCCACCCAATGGGCAGTGCCAGGCTTTTGCTAGCCCATGGTCCCTCAGGAAAATTAAACACTGTGATGAGGACTTGGTCCTTTATTTTTCAAATGTAACTTTTTTTCCGTATTATCCACGGTCCTTGCTTCATAGGCCACAACTATACAAGCTTATGCATTTTTCACTGATCTAGTAGTTGCACTGAAATTAGCTCACCAATAACTGCCTGTCACCTCTCTGGGGGCCACTGTGTAAATAGCTGTTAACCAATATGCACACAAGCAGGTAGGCATATAAATAAGTAAGCAAAGACCCTTTGGAAAACAAAGTGATTCTGTGTTCTAAGAGAATTTGCTTCTGTTTTTCTGCTTAAAAGTTAGGAGATAGGAATATTGTTGAGGAATAAAATAAACAGAACAAGTAGTTAAAATTGTCTGTTGTCCTGGGGCTGAGCTCTCTTGATGACCTTGGTGACCTGGTTCTGAAGTTCCCTATTATTCAGAATCCAGCCTTTTTTGTGCTCCCACTGTTAAGGACAGGTTTCTTGTAATTCACGGGTTACTGTCACTGTGCGTGCCTGCTAATGGAAAACATATAGAATACAAGCAAATGTGCGGTAACTTGGGTGCCTAACAGCTTGGAAAATAGCCATTCACTTGTCGGGTTCTTCATGGAGAGTAGCTGAAAGCCTTGTCAGCCACACTTTGTTCTCTAATGTAACTAATCTTGGTTTATTGCTGCTTTCTCAGATAGGCAGGTACAGCTCAACTTGAATCGTGGTGGTTTGCTGCTGTTGTTTCAGGTTGGGGTTTTTTTGTTGTTTTGCTTTTAGTGCAAGCAAGCATGTCATCACTGTCCTCCTTTTCCATCTCCAGCATACAGTCTAAGGTTACGGGGATAGCGTTTGTGGCAGCAGGAAGATCTTAAATAACATTAGTGGTACAAAGCATTTTACCTTGCCAACAATGAGTTAGAAAGGTCTGGACTTTAAATCAAGCACGTGGTGCTAGTATAGAGCACGCATGCTGTGCAGGATGGCCTGAGGGTTGTAAGATCAATTCAGCTTTGCTCAGCCGTGTCAATAGTGACTATCTTAAGATGCTGACATGGCTCAGCTTGATAGGTTGAAGAAATTTAACTGTTTTGATAAGGTTAAAGGGGGAAGCCAGGCAAGAATAGAAAACAAAACAAAACACTGCTTAGAAGCTTGACTGCACACCGTAGCAACCCGTTGACAACTGACAACACAACCTGTGCAAATTACCTTTCCTCCAGAAAAAAAAATTTAACAAGCCTTGTGTTAAAAAGGAATCAGTTGGTCTCTACAATCTTTCCTGCTCTATCTGGTGTCAGGCAATGACACCAACAAAACCAATTACATTGCTGTTCCTTTCTGTATCATAAGGCCTGTCAGCGTTGTGGGGCTGAGAGCTTCAGAAGAAGAGACTACCTCCAAAATGCAAAATTGTATCCTGAATTTAAACCTTTCTACTGGAGAGGAACTCAGCAAGTAGATATAGAGCTTTTAAAAACCTTTTCATGGAGGAAATAAAGCAGTGACTTATTGCAAAAAAGTTGATAGAGCTTTAGGGTAAAACTGGAAGCCCACTTAAGTCAGTGCAAGGGTCTTCATGCTAAGACCTTTGATAAATTGGTTTCAAATCCCTTATCGTATGCACACAGTTGAAGTCTGCTCTTAAATATTTTAGACTGTATCAGTTCATCAGTCTATTGACTCTTGTTTTCTAAATGAAAGCTAGTTATTTTCTGAATAACTTATTAATACAATATTGCTCTTGAAATGACTTTTGTCTACTTAACCAAATAAAAACACTCCAAACTTTGTCATCAGTAGCCATCTGCCACACAAGGCAACATATACACAACAGGCACAGGCATTATTAGGCATCTGCCATTACCAGTTACAGGAACTAAGCCTGTCTAGAATGTTTCATTACTTTCTGTTTTCACCAAAGCTTGTGCCCTTGGGGCTATTTCTAGGTTTTGTGGTCTGCAAAGAATCACAAGCAAAGAAACTATGAAGTATGTGATGCCTGGCACAGGCCAGGTAGACCTTTGTGAGACCTGACCCTTATTCCTTATCTGACAGAATATGGTACACGGAGAAATGATAACCGAATGTAGGCTGCTGAGATTTACAAAATTCCTGATTAAATGGGAAAAAAAGTTAGGGATCTAATGTGTTGCTAAATTAAAGAATAATTGAGTGTTTGAGGGGGTGGGATTGAGAAAATAGTATAGAGAAGGGCTAGGAGTACCTCAAGATAGGCAGGAAGTAATTTTTAGGGAGCTGCAGGTAAGGTCAAGCAGGCGTAACCTGGCTTGGAATAACTAGTACAGAACTGTGGGCAATGCAATACCTTCTGGAGAGCAAAGTTATGAAAACCTGTGGTCTTAGGACTGGACTGGACAAAATTACATGGAAAAATATTGTATTGGCAGAGATTCAGGGATACATGCTAACCTATTTCAAATAGGTCTATGATATGAAAATCCCTATGAATCTAACAACCTCAAGTAGCTGCAAATGTAGATGATTAAATCCTAAAAAAGAAATCAGAAATGTAAGGCAAAACTACGGATTGGAACTAAAATGCATGGGATCACACAGTGCTATATTTTGTTTAGTATTATGTTTCTAGAAGCAGCCAAATCACTGACATTTCAGAGTTATGATAAGATGTCATTAGTCATGCTGGTGTATAATTTGGGAGAGTGTTTTTTTCTGATATAAGAATTTCATGTAGTGTTTTTATACTGAACTATCAGACTAAATTCAGAAGTCACGGTGCATACATCCAGCCTATTCAGGCTAACTTTGATGAAAAGGTTTGGAGGCTTGTTTGGTTGTTTTTTTGCTTAAAGAATAGTGCTTATTGCCTTCTTTCAATGGGCATTGTGGTGCAGGAGGGAATGCAAAGATTAGTCCTTTTACTTAAATTTGATAAATCTTAATTTTGGCTGTTTTTTCTACTGGAAACTCTGAAGCAAAGCAGGTGGCACTGTCCCCCAGAGATCCAAGAGAACCACAAACTGCAGCTAAGTATGAATTAGATTTGTTAGAACAAGTCTGAGGGAACATGGCCCAGAAGGAAATGATTCTTGCTTTGTTGCCTTCAGTCTAAAAGTTACAATGGTTTTTATATTACACAAAGTGATTGTATCTCTCGAATACAATCACTTTTTTTTTTTTTTTTAAATTTGCTGACAGCCGGAGTATCATGCTAGCCTTCAGAAAGCAGGCTGGGCATCTAGAAACAGGTGCCTTGATAATGATAACCTTGTCACTATTTCAAGCAAGGAAAGAATAAAGCCTACACCAATGTTTTGGGGTTTATAGCCCTTTCAGGGAGTGCATCCTATAGGAAAGCTTGGCTGAGATGCCACATCTCATTTTGTTGGGTAATCTTCTAGACAGCAGGAGAGTTACAAGACAAGACAGAATGATGTGACCTTATCCACTGAGGTTCTTTAACTAGTTTTCTAGCATTTCCTTATAATGCAATGACTCTTCTGATGTTACACTTAAATGCCCTGAAGATCAGTCGGTCTTCTCACTCAAGAAACTGCTGTTGGGGCCTGCATCATGTTTATCAAAATATTTGTTTCATTTGGCCTCCAGTTTCTTGCTACATAGAAAAAAAAATATTGAGCAAATGGTCATTAGTCCAAGTTTCATTCATTTCTTTAGTTTGTTTGATTTAAGTTCTTACTATTTCAATGTCAAAATACTGTGTTTATATATTGGTATTATTAAATTGCTTGGGTCTTTTTGTATGTAGCATATATTCTCATGTTGACTTCCTATAATGTTAACCATGAAGATAATGATGTAATTATGACTAACTGCGAACTCTTCAAAAATGTTTCAGTATAGAAATTTTATATTGGCCAGTGTTACCTAAAACTCCTGGATTCCATTGCAATGCTGCCACTGGTTTTGTGAATAGACTTGGTTAAGTAACTTCATTCCTCTGCACATGTTTTTCCTCTTGCAAAATGCAGGTAATGATGTTCGCCCCTTTTGCTGATGCAAAGTGCTATGTTGGAGCAAGATAGTGTACATACATACATACACAATAGTAAAGGCTTGGCATTCTCACAACTGAGGGTTTCAAGGTGAAAGTAGAATTTAAAATGCAAGAATGAATGTGGAAATGTGGATAGTAACTTATTTAAACACACTTATCAAAAATATAAGATGCAAAACTGCTGTCTGGGTTTGATTATCTGGGAATTTTACCTGGTACCCTGGAGATGCAACGGGAATTCCTGCTTCTGAGAAGAATTTCATTCTAGAAGTAATCCCAATTTCCTTGTCTTGATTTGTATGATTCTATAGAGGCATAAATGCACGTACAGATATCAAAATTTATAAAGATAACTGTCGGGACCAGGGGGTACCAGTCACACCAACACATATTTTTGTTTGATTTTATAATTCTTTAGACAATCCTACTTTATTTGCCCAATTCTGTGCATTTGTGGGGCTCATACCACTTCTCATTGTAGCAGAACTGCGGTATCATGGCACTGACGCTTCCCATTAATTGTAACAGAGCAGATGTATTATAATTTTTGAAAATTTGTTCACTTTTGCGGAAACCTAGCTTAGCCTTCTTTTCACTTTCATTTATTTAGCCAAGACAAAGAGGTTTCTGTAACTCTTGTTTTTCAAATCTACCAAACTTTTTTCTCTAAGTCAAGATTTCTTAATTTTAAATTTATCGGTTTCTACATTCCTGTTGATTTGATATATAACAAAATCAGTGGTGTGTTTTCAGAAGTAAGTCCAGGGTATTTAATTTGACTTTGTACTTTGCCTAGATTCTACCTCTCCTCCCAAGTTATGTCACTGTTTTGAGTAGATGATTTTAAGGGTGTCTTGAGCTTTCTAGTGCAGCAACTGCTTTTTTCAGATGATGCAGCATAGCTCCGAAGGCTGTGAAACTGCCATTTAAACAGGCATCAGCTACGTGTGTACCCACAGGCACCAAAGAGCTTTATGAAAACTCTGGTTGTTGCATGTCAGATAATATATCCAGGAGGAAAACAACATGAAAAGATTGCTTAAATGATCAAAACAGAAACGATGAATAATGACACGACACTGAGAATTTCTGAGCATTGAACCAGTAACAAAGCACACTTCTCAGTTCTCCTCAAACAGAGCCTGTCAGGAAAACAAAGCAAGTCAAAACCAAGTAGCACAGACAGGTCTTCTTTCTCCCAGTTTTGATCCTTTGCCTGCTACTTTGAAGAATGAGTTGCATAATAGCTTGAATGAACAGTTAGCATTTTAATTATTTAAAAGGTCATCAATGTGTGGGAAAGCTACGTTAAAAGCCGGAGAAGATTTTTGAAATCAAACAGAAAAGGCAGGAACAAACTACAGGCAAACCTATAAAGCATAGCTGAAGTGGGGGAACACACCTTACAGGAAAGTCTGCATGGAGACCACTGCCCTTGACTCATTCACTTGCCCGTGGCATTGAAGAACTACATTGGAAGAACTACATGTTTACAGTTTCAGCACTCCTATCGCCTCATTCAATAGACTATCACTTGTTTTTATTTTGTCTACCCATCTGCTGAGCCATTGATTTAATATCTAGTTACCTTTGCTAATTTTAGAAACCATATGGTAATTTTTTTTTCTAAAGAGGAAGGATGACCCACAACTTTGACTTGTGGGCTAGCAAGTGCCACTTCTAATTGGAAATTGGAAGTTAGTTCTGAAACCAAAGTATTTTATGCTTTTAACAAAAATAAAACAAATAAAAGGTATTTTTCATGACTAAATGTGTTGGGACTACTGCTGGCACAAGAAGGTTCAATAGCTGTAGAACTGAAATTCCATATTGCCATAGAGTATATGGCATTCCTTCTCTGTAACTAGGCCACCTGCAAGAATAAGATCATGTTTTATGATAAAAGTAGTGCAGCCTGCTGCCCTGAAATACTTTAAGACTACTGATAGACAGAAGTTTACGTAGTGCTTGAAAGGGCTTGCTGAAGACAGTGCAAGCAGAGAAGTATTAGAAACTCCCTTAAAGTATCAAATAGAAGTCTGGTATTACAGACACAGTTTCAGAGCAATGGTAGTTGAGTATGCGTATCTGCAGGACTTCAAGATTTTCCTTTCTTAGCAAACCCTGGAAACTAAGTTTGAAAGTTTATTTGATTTCCCCTTAAGACCCAAACCCCTTTTACTGGAAGAGATGCGTAAAACTTATCTATATTTTCCTAAAGCTTTGGTATCCCTGTGTTTTGAACAGTTCCATTACAGAGATTTAAGCAGCCAGTCTCAGGCTAAACTCATTCCTGGAGCTCTTCCAGAAGCCTGAGTGTTCAGTGTCATCACTTTGGGTCTGGCCCATCTAACTACCACAGTACAGCCACTCTCTGTTTTCTTTCAAGGATATGTTCCTGAAAAGGGCAATGGCTAGTGGAGAAATATTTCCCATAAGAATTAATGTAATAGCAGGGTGGATGGTTAGAAGGACTTGAAAATGAACATTATTTAAATACACAGGGAGAGGATATATGACACAGAGGATGGGAAAGCAGGAGCAGGGTCATCAGCTGGAAGAAATGCTGGCTTCTGAGCAACTGGCTTTTCAGAGCAGATCACTGCTCTGAAAGATCTCAGCTGCTTCACCTGTAAGACTGAACACACACTGTAAATCTTTCAGTATGAACATTCTTGGTGTGTCTAACTGCATGGTTGCATTTCCATAGTTGTCATCATCTTCTTCAGATGAACCATGAGTAATTAAGGGTGCAGGACAGAAAAAACGGATAATGATGATGGTTAGCAGAGCACAGCATTACACAATTGGTAACAAATTCTACAACAACAGCAAGAGAGGCAACTGCTAGTGGGATGCTTTTGCAATGCAATTGCTTGTCTGTGCTTCTCTCTCCAAATGTAAGCACATTTAAAGCAGTATTTTCTATTGTATTTGCATTGCAGAAAACTAATGATATCTGCCCACAGGAGAAAATCAATTCTCCGTTCTTTTAAGTCAGAGAACTATGCACAAGTAGCTTTTGCTGTCTTTCCCTTTAGATTGTCCAGAATGATACACTACCATGCCTGCCTAGGGCATTGTTTGGGAGAAATACCTCGATCCTTTCTTTGCAGACATGGGGGTCACTGCAGTACCTTTGCAATGGGCTTGGACACACAGATCCTACCAAGTCTTTTAGGGAGTGACTTGACTTCTCCAGCTGTTAGGTCCTGGAGAGTATCTCAGGTAGAAGTTTCATGGGAGGTAATCACAGTATTTTCATAAGAATTTTTGGACATAGGTTTGAAAAGCAGGTTGGTGTGAGTATTGTAGGGAAACAAAGTGGTATGTGGAAAATGGAGAGTGAGGAATGGCTGCAAATGTCACCAGAATGGAAGTGTGAGGGGTGAGGCGCTGGAATGTGGAGGAAAGGTTAGAGACATATAAAAGGAAAATACATTTGCTTGTTATGTATTTCTGGGTTGATACTATGTTGAGCATCTACATCTAATACCCAAAAAATTTGTCCTGCCATTTAATTAAAAAATTGCGTAGAACTTCAGAGAGGTTTTACTCTTTCACCCTTACTGTTTCTCATTAATGGCTCATTGGAAGCTACAGGAAGAGTACAGAGGTATTTATCTCCTTATAACTCATGTATGTCTTAATCCTTCTATCATAAACTATTGTAGCTAGGGCCTTATGAATTTCTTTTTCAAGGTGAAGCTGCCTTTCTTGCAATGAAATTTAAAAATAGTCATGAACTCCTTCCATTTCCTCTCTGCTAAGCAATCTTACAGAGCTCAAAGGGGTCAGCGTGGTCATATTCTCCAGGCTGTAGAAGGAAGCTTGCTGTGCATAGATTTTCTGCCGTCAAAAATTAAAACCTTGCCCCTATATCTAGATTGCAGAGCAGGTGCTTTATGCAGCTCACCCTGTACACCCCAGCCTCCCAGCAGTGTACAAACAGGGGAATGCACCACAACTCCTTCCCAGCTGCTACTTTCTTCCCTAGGGAAATCAGCACAAGGAAAACAGTGCACAACTGGGATTCTTCCGGACATGGGGACAGCATGTGGCTAGCGCATATCACACATCCCATGGGACAGACATAACAGTGAGTGCACCCTGCACTGTAGCTGTGTCCCTTGTAGCTTTGGAAGATTTCAGACTTCTGCTGATGCAGCTTTGCTATTTAAAGATGAATATGCACCTAGCGTCTGCATATTGCCTTCCTTCCAACTCAGGCCCCTGGAAGACTTGTGTTGCAGGAGCTTCACCTTCTTCAGCTGAACCAACTGTTCCAATAGTTAAACCAGAAATCTCCTCTTATAACCTGTGTTCAGTGCCCTGTGCCTGAACAGAGGTGTGCATATACATTCCTTGCCCATCAGTGCCTTCCTTTCCTGGAAGCTGTACCACCTCTGCTCAGTCAGGCACGCGGCTCCTCTCTCTCCTTACACTTCAGCCTAACGTTAACTAGAGACTAGGATAGTCCTTGCTAGCACTTTGTCTCCTGCATCTCATAGCCCACCAGAATCAGATAATACATAAAGGATAGGACATGCCTCCCACCTTGTACCCATAATAACAGGATCTAGGGCAGAAATATGCACTGGAATAGGAAGACTTGCCCATTTGCAAAGTACCAGAGCAGAACGACACCTGGGTGTGCCATATGAGCTCTGCTGCCACTGCACGGTTTTGTGATAAACATTTGTGCCAGAAAAATATCCTCTTCACTAGCTTTGGTTTTTAGACTTAAAAAAGGAACAGGAACATTTGGGTCTGTGGTTGTTCCTGATTGTCTCCGCAAGACCATAACTGAATTTTCACAGGAAAAGCTGCCAGATCTGGAAAAAGGTATTTGTTTCTTGACATTTCTGTCAACACTTGAATTCCTGCTGCAGCATATACAACCAGTATTTCTCCTGGGAAGAGAGGTTAACTATTGTCTAGAAGAGTTCAGAGATGGAATATGCTGCACCAAAGGGGACGCTGAGAGATGGAATGGCATTAAATAATTGCACATATGTTGTACTCCTGCAAAAAGCAATAAAAAGTAGGCATACCCACCAAGGAACATGCCTTGCGGACCTTCTATGTAATGGAGATAATTAGGAAGAACTACAAAGCAAGAAAATTAATGACTGATCAATTAACCTACACATTGTTATCAAAATGAATTACTTAAACCAGAGTCCCACACAGTGCAGCAGCTGCTGGCAATAACTATTTCATACTCAGCTTGCTGAAGACCTGGGAGGCCTGGGAGGTTCAGAGGCACCTCCGGAGCTCTGAGCACCTGGAGGAGTGCAGTGGCGAGGCTGGGAGCGGTGGGCTGTGCGGAGGTGGCAGGGCTAACCTCAGCCAGCGTCCTGGGACACGGTGCTTGCTGCTAGGCCACCTGGCTTTCGAAACACAGCACGTCCCAGCCCAGCTGTGTTTTTTGCCTGTGAGCTGACTTTGCTGATGCACTTCAGGAAAAACACGGTCTCAAGGCACTATTTTGTCTTCCAAGTCCCCTTGGGAGGCAAAATTAGGGACCTTTGCTGTTTATTTTTGTTTCTAAGCAACGCCTTTGTCCACAAAGCATCTCAGTACTTCACAGGCTCTGGAGGTCTGAGAGCTATAAAGCTATTTTTAGCCCCATTATACATAAAATAAACAGAAAAAACCAGAGGTTTTCTTAAGAACCACATGGGAATTTTAGGGAAGAAATCCAAATTTTCAGGATTGCAACATGGCTGCCCTAGCACAGAGCCCTTTCTTTTCCTTAAAATTTATATCTGGCTGCATATCTTAACGATCCACATTTTGATGCAATAAGAGCTAAAGTAATTGATATAAAACAGAGATGCTGTAAGCTTTGGGAGGATTTCTGGTCATTGGCACATCAGGGCTCTGCTCCCGGCTTAGCTGTGGACTGGCTTTGAACCGGGTTGGGAGACTCTGTTTTCCACCTTTACGAATAACCATGATTTCAGTGGCATTTTGCTATTTAATAATGCTTTGAGCCCTACTAAAGAAATGTTATAAAGGGATGGTACATTTGTCCAAAACTATTTTTAATCTCATTATTTTAGCAGTACAACAAATTTAGGAAGGCAAATTTTTACATTGTACTTAGAAACTTTTGATGTACAGGGCTTGGGACTCTGGAAAGAAGAAATTAAGACCACAAGTAAGGGCCAAAACCACCATCTCTAGTTGTCTGCTGTCCTAGGGATCAGCTCCTTGGCACATGACTGCTTGTAAATTTGATAACGAATTATGGTACAGTGAGGCCTATAATTCTAGTTTGGACTATTTTTCACCTTTCCCCTTGGTCACAATAATTTTCTTTGACTAACAGAGCAGGCGATGACTCATACAGTGCAAATGAATAACACACTGTGCTGTCAGCCTTTTGGTATGCCTGCCAGAGAGGAAAGTCAGCTTTCCTTTACCTTCAGCAAGTAAAGGAGCCTAAAAGGTTTTACATCTACACAAACACACACACCATCTCCAGAGTAAGAGAGAAAGAAATATAGAGCAGTTTACTGCTTTCCCCCAACCACCTGAATTTAATTTTCCTTATTTTTCAGCTGCTCTGGGAGAATTTTCTCTCTCTTCTTATTCACAAGACTCCAGGGTGCTCTCACATATATCTCTGTCAATGATGCAGGCCAGTAAGAGAAATTAAATTTAAACGTGGAAAACTAACCTTCTGGTAATACCTACCAAATGTTGTAGTGACTCTGTTTAGCTGACACCTCCTGCGTAGCATGAAGGGGTGAGGAAGGATTCCTCCTTTACAGAGGCTGTCGCCAGTCACAATGGGAGCCAACATGCTCTTTCTTATTTGGAATTTCATGTAATAATTGAGATTTTAAAAAACCTCTTTATTTCAACTCTCCCAGTTTATTCCAAACTTTCACAAATACTTCGCTGTGTAGTCATGGTCAAAATTGAACCACTTCCACCAAACATTTTTCTTTTGCCAAATTCCAGGGACAGAAATGTGCCATCACAGTTTTCCCAGCCAGTTCTATTCCCTGATGGTGTGTCTCTGCTCTTTCAAAAGCAATATGACATGAGTCCTGAAAGCTATTGCTCAGGATGGAACCATTGATAAACATAGTAATTTGCGTGGAAGAGGTGATCTGAGGATACTGTAAGCCTGAAAACCCAAACTACCCTATCCATTCTAGTGCTGCACTCAGAGCACAGAACTAAATTATGGGTGCACACTCCATCATTTCTAAATACAGTACTCCTAATGGGTTGATGCCCCTGACATTTCTGTCTGTAAGCATTGCTGACATGGCCAGTCTGCAGCAATCTGTAAGAGCAGATGATTTTTGGCCTGTCTTCAGTTCATAAACCTTTTGTTATATGCCACTTGTCACTAGAGTTCAATTAATTTAGTCTGCTGTTAGCAACGTGTGATTTGTTTTTCATCCTGTTTCACTGGTAGCTGGAGAGCCTAGTACAGAAGGGTTACTTTCATCTCTGTCCTGTAACTTTATAGCTGCTCATTTTAGAAAAGAGTGGGGATATGTTAAGCTAACCATGGTGCCAGCTTTTAGAGAGCTGTAGATTGGCTCAGACTTTTTTTGCAAGACAAGTTCCATCACAAGCCACTGTTAAAAGAAATCTTTAAGCATGAAAATTTGTTGCAACACTGTTTAGCCTATAGCCAGAAGACGCTTACACTTTCACAGTCCTAATTTAATTTTGCCCTAACAACACGCTTATCCTTGCCCGGCCTTCTCAATAAATTTCTAGCTGCTTCAGGTATGCAAATTTTTCTTCAGTGATGGCCACAGGTTACCCTAGCCAATGAAAAGTTTTCTAAAAAGAGTACAGAACAGCTCTGCTATTGAGATGGATATTTATTACTGGTGGAAGTGGCTTGGGTAAAATAAGAATCTGCCTGAATTTTCACCTAGGTACTTTCATTGCAAGTACTTAATCCTGAACATACCTTCACGCATATAGGAAGTCCTGCTGGAGTCTGGCTCATTTGAGACCTGTTTTTCCCATTCAGTCTTGCTGAATACCATGAATTTCTCTTATGCTGCTTTGTCATTTCCCCTTTATCTGAAAACTCTGAATCAATTTATGTTTCATTATGTCTCTCTATCCCACCCATAACTTCCTCCTTTAGCTTTCCATATAATTGATAGCCTTCCCGTTGACCTCAGATGTGTACCTCTTTTTGTTGTTATTGGGTAATTTAGGCTTTGAGAAAGATCTGAGTCTGCTGTCATGTAGTTGACTCACCTCAGATGAGCTATTATGTTGAAAGCTATCCTGCAGAAGTGTTTAACTGACCTTAACTTCAGCAAGTAAAGGAGCCTAAAAGGCTTTACATCTACCCGCACACCCCCTCCCCCATCTCCAGAGTAAGAGAGAAAGAAATGGAGAGCAGTTTAACTGGTGTTTCATAAATAGTTACCTAAGCAAACAAACAAATGCTTGAGCCTATTGAAAGGATTTCTACTGAGGTTTCCAAAGTCAAATACTTTAAAGAAGCATCAGACTCGATGACAATCCAGGAAGCCTCTGTATACATGTTATGTCACAGTCCTACGTTGCCTGATGATACGTGTAATATATAAACTGTATAATCCAAGATCTCTGCTCTGCTCAGTGAATGGGTGGACTATGTTCAGGGAATTAGGCAGGAACACCTACTGAAAACAGCTCTTATCTGTAAGATGCCTGCTGACGTATGACAGAAGGTGGCATCTCTTGAGGGAGGACGGGACTGCAACAACATGCTCGTGTAGCTTTCAGTTCTCCCCTGGAGAGCTAGGGTTTACCAGAGGCTCCAGAGTGATGAGGAGCAAGTCACACCAAACTTCCCACAACTGTCTGAAATCCAGAGCCCAAATTCCCTGTGCAGTCAGTGGAGAGGGGTGGTGATCAACAGCTCCAAAGCCAGATGTCTGAATGCATGAATAATTCTCAGTATGTGTTTCTCACTTCCTGCGTGCACATATTTAGCCTCTGAGACTATTCCTGGCCCCAACTAAAAACTTTTGAGAGTTGTTGTCTGAATGCATAATGTGCTACATAAAGCTAAATCCTATGAATAATCAGACTTACACATTTTAAACGTTGAATTGAAATCGGCAGAGACAATTCCACATCAGAACAATTCCACATCCACCGCCTTACCTCTCCTGGAGGCTACAGAGATTAAAGCCTTGCTAGTCACATGTGATAGAAGTGAGCTCCACAGAAAAGCCTATCCTGAAATACCCACATCTCTAATCAGAAGAACTGAATAGCATGCAGTAAATGAGTCATAGGACCACGCACTGCACAATACAAAAAAGGAATATTGTTTATTTGTTACGAGAAAGGCCATGTGGCAGGAGTGTGTGGCAGCACCAGCATTCATGAGCTAAGTGAACCACAGGCAGGAGGCTTTCTGGTAGGCTTGCAGTCTTGCAAGAAGGGATGAAAAGCAGCGGGAGACTCTTTCAGCAGTGGCAAATACCTTTGCCCAGCATCCATTTACTGTGAAGGTGGTGATGGCAGCATTCATAGGACATTGTGGTCTGGGTGGGTTCACAACTAGATGGATAAAAAACTAGTTGGATGATGGGTCACCCAAGGTAGGCTCTAACAGATTTGCTCTACTGGTGTACTTGTAACAGAGTACTGTAGGGATCTACCCTGGGGGCCATCCT
Source organism: Fregata magnificens (assembly GCA_013389945.1). Lineage (NCBI taxonomy): Eukaryota > Metazoa > Chordata > Aves > Suliformes > Fregatidae > Fregata > Fregata magnificens. The sequence goes on along the minus strand of WAAD01023303.1, from coordinate 121,720 downwards.
GTTATCTTTATTGATGTTCTAGAGGACATGATGGAGTGTGCTCTCATCAAGTTTGCAGATCACACCAGATTGGAAGGGACTGGTTGATACACTTGAGGGCAAAGCTGCCATCCACAGGGACCTAAATAAGCTGACAGGAATCTTATGAAATTCAGCAAGGACAAACACAAAGCTCTGCACCTGTGAAGGAAGAACCCTCTGCAACCACATAGCCTGGGGACCAACTGCCTGGGGAACATCTCTGCAGGAAAGGACCTGGGGTCCTGGGGGGCAGCAGACTGAACATGAGCCAGCAGTGTGCACTGGCAGCAAAGGCGGCCAAAAGTGTCCTGGGTTGTATTAACCAGAGCATAGGCAGTAGATCCAGGGAAGCGATTGTCCATCTCTACTCAGCATTCATTACACTACATTTAGACTACTGTGTCCTTTGCTGTTCTGTCCGCCCCCCCCCTCCCCAGTACAGCAAAGACGTTCATAAAGTGGAAGGAGTTCAGCAGACAGTCACCAGGACAGTTAGGACTTGAGCACTTGCCCTGTGAGGAGAAGCTGGGGGACCAGGACTGGCTCAGCCTGCAGAAGAGGCAGCTTCGGGAGCACCTAACAGCAGCTCTCCAGCACCTATGGGGAGGTTATGAAAGAGCCAGTGCCAGGCTCTTCACAACATGACAGGAAGACAAGAGCCGATAGGGTAAGTGGAATCAGGAGAAGTTGAGACTGGATTTAAGGAAAACCTTTTTTACAAAGAGGATAATCAGGCAGTGGAACAGGTTGCCCAGAGAGGTTGTGAGCAACCACATCTTGTCTTACAGATGACCCTGCTTTCAGTTGGATGAGAAACCTCTTGAGGTCCCTTCCAACCTGACTTATACAATCAACTTATGACATGACATAAGGGATGCTGGAGAAAGAAATGGCTTTGAGTAGCATGTACATAAGTATGTGAGCAAATAAATAAAAACTCACTGAATAATCAGGGTAAACCAAAATACTGAATAGCTTCTCATTCACTGAGAACTGTCAATGGTCTGCTCTGAGGAAGGCCTGGGTCCTATGCAAAGATACAGCATGCAGCTATCTCATTACTGGGTAATAATGAATATTACCAAAAGAACAAAATTTTGGTTTCACAGGCAGTCTGAATTCCATTATCATCTCCTGACTTTGAGAAGCTTGACTTTTCAGCCTTAATGTCCTTTTAGCACAGTTTTCATGTAATACTCCATAAACAACACAAGAGGTTTTACACTGAAAATGTGTTTAGATGTTTGTTTTATCATTGTGCAAAAGGTTCCTCTCCTTGACAGCTTGTCGTACCGATATGGTTTGCTTTCTTTGCACTTAATCATGCATGAAGCATAAACGGGGTGAAGGGTGTTTCATTTCAAAGTCTATGAATGGTAATCTCGCTGGCTGCTGTGCTGGCCAAGTACATTAGGATGTTATGCAGTCTGTTGGTTCAAGTGGCAGGCTTGTAAGTCCCAGGAGATAAATGCCCATATTTTTGTATCATCATGTTGGTCTCTGCCAACTGGATCTGTGTCAGACTGTTTTTGGACAGATCAACAGATCGATGCATCTGTATTCATACTCACATCAATCATCTTTTCTATTATGAGCTAAGTCCCAAAACACCTGTCTACACAAAACTCTCATTGACATCATCAGGAGCTCTCAGAGCTGCAGGATTTGATAAAAGAGTAACTGTTAAAAACAGGGAACATTTCAATAAAACATAAAGTACAGCTCTATATTTAAACATAGAAGGCCTCCCAGTACACTAGTAAGAAATTTACCTGGCCTATCTCTCTTCTATACTGCAAAGTCTCTGCTGCTAGCAATCTCTGCTCATCTTGGCCCAATGCATGCATGGAACTGGCATAACACATTCCTCTCACTAAGAAGGTAGATACACAGAGTGGCTGCCCAGAGAGGTTGTGGAGTCTCCTTCTCTGGAAATATTCAAAACCCGCCTGGACGCAGTCCTGTGCACCCTGCTCTAGGTGAACCTGCTCAAGCAGGGGGAAGGACCTCCAGAGGTCCCTTCCAACCCCCACCATTCTGTGATTCTGTGATTCTGTGTGATTTCATATAACTACTTCTTCATAAAATAAATAAGGGTTATTTGTCTCTGTGTGTGTGTGTGTGTGTGTGTGTACTCATCTGCATAATTGAGGAGGAAGAAAATTTTGACTTACAAAAGGGGAAGTAAAAGGGTGAAGATGAAAATTCAACCTATTTTCTAGTGTGCAACACGCTCCCGTCCTGCAAGATAGGTATACATCTGCTAAACTGAAACTACTGCATCTTCACTGCCGCTACTGTTTCTTCATCTGCTATCACAGAGCAACAGCAATGACAGGAGCAATGTTTGCAGAGTTGATTACTATAAATTATCTTCCTCTTAGGTGGCAGAGTGTCTTACTTACCAAAAATTATGTACATCAGAAAATATTATTTGTATCATGTCCACTCATCTGTCCTCTTACTTCACCATACCAGAAAGATCTACCTATCACAATAAAATCTTTTTGTTTTTTAAAAGAAGATTTTTAATAATGAAAGCATTAGACTTTTGTCACAGTCTGCTGCCACTGGTACTGGACAGAAATGTTGACGGGGAACTAACCTGTACTCGGAGGGTCTAAAGGAGCAGAGTATGTCTCATGTGATTGGTGTTGTCACTGAAATTACTGGTATTCTGGATAAAATGGCACCTAAAAATAATATAAAGAAGGCTTTTTCTATTTGCTTGTTTGTTTTCAGTTGTTTAGATTTTCAAAATCATAGTATCACAAGAATTGCAGTAGGTCCTTCTTATCCAGTACCTGCTTTCTGACAAGGCCAGAAGAAGGAAGAAAGTTGGAATTTAAGAACTGAGTTGCATTTTTCTAATCTAATTGCTAATGACAGAAGATTTCCCTCATCAGTAGAGAAGGATGATGCAGTAGTTGTTCAGTAGCATTCATAACCATCCCCTCTCTCCTTAGGCTACATTTTGAAATATGAGATGTACTTTTGACAGTTGGAACCAGTGGTTGAGGAGGTGTGAGTGTTGCAGTGATACGACCCTACTCTTTACTGGTTTAAGACATACGCATGTGTAGCAACTACCATCTTAACTGCTAGGAGGAAGTGAACCAGCCATTTCCAGCCCTAAAAATATGAGCCTCTGTAGCTTGAACAGAAGGACTGCATTTGGGAGCTGGAGAATGTTAACAGCCATATAATCTAGGGATCAAGAAAAGAACAGGAGTTAAAAATCCAGTATATGGCAGGTAACATATGGACACTTTAGTAGTCCTGTTTAGAATACAGGAATTAGATTATGATTTCATAATGTTATTTTTAAGACACATGCAATTTATTATAAAAACATTGTTGCTGAATACCAAATTATATTTCAGGTATTAAGCATTTTCCTGACCTGTTCTGAACAAAAGACACATTATTTATTGGGTTTGCCCAGAAGTATAGATATTTTACTGCTTATCCCTATTGAATAGCATGTCTCAGTACTTAAAGAGCCTATGTGTATGCAAAATTGATAACTACAACTGGGTTCATAAGCTGCTCAGAATGCAAAAAGATACTTATTTTCCATGTTCAAATGCCAACTGCAACCCAAAAAGATGCATTTTATGTATGACAGGTGCAAGCACTCAGATTTTACAGATGCACCTAAAGTCTCATGCTTTCAATAATTTGGCATCTCTTCTGCAGTAGATACAAAACAGATCAAACGATCAAAGGTATCAAATATCACAGGGCACTGAAATACCATTGTGTAGTTTCCAGTTGTTGTGGTTTAACCCCAGCTGGCAACTAAACACCACACAGCCGCTCGCTCACTCCCTCCCAGTGGGGTGGGGGAGAGAATTGGAAGAGTAATGGTGAGAAAACTCATGGGTTGAGATAAAGACAGCTTAACAGGTAAAGCAAAAGCTGGGCACGCAAGCAAAACAAAACAAGGAATTCATTCGCTACTTCCCATGGGCAGGCAGGTGTTCAGCCTTCTCCAGGAAAGCAGGGCTCCATCACATGTAATGATTACTTGGGAAAGCAAAACGCCATCACTCTGAACATCCCGCCCTTCCTTCTTCTTCCCCAGCTTTACATGCTGAGCATGACGCCATATGGTATGGGATATCCCTTGGGTCAGTTGGGGTCAGCTGTGCCAGCTGTGTCCCCTCCCAACTCCTTGTGCACCCCCAGCCTACTTGCTGGTGGGGTGGTGTGAGGAGCAGCAAAGGCCTTGGCTCTGTGTAAGCACTGCTCAGCAGTAACGAAAACATCCCTGTATTATCAACACTGTTTCCAGCCCAAATCCAAAACATAGCCCCATACTAGCTACTATGAAGAAAATTAATTCTATCCCAGCCAAAACCAGCACACCAGTGCTGTAAATACTCTCGAGGTACATCTATATCCTGTAAAAGAAGTTGTTTGCCTCAACATGAGTTCAGTTGACACAACCACTTTACTTGAAAGATAGGACTTAAATACAAACCTATTTCTTCTGCTAATTCTTTTAACGATTTTTAAATATCCTTGGACTGTTAGGTATTTTACAGAGCTACAATATACATAACATAATCTTCTGTAATAAGTGAGAAAGTACGTTTTTCAGTATTAGACCTAAAAGCACCTTCAGAGCTTCACTGTAAGGTTATTTATTCTGTTGTTAGTGTTTCTAGCTGTTTGTTTGTACGTCATTGGGGTTCATGTCAAAAGAATAAAGGAAAACCAATTCTGGCTACAGGAGGTCTTTTTGGTTTTCTTCAGCAGTAGGAAAGCTCAGGTAAATCCCAGGCGGTGCAGTAATCCCAGGACCACCCTGGAGTCCTTAGGGTAGAGCAGGTTGCAGCAGGATCCCACCCTATTAGATATTCCCCTCCTGCCAAGTTCAGTCACTCCAAACTTTAAGATTTCATAGAGAAACAAGGTCATTTCTGAGCTGAGCAGATGGGCGAAAGAGCTTGTGAATAATGCTTCATTGGTTTATTTTGCTTCATAAAGCCTTACAGCTTCTCAATTTTCAAAAAAACAGAGCTGAATGAAAGCAAGGCAGACACACCTTGGCACAAAATATCTCCTGCTCCTCTTCCTATGTTGAATGGCAAGGGTAGGGATGGAATGGGAAGGCCCAGTCTGAGCAGAGGTGGAAAGGTGTAAGAGGTGCCGTATTTTGTATTCCTCACCAGAAAAAGTCATATTAATGTTTCGACCCTCATAATCCAGTGACTTATTTTCATGAATTCTCCCTAGGTAAATGGACCAAGAAAGCCTCAATATTCTTATACTGCACCCCACAGTCCTCTGCAAGGCTGTGCTGAGCAGAGTTGCATGCAAGACATTTTATTGCTTAGAGCTATTGCTTCACGTTCTCTGCGCACTCGGGTGAGCGGCAGCATTACAGTGCATTAGTTCCATTTTGGAGCTCTCCTTTGTTCTCTTTTTCAAACAGAAACATGGATTGTTGGATCAATCTAGATCATAGTTATATCACTCCAGAGCCTTGGTGTGGACGTTAAAGTCTGCATACTCCATCTGGCACTACTCACACATACTGCCCAAGAATAAATGAGTCTCAAATGTGGGGTTTTCTCTTCACTCCAGTACTACTGGCAAGGGGAAGGATTTTTCTGACTGACAGAATAAAGGTCAGAAGTTGTGTGAAAATATGGCAGACTCTAAATGTGGGCCTCACCTAAATCTGGGCCAGAAGTACTAAATTGACTCTATTCACTTCTATTTTACATCACAAGTTGAACTTTCAGATTGCAGTTCCCTCATTACTTCAGGGCTTTTTTTTTAAGGTTTTTTACAAACTAGGTAAAAAAGCTACTGGGTTTATTGGAGAATTTGCTGTGCAAAACCCTCTGTTGTGCGAGAGGTCAAGCCAGATGAATGCAATGGTTCTTTTTGGCTCCAAAATCAATAACTCTTTGGAATTACTGCAAAGACTTGGTGTACTACTGCCAACTCTTCAAAAGAAAAAAATCTATTTTCTGTGTCCTTATACTCACCCTGTCCACTTTGAAATTATACTGCTCATTGACAGAATTAATACAAGTGCAGTTCCCAGTTTAATTGATGTAGCATTTTTTCAGTGTAGAAAATACAATTCTTTGTAGTAACTGATTCGTTACAAGTAAATAAAGGGTAATTATGTAGCCTGCTGTTCATTATATTACACAATCCATTTAAGCTCCTGCTCTACAGATGTTTAAGTCTATACAGATGCTTGGCAGCAGACTGAGGGCATATTTACTGCATATCTGCAGCAAGCAGGGACCAAAGTCACTAAATCTGCAAAATGTTCTAAGAGATCATACAGATTTCCTAGCTGCTGTCCAGCATTGCATAGATGCTTTGTCATGGAGTTGTACATAAGTTACTTAGTCCTGCTTGTGAAGGCATTAATTAACTGAGGGAGAGTAGCCCACAGATGCAGCTAGTCTTGCTTCCAGCTGCAAACTGTGTGCCTGCAGCTTGTTTGTGTGCCTCAGCATTAAAGTCCCCTGCAGTGCCAATTTGGAGGCTGGTCTTTTTATTAAGCAAGTGTCAACTGTTTGCAGGGCAGATTTAGAAAAGAAAGCAACCAATGTAAAAGAAAATTCATATTTTTGAAAGTTTAGCTTTGCCTGTGTTAAAAGCAAGGCTGTGTACAATGAACTATGAAAATATGGCAAGCAATGACAATGTCTCAACTGATAATATCTACAGGAAATAAAACCCTGCAGAAATCTCAACTTCCTATCAAAAACAGCCCAGACGTTATACACATGGCTCGTACAGCTAAGAACCTGGAACTAGAGTGTGCTGAAGTGCTAAACGGGCTTTTGACAGCACTAGCCTCTTGCAGGACAGAGAGGGTGAGTTTTCCATTTCACTGCATTTCTTTAGTTCCATTCAGTGACTATTTAATTCAAACCTGAGAAACCAGCTGGGAGTTGAAAAAGCAGAGAAGATGATATTCTTCCTCAGACCTCTCAGAAAAATGGGAGGGGAAGAGGAGATCTACTATGACTTCTGAAAGCTTAGCAAGATTGGGACCAGAAAGAAATATTGCTGTTCAATTCATTAGTAGATATAGCTCCCCTTCTTTAAAAAGTCAGCTAGTTTTAAATGTGAGGCTATTTTCCCCCATTTAAAAGATGCTCTCAGTACATTTCAGGTAGTTTTTTCTTTCTTTCTGTGAATGCTTGGTCCAAATCATACATAAGAAAGGAACTAGCAGCTGGTAAATAAGCAATGAGGTGGTTTCACAGTTTATAATATTATAGAAATACTGGAGGCAGAGAGAAAGAATAAATACTATTTATTGTTCCATTGTTCAAGTCAGGAGGGTTCAATTTGTGATCTGCAGGTTTTGTACAGTCTGTTAAGACAGCTCCTCTGGCTCACAGCCCATTCTTCATTGCTGTCTTTCCTAGTGATTTGTCAGGACCAACCTGCAAGGCAGATGAAACACTCTGTTGGCAGAAGCCTTGTCCAAGCTCCTCTCTTTCCTAGGAATGCTGCCACCAGGTGGGTGCACATCCAGGTCTGTGGCAGGATAGGGACCGAAGGAACCTGCAGAGATCCTCTACTGCCCATGCACTGTAAGTGTGGTCACATATTAATGGGCCAGCCTTCCTCTGACACTAGAGGAAGGTCTGAGGCTCGCTGTATATAACTTGCTTAAACAAATGTGAGTAGATTACAATGTGTGGTAGCAAAAGGAATCAACATTCCCTTTGGAAAAAGGCTTATGCAAACAGGATAAAAATCAGCTATTTAAACTGTGCTTTTCAGCTTCCTGATTTACAATAATGATATTTAAATCTCTCTGTTTTAACCAACGCACTAGCAAGAAACTATGTCAGTATTCAGAAGTTATCTGTACCCTCACGTTTAGGTCGGCAAACCAGTCCATTTCCAAGCAGGGAACAAATTAATTCAAAATCTTTGATTTCCTGTAGGGGATTGTGTGTGTGTGTGTGTGTGTGTGTGTGAAGAGGTTCATTAGGAGGTTGTGTTACTTTTATCATATCTGGATGAAAATTTAAATTCTTGCGGCCGAAGTGCCAGCCATGAAGTGGAATGAGACATGTTGATTAAAAGGAATCAAAAAAAGGGAAAAAGAATATTGCTTTTTCAGAGGTGCAAATCGCAAGCCAGGCCATGGCGAAAAGCTGCTTGTCTGCACTGTTTATTTCATAAACTTCAGCTCTCAAAGTTCTTTGAGGAAAACTGGCAGATTACTAGAGCTCTGCTAATACTTTGGACTTCTCAGGTTTTATTCATTTCAAGCTGTTTATTCTCACTATTAAAAAGGTTTTCTATATTTCAAGAGCATAGCAATAGTATGACTATATTGGCAACACTTCTTATGCAATAGACAATATGGTGTTTCCATGGGAAAAGACAATCTTCTGGATTTTAATAGACCCAAAATGGCCTTTATTCTGTATAAGACTAACAAGAAAGTTTTGAAAAACCTTCCTTGCTGGGGGACAAGTTTTAAAAAAACAGTCTGATGTATAAGAACAAAAATATAATACTAATTATATGTAGTTTCTCATTATGATTGCATAAAAGCTTCTGTTACCGTATATGATGTTAATGATGTATATATAATGATGTATGTATATATAATGATGTATATATAATGATGTATAATAATGACACAATATGATGTATATATCTGTAAGTTAGATAGGCTGGCTTGAGAATCATGGCTTGATATCCTCACATTTCCTTAGGTATACAAAAATAGGCTTTCGTGCTGAAGGAAGGGGAAATGCTTCTGTCAGTTTGGTGAAAGAAGCAGCCAGTTGCTGGTGAGGTGGAACAGTGATCTGCAACTGCAGAAATGCTTCTATTCCCTAGTATCAAGCCAGTGCCAAGTGAGGGAAATTGCTAGAAAAAAAACATTAAGCATTCACTGAATATTTATGAGTTGGGGCTGGGTTTTACTAAACAGTTGATCATCTCCAGCAAGCTTTATAGATTTTCATTATATTGTGGAGAAGGTAGTTTACTTGTTTGTTGGTCGTGTCATTAAAATCATCTTCATGTTATATACAAAATAGATAACTGCTGCTAACTTTGATTTCTGAAAGTTCAGGAGCCTCTCTTCCTCTTTCAAAAGATGTGCAAATCCTTCCTTATGTTCCTTAGACGAGGGTTGTTGTGAGAGGGTTAGTGAGGGAGACTTCAGAGCACATGCCATTCTGTTCCTGGTTTCCTGGAGTTTTTAAGCTTGCAGTACTCATTTCCCTGATCTAAACCCTCCATCCTGGAGGCAGACAGCACAAACTTTCCTCTTGTGGTTAGGAAACCTAACTTGTCCCTGGGTTGTCTAGGGCCACATGTCTTGCAATCCTTCTATGCCTACTCATATTTCATCCAGCTTCTCTTGCATTTAGTTGAAATGTTGCTAAAGCAACAAAGTTTTGCCTCAGGGCACTCCTTCTGTGTCAGGAAGTCCTTTTGGGATTCTGCTGGATCAAGGGATAGCTGGTTTCTCTAGCACATACTGACTTTCGCAACCCAACATTTGGAGCAGGGGCTGAACCACAGCTGGGAGGAAGACAATAATACTGATAGCTACAGCAGTGCCTGCTCCAGGCTGGCAGGTGCTTGTGCTGTGTTCCCCTGCAACTGCTGGATGGTTTCTGCTATTGTCAACTTACAGGTGAATCACCAAAAAGGTGTATATACTGTCTGACTAATTACATTGCTCCATTTTTCTTTCCAAACTATTTGGCAAGTTTTGCTGACATAGTTGAGTTTTTACATTCCAATGAAAAAAGTGTTGGGTTTGGCTTCCCACCCCCATCAAAAAGAGATACTGAATTCCTCTTTGGGGTAGGGAATGGTTATCTGAGAAGGTTACAAAGACACATATAATAGTCAAGAAGTGATAAAGACATGATCAGAAACTTCAGCTTGAGGGCTTAAGCAGGTGTGACTCTGAAATAGTATGACAGAAGCAGTGCTGCTGTGAACAAATCCACAAGCACAAGACACAGCGAAAAAGGACTTGAGATCATGGATAATGTCAACATATGGACAGAGGAAAAGTAAAGGGACCTAATTCATCTGAGAAATTTTTATACATATATAGGCACAGACTTTCCACTTCTGATTTCAGACAGACATGAATGTTGATAGTTCCTGCCTTTTGTTTTTGCTCTGCCATTTTTTTGGTTGTTTCTATCGATCATTGGTCACCAATACTACAAGAATTATACCATTCAGCTACCATTATTCTAACCCCATGTTATCTACAGTATCCTGATTTCTTTTTATGGCCAATTTAATGCTTATTTAATTGAAATTTCTTAATATGTAATTTCAACTACTCATTACAAACACAGAAAACGTATCAAGTGAGTTATGGATTGCATCAGTGGGTGACTTGACATTGCAATATTTCAAGAACACCAAGTTATTAAAAAATTTCTTTTAAAAAGAATGAGAAAAAAATCAATATTCAGTACTTCAGAATTTAAGTATACTACCTGAACTAAATGAAAGGGTTTTCAATCAGGCAGCTACTAGGGAATAAAAGGACCTTCCGTATAGAAACCTTTGCCCAACTTTTGCAAGCCAAATAATAGAATGGCAGATGCAATTACTGTCTGAGGGGTTTAGAGCAACGAGGTAATCTTTTTGGGATATGTCATCACTGGAATTAAACGCAGTGGAATGAATGGAAGGGTTGGTAGGTCCTGTCTTGTTGTCACAGCAGAAGCCATTAGAGAGTAAGAGTAAGGAACCTGTTTTTTTGTTTTCTCCTAACCCAAACTAGCTGATCCAAGAACAACTCCTTGGATGAAATTTTAAGTACCCATGGTTTTTACCAGCTCATGGACATGCCAAAGGTCACGGTGGGTAGGAGCAAAGGACAAAGTGCCTGTGACATGTTTCTCTACTGTCCAGCCCCGTTGCAGGACCTGGGGATGTTCGCATGGGGGTCGAGCTCTGGAGGACACAGTATAAGTCACATGGAAGCGATTTGTCATCTGTGGTGAGAGAGGCAGCACCAGGACCACCCATGGATACCCAACACAATCTGCCTGTGTAGCAGATGGAGTTAAAACAGGAGCAAAGCTCTCACATGCCTCATGTGGGCATGTGTGTCATCTCCCAGTACTTGCTGTGGAAGGAAGAGAGGGTAGCTGTGGGAGAGCACTATCATCAATCTCGTCATCCATCTGTATTTGCAGGCTTTTATCTGTTAGAGGATGAAGTTTATGGTGGCTATAAAACCCCACCCAGAGCTAAAAGGCAGAGCACTTATGGTAGGCTGGAAGCTGTTCGTGGAACTGTGCACCACACATACAAATGGTTACTCAAAATTGAAATTCTCTTTCCAGCTGCGTCTGCTTTTTGTGGCAAGAATGTGCAATTTTTATAGACAGCTATGCTATGACCTTGTCAGAAAAAGGGTCATTATGTAAGTAGGATGCGTCATAAGCAGTCATTACTTCCAGTACTCACTAAAAAAATACCAATATCGACAAGGATATGAACAGCTTCAAAAATTAAACTTATATGATGAAGGCCTTAGAATGTAATAACTAACAGCTCTTCCAAAAGCCATATGATGGAATAATTCTCTCAAATGTGTTACCCAGTCATCTGGACATGCTGCTAAGTATGAAATACAGCATAATTACAGATCTTTATCTCTCAAATCAAGATCATTCCCTTTATGATTCCCCCCAGCTATATAACAATGTAATTATTTTGCTTATATTAACATTTTTTGCTGAATATTGTTTTCTCACACTGCAGCTATTTAAAGTCACATGGTGAGGTTTAATCTTCTCTTTAATATAATTCAAGGAGGATAAAAATTACCTTTAAATAAGTTTGCAAGTTTGTTTTCTTTTGCTTCTGAGGCATAAACAAAAATTTGTTTAGCAAAAAACATGGTCTGAAAGTTGAATTTACCTGGGAGAGGAAATATAAACCTGAATTCAGCACATTCTTGAAAACTCAAACTAAGGAAAACCCATTTCCTGAATTTTCTTGAATTTTTGATCCCTTTCTTTCAGAAATATTGCTTCTTTATAGCAATGTGACAGTAAAAAATATCAATGGGGAAGACAGCAACACTCTAACTAAGAAGAAGTGAGAAAAGATTTTCACAAATAATTGATTCTGCAGTCTTTTTGGATCAATTTTCCAATTTCCAGAATGTTTGCGGATGGGAACATGCAATAGCTTCCCTGGATATTTTATTTTCTGTAGTTGTGGTATCTTGTGAGCAAGTAACTATTTCTATTTTTCACGAAAGTCTTTGTGAATGATGCATCTTGAGGTCTGAGAGACTGTATGTGCCTCACTGCACTGCCAACTACCCCCCTTCCAAAAGGAGTTTCAGTATATCGTAGCAGCCCATTCTCCTGTAGAATTAAGAGTTAATGAAAATGGTTTTAACACTATCATCTGTGCTAAACCTACATCCATACTGGTATACTAAACATGATAAGGGCATACTCACAAGCCCTGGCCCATGATGCTCTTTATTTGTTCATGTACTCCTTATGCATATTTTTGACTGATGCTAACTATCACTTTCCCAGCCAATGCCAGTCTAAGGTGAGAGGATAGCATGGGCCAGGGACTGTCCCAGTGGACATCAATGGGGTCTAAGCAATGAAGTGGAAGAGAATTTAACTACTGAGGCACAAACTGTGCAGTGACACTGTCTGCAGGGCTAAAGAACAGATCCCACACCATTTTCTTTACTAGCACTTCCTACTAGGTTGCCATGACTTAGGTGTTTAACAGCGTATTAACCAGGATGTGCTAGGATCTTTCTGTCACAAAAAGGTATGTGAGCCAACAAGTTTTGAAGAACATATTTAAACTTACGTTGCTGACAAAGTTGTACTTTAACATGGCTTGGCTAGTTGAGATCCCCAAGGCTAAAGTATAACAAGACTATATACACCAGGGTTTGACAACGCAGTAATTATTTCTAAAATGAATGGTTTGGGATGTGGTTTACGAGAATGTCGCTGATGTTTATTACAGGAAAATTATGGGGCTTTTGTAACTTCCTTCGCTTTTGATTTTTCCCACCTGTTTTAACATGCAGTCTCTGCTGTCTGCTGGGTCTGAAAGCAATCAGCATTTGGGGTTGTTAACACAAAAGTGGGACAGGATAAAACTTACTTCAAGATAGCATTGCTCCTCAGCTTCCTTTTTCAGGCCTCTATGTGCCCTCCCATTCAAGCCTTTTTGGTCAGAATTTCCAAATTCAAATATCAGGTTTTGCCCTCCTCATTTTAAAAACCTTCCTTTCAGTGTGGCTATTACATGTCTCAGTGACACACGGCCCAAATCAGCTGCTCCCAGAACATCCCAGAGTGATGTTTCTCTCTTTCTCCATGGGGAGACCTTCAGTGTTTTAAACAGCAAAACACATGTATGCAGTCAACAGGAGCCCAGCTTCCTCTGAAGAGCCACCCTGAGGAAGAAGAGGAGGTGAGGAGAAACAAAGGCATCCATCAGCCCCTTCCTCGACACAGCATGGGACAGCACACTGCCAGGTGGGCACAAAGCTGCCATCAGCCGCCCATCCTCCCCTTCTCACTGCTACTGCGGAGGCTTCTTGCCAAACGCCTGCAAATCGAAAAACATTTGTTTTGCACTATAAAAACCAGTGGCTAACAGCTGCACATGTTGTCTCCAGTGTTGTAAACCTGTCATCGGCACAGTAGTGTTTACATATGGCTACAAGGCCCTCGTAGCTGGGAATCCCTACACAGTGCAACGGCAGCCAATGCTTTCCTGACAGCTGTGTCAACTGGAAGCAGCACAGCCAGCTTATTTGTTTCAACAGAAGCCTCAGTAAGCCCCCACCCCAAGGACACAAATCAGGTTCTTTCATTTTTTTAATGAGTTCAATGTTAATAATAGATCAACTGCAGTGTAGATGCTGGAATGGAAATAGCTGGCATTTCCCTAACAAGGCACATAATTCTCTTAGAAATAATAGATCTCAACTGAAAACGTTACAGCCAGCCAGGCAGCACTTACAATGCATGACGAAGTAAGTGTCCAAAATGAAATCAAAATCTGGGAAACATGCAAAGGTGCTAATTTTCTACATCAGTGGGATTTATCAAGTTCCTACTAATTAATATGAAAAGTTGTTTGGTTGTTCAATTGATAGGGCTCTGTTTTGCTTGCACAGACATTTGAAAGACATTGATTTAGATATTGCAGGAACTTCTAGATTAGCAGAATGCTTTTAAACCAGTAAATCAATTCTTTCTGCATTATAAGTGGCAGTTATTAAATAGAGGAATTTTTTTTATCCCTATCTTAGTTACAAGGTTCCTATCTGTTGAGACAAACTGTTACAATTTTTTTGATATACACGTACAAAAGCTTTTCTTGAAAAATTAAAGTTTAATTCATTGTTTCTTCCACCGTCTTCCATTACTTAAAAATATTTATTAACCTTCCCTGTTCAAAATGGGTCATTTACCCAGGATTCTTTGCATAGTATGATTTGAAGTTGCTTGGCAAGAGGGAAAGATAAGAGAAATACATAAATAAGTATTTGCTTCAGAGCACATGTCATCCCATAGAACTCTGTCCTCAGATCATTAAAACTGAGGTTAACTTGCTTACCTTCACAGCGGGCATTATTCCATAGTTATTCCTTAGTTGTAAAAGAAAGAAGTGCAGGCACATATTCTCCAACTTGGCCAGTGTACATTTGCTCCAAATCTAGATTTAAAAAAAAGAAAAATCCAGTCCTTTCCTGACGGAGCAGATGGAGTCCTGTCACCCTGTGACATAGTGTTCACATAGTGGAACAATTTCAGATTGGGAGTAACTATCCTCACTAGTTTCTGGACTGAGGTAGTCTCTCTACTTTCCACAGGATTTTATTTTGCACACCTTCAGGGCCTATAGGTGTGTTGACAACCTCTAATAAAATGCTGCAGCATTCCCAAGTCATTTTTAACAAGGGCTGGTGCCAGCATCCAGCACAGAACAGAACAGCATGGTGGGTACACACCCGGGTTTTGAAAGCACTATATTCTGCTGATGCTTTGCTGAGGTGATTTTTTACATTGGTTTCTGGAACAGACTTGGCCAGCAGGCACAGGTTCGCTCCATTGCATAGTGTGGATATTCTTCCTGAGCATAGGTCTTTGGAAAAGGTAAGGCCTGATCCTGCAGTATGCCAAGCACCTCTGAGTGAAATGCAAAGTATTCCGCACCTCCAAAGTTTGCAGCACCTTACAGCATTGGTCTCTTATATTTCAATTCCCCAAGCATTACTAATCTTACCCTTAAGCGTTACTAATGTTACAGTTATCAGGGGTGGGATACTTAATCATGACCATAATAGTCTTGTTTTGCTGGTGTCTGCCCGTTTGGCCTATGAAAGCCATGGCTTTTGAAAGCCCTTAGACTCTCAATAGAAAAACGCAGACTGAAATGCTGTCACAGTGCTAGAGAACTTCACTGCTGGGAATGACTGGGAGCGTGGTCTGCAGCCAGCACCACTGCGTGACATTACTCTGTTTAAAAAGGGTGACCAGAGCCAGTTCTTCTGCTCTAAGGACACACCTTGGAGGAGGTCAAATACCTGCTGAGCCACCTCTCCCCTCCTGTAGACACTCCACAAGTCAGCATCCATACCCTGTGGCTGGGGCCTCGTTGTCCTGGTGGCTAGTCAGTGCTCATGGTCATCCTGATGACACACTCCTCATATCTAACCACAGTAATTTTGGGGGCTGCTTTGATTAGCAGTCCCTGGATCAATGGGTGGTCACCAAGCTGCTAACTAGTCATTAGTCTTTGTTCTACCCAAAGGGCATTGATCCTAGTTTACCTAAAATATTTTCTTTAAAAGTTTTGTCTTTGAACAAGGATTGAAAGCACCAGCCTGAACTAGCTCTTAATCTTATGTATTATAGATTATACTAAATTAGATAGGATTTGAAAAATTACCTCTAAATGTCTCATAATTATTAATCATCATCCAGAGTCTGCCAGCCCCCACAGGATGATCAAAGAACATTTTTTTGCCTTTGTGTTGTTTTGCTACACACAGGTAAAGGTTATGGTATTCTCATTCAATATTTCTTACTTCCTTAACATTAATGACAAAAACAGGCATCAAAAGTGTAACACTTTTAGAATAGATTCATTTTAGCCCCCTATTTGTATTCATTGGTTTTATTACCAGCATCACATGTTATCTGATACTGTCTGGCATTTTAAAAGGGAGGATGACTTTATGCAGTAAGGGCAATAACTAATAAAATAGTAAAATAGCATTGTGTTCCAGCAGATAAATATATATTAGCGTTTCTTAGAACTAGGCCTACTGACCAGCCAATGAAAAGGGAATTAATCTAATTTACTGTTATAAGATTTTTATCTAGGAATGTGTACATTAGTCTTTATGTGATTAATATACATTAGTGCCAGAACACCCTTTTCATGTCCTTAGTAATTAGCTGTTGCATGATGTGAGGCCGTAACACTGTCTACTTAAAAGTGATTATGATCTATCATGTATTGGCCTATTCAGGCTTTTAAGTTTGAGGCTCTTTCTCAAGAAGAACTACAGATTTTTTATTTGTGGCTGTTCCACATGGAAGCCTAAAAATTTTCACGAATACCTTTTGTTGAAAGAAGAGCATGAAAGCCATAGTAACAACAACAATAGTTGTGAAAAAGACATTCAGTTTGATTGAAGTTTTGGGTACTCTCGAAATAACATCAATAATTCTTCTCCAAAAAGAACACATGGATTGCAATATAGGTCACCTATTTCAGATGTTAAGTTTAACAAATAGGGAACTGTGTTTTAGGATGCCTTCTAAACTTGAATTTTTTATTATTCCTTTTTTCTCTATTTCCTTCCTCTTCCAAAAAATTTTTCTTCAGAATCTGAAGGCACCCTCCAATAACATGCTACATTGCATGTTTAGGGGTTAGTTGTATATAACTCTGAACCCCAAAAATTTGAAGTAGAGTTCCAAATTCTGAAATATTATTAAAATTATTGAGATTCAGATAAGAAGTGGATCAATTTTTGCAAAAATTATTACATGCACTTTTCAGGCATCTATGTTTGTTTGAAGCATAAGTATACACTAAGCTAATTACATGAATTGCCTTAATCAAATTCAGTCTTCATGGAACTTGCAAAGGCAAGCTGAGCAATGGAAGATGAAGGATAAAACTGAAGGTGTCCTAATGCGGATGTGAATAAACGGATAAAGCAGGAGTAGCCGAGGCTGACTTCTGAACAGCCTTGGGTATTTTCGGATGGCAGAGCTGCAAAATACAGATATCTTTTTTTAAGGTTTTACATAATTTAAATATCTCATAGCAAAACTGGGACCCTCAAAAGTCACAGTGCTGCCAGGGCTGAGCCAGTGAGCGGAAACATGTTGAAATGCCGCAGTGGTTTAGATGCCCCTGATCGGGTGTTAAAGTGGCACTTAAGTCTCTAGTACCAAGAGGTTACAGTTACAGTCACTAAAAGAAATCTTGATACTCACGTACGTTTTCCAGTGAAGGAAGGAGAATAAGCTGCACAGGTATGAAATGCCATCATACTGTTATCACTAGGGTTCAAACTAGCTCTGTATCTGTTGGACTATTTCTTTTAAAATAATGCATCTTTTAACGGCAGTGGTACAAAGCTCTGTATAGTCCAGCTTTCTGCCTTCTGTGTGAATTATATGAGCTAAGTCCTAATTTGCTCAGTTGCTTTGGCTTGAGTGGGTATTACTCTGAAAAAAGATCACTTGTGATCATATGATTGCTCACCTTAAAACGACTAGGAAATTGTATTGGATTTTTGTTCTCCAATTGATCTAGCCTCTCATGAGTCAGAGAAAGTGGAGCTTTTGATTTTTCTTTTTTGGTAGATGCAGCCTTTTTTCTGATATCTGCATCTTCTGTGGCCTGCTGTTCTTGTTTTATCTTTCTGGTCTGAATTACAGTTGCTTTTGTTGTAATTTAACTGACTTAAGGATCTGGTTTCATGGACACCACCAAACTGACTGAAGTCTCCCGTTCCCAGGCAATGCAGCTGGGCCATACAAAGGTGCTATATCCATAATAGTTACTCTAATAACAGAATATTTTCCCAAACCAATGCTGTTAGAGACAACCAAAAAATTGGGTACAGTCAAATTCATAACAGGTACAAGCTAATGGATTATTTGAATATGAGGATTTCTTGTTCACTGAAATCTGACACTAGTATTAGTGTAACTGTCTGCTTAATTTATGGGGACATGGCTGGCATTTAGGAAGATCAAGAGAATTATATGCATGGTACCTCTGTTAGCCTTCCTGGCAGCATACATATACTAAAAGCAGGGCACAGTAGTGTAAGAAACACTGGTCTTGAAATGGCTCTCCATCTTGAAAAGTCTTGTGTATTGGGTCTGGCTAAGATGGAGTTAATTTTCCCCATAGCAGCCCTCATAGTGCTGTGCTTTGTACTGGTAGTTAGAAAGGTGTTCGTAACACACCAGTGTTTTGGATACTGCCGAGCAGTGCTTGCACAGCATCAGGGCTGTCTCTCCAACACTCCCCCCTCACCAGTAGGCTGGGGGTGGGCAAGGTCTTTCCTCCTATACTCGACGCTGGTGAGGCTGCACCTCGAATATTGTGTCTAGTATTGGGCATCTCACTATAAGAAAGACATTGAGCTGCTGGAGCGTGTCCAAAGAAGAGCATCGGGACTGGTGAAGGGTCTAGAGCACAAGTCTTATGAGGAGCGGCTCAGGGAACTGGGGTTGTTTAGCCTGGAGAAGAGGAGGCTGAGGGGAAACCTTATCGCTCTCTACAACTACCTGAAAGGAGGCTGTAGCGAGGTGGGGGTCGGTCTCTTCTCCCAAGTATCAAGCAATAGGACGAGAGGAAATGGCCTCAAGTTACACCAGGGGAGGATTAGACTGGGTATTAGGAAATATTACTTCACTGAAAGGGTTATGAGGGATTGGAACAGGCTGCCCAGGGACGTGGTTGAGTCACCATCCCTGGAGGTATTTAAAAAGCATTTGGATGTGGTGCTTAGGGACATGGTTTAGTGGTGAACTGGCAGTGTTAGGTTTACGGTTGGACTCGATGATCTTAAAGGTCTTTTCCAACCTATACGATTCTGTGTAATTCTGTGTAATCTTGGGAGGGGACATAGCCAGGACAGCTGACCCAAAATGACCAAAGGGATATTCCATACCATATGACATCAGCTCAGCAGTAAAAGCTAAGAGAAAGGATTACAGATTCATTATTACAGCGTTTGTCTTCCGGAGCAACCGCTACACATACTGAAGCCCTACTTCCTGGGAAGTGACTGGACGTTGCCTGCTGATGGGAAGTAGAGAATAAATCTTTTGCTTTCCTTTGCTTCCACGCACAGCCTTTGCTTTTGCTTTATTAAACTGCCTTTATCTTGACCCACGAGTGTTTTTCCATCTCATTTTCTCCACCCCCGTCCTGCTGAGGAAGGGAGTGATAGAGTGGCTTGGTGGGCACCTGGCATCCAGCCAAGGTCAACCCACTACATCTTGTTACAGGAGCTGCCTATTGCCTATACCAATAGATGTGTGAAATTGTGTCATGCTTAACTATGGTTACAAGCTGTGTGCTGTTTTTCTTGGCATGCTGAAAATGTGCCCTCTGGAATGTCACTGCTTGCCTGCGCACCATTCTCCACTAAGCTCTTGTGGCTCCCCTGGCAATCGGCTGGCTTAAAACACAGCAGAGGAAAACATGGAGCAAGCACAGAAGATTTAGGTAAAATAAACCTAAAATATTAACACACTGAAACCAGCACAACTCTTGTGAGGGTCCAGCACTATCTGGTATCTGAAACCTGCAGGTTACAGCCATGGAGTTGGGTTTCTCAGAAAGCTGAGAATGGAAAATGTACAGATGCCCTATTATGACACAAAATCGTGGCTTTGACAGTAAGGAAATGTTAACTCTCCCTTAAAAGGCGATGCAGGTGCAGGTTTCATGGGAAGGTTTACTCATGGTAAACTTCAGTTCAAGTTTCTCACTCAGCTGGTCTTTCTGTCCACCATATATGAAGAAATACCCATATGAAGAGCTCTTTTTAACCATAATGGAAAAGGATCTGCTTAACTCAATAAACTTAGTAAACTGACAAGGAGTGTATTCAGGGGGGAAATGAGAAGGTTTGTAAAGAGCAGAGCACTGAAATTCAGTCCAGGCTGCCAGGAGGGGAAATGCAGACGAAAAACATGAACAAGTTTTATGATGAGACTCATCAGAAATATTTAAGGCAAATGCTGTCTATGATAACAAGGACATACAGACACAATGAGCCAGGATGTCCCTTACCTCAAGTTTTCTAACTACATTTTTAAATATGTACTCTCACTTTGAAGTAGTTCTGGAGCGGAGACTAGATTCATTTCTGAAGCTTGTCAGACTCCCTCATTTAAAACTGATAATATTCTATGTGCCCATAGGCATAACTAAAAAAGTCATGAATCAGTATTTTCAGAGGGTTAGGTAAGAAAAATGGCAGCTGAAAAGGGTGTGTTAAAATCCTTTCCTCTTTGTGCAAGGCTAAGCAACACTGCTTATGATCATTTATTTAGGTTGTGTCATTATGGGATCCAAGTTAAACACAGAACTTTTGACAAGGCTGAGCAGCTCATATGCTCCCCAGGATGTCTGCTGTTTCTAATCTAGCTGCTACCATCTGGGCACTGTGAACAAACAAATGCACGAGCTAAGCCGGGCGGGTCTTATGCCACTTCCAAGAACTAAACACCTCTAAAGTGAAACATGGGGAATTATACAATTTCTTTTTCATTAAATTTGAATGGATGCATACAGCTATGGGCTATACCCTGAAGTCTTATAATAGCAAAATCCCCTTTGAAGTTGTCCAGCAGCAATTTACACTGTCAGCCGTTTTCACGGATTTTTAGTCATCCTTTCCTCAGGCCTCGGCTCGAATGAGAGCTTGCCTGAGGAAAGATCTGAATGCGGTCTTTGCTGATTAAATGAGAGGTCATTATTACTGTAAGCCATGAACTGAACAGTTCTCACCAGGCTGGCTTCTTTAGAACTTACACAGCTGTTGCCTCTCTACATATTTTTTCACATATATATATATATAAAATATATATATATATAAAAATAAACATTTGTCAGAGTACTGTTCTATAGCAAGGAGCAGATACAAAGCAAGACTCCGTGATGTTTAGAGAACTGCTGGCTTTCATATCAGGATCTTCCTGAGCCTAAGGAAAACTCTTATGGAACCAGTTCTTCTCATCCTTGAAAATTGCACCATATACTCTGGTCAAGATCAGGCACATGTTAGTATAAGGGAGACTAGGGTGGACACATTTGGGAAGGATGTGATCATTCTGCTTTTGCTTAACCTCATCACTGCTTTGGATGTCTTTCTGTCCTACTTTTCTTTCATTTGGTTGATGATATACTTTGGTTGGAAATATACTATGGTGGAAATATACTCAAGATAATAGATTGATATAATTCCTGTGAGTAACTTACAATAAAGTTATTACATGGTTTTTGTGTGTCCTGTAAAAAAAAGCAATAACAAAATGTTTTCAACGTATCATTAATTCATTTTATTATAACCATAAAATGTATTGACTAGGAGTAGTATTAGGTCTATGTTTTTCAACCCATTTTTCTTGCTACTGCAATAATGCTTCAGCAAAACTACTTCTTTTTCTCCCTCATGCTGCATAGCTCCTGCACATTCATTCTTCTGCTAATATAGGGGGGGAAGTTATGATGCTGAAAGCAAAACTTTTGCCCTCTGATTTTTCATACTGAAAAGGCTGTATGATTTAGTTGCTGTCTTCGTTGGTGTAACTGAAAAAGGATTAAAAATATGCAAGTTGCTAGCAAAGGGCAAAAGCAAGGACTATCCATAAATCAGTAAAGGATGGAGGACCTTTAAATTATTTATTTTTAATTATTATAGTTAATAATAATTTAATGTAGCCTAGAATAAATGAATTGATCATTATTGATTTTTGTGATGACTTCAGAACAGAGAACTCTCATTCTGGCTTAACAAATTGACTGATAAACTGACTACATTGTTAAACATTAGCCTGGAAGTAAAAGATAAGAAAGCACATGCTTTGTCCTCTGATCAAGCAAGTTGTCAGTCAAAGCTGCAGAAATATAGCTAAGGAGTTTAAGAACTGAGGCAACATAAGTTCAAGACCCAGGAGGGGAAACATAAGACCAGACAATATGCCAATTAATGGAATTAAACCAAAAAGTTTTAAAAGGGGTTTCCCTCAGGAGACAGCATGAAAGAAAAGGCAACAGTTAATTCAATAAGGACAAAAGCACAAATGAGCTAACTATGAAAGGATCAGAATATTTACAGATGATGGTGTCTGAAGAATTAAGGAACACTAGCTTGCAATTACTGTGAATTTATTATGCCCCAGTAGCTTGTTCTAATTTGGTCTCGTCTATCCTCTGAACCTTGATGATGCTCATCCTTAAATTCCAGAGCAAAAGAAATAATCCCTTTCTAGTTGCAGTCAGACTATGAAACCGATTATGATCAGCAAAAATTCAAAGACTATAACACACAAAAGCAATTTCACTGAAGTTTCCTGTCCATCATCTGTATCAGCGCTTGCAGGCTTCACAGCAATTTAAGGTTTATTTTAGCAATGTTGTGTTCGTGAAGTCCATGAGCAATACAGGTCCTCACGCTCCCCTTCCCACGCAGTGCAAGGCAGAGAAGGATAAGATGGAGACAACAGCACAGAAAGTCCCCTTTCATGTGCTGGACTCTGGCAGGCGTGGGTGTGAAGGTGTGCGTGCAGACAGGAGTTGTTCCTTGTGCTGGGTTTGTTGCTGAGGCAGCCAGGGCCTCTCCCAGGAAGGAGGTCTCACCACCCAACAGGAGATGCCTTTCAGAGCTGTTTCACAAACTCTGCAAGGAGCATCCCTGGTGTTAATAAATGTCTGAGACTTGCAAATCATATTTTACCCTACACATCGTGGAGATACTTTAAACTAGAAAAGGGGACATAATAAAAGGAAAGTAGGAGGAAGTTTTAGTGTCTCTGTGACTGAGATTCAAAGGGCTCCAAATATTTCAACTTTACAGAACTGTATGTTCATAAATCTGCATGAACCAGCATCCTTCCCAAGGTGAAAACTGATGCTGAGGTATTCGGAACGTCCCACAAACATAACATCCTGGCAAGCAGCCACATCCCTCAGTGAACCACAGAGCTCTGAACTGAAAGGGAACTGGCCCTCAGTGGCCCCTCCAGGACAGAGGAATATGCTGTCAGTGAGCCTCACTCCCCTCTCTCTCCTTTTGAGGGGGGAAAATTTCACTCCTTTTTGCTTCTGGCTTCCCACCCTATCCCATGTCAGGCTGGTCCAAAGCAAATCAGAACTCTCAGTTACTGATCAGCATGGTGCTAATTGCTCATCTGCATGTCCTTAACAGTGTTGCTCGCTTCCCATAGGAGGGAAAGTGTTAGTGAGCTGGACTGTCAGCTCCAGTGAAGCCTCGGCATCCCATTTTGGAAGGCAGGACTGAGGAGTTTGGTACGACAGAGGTGGCTTTCTGCTCTCTACTGCCACAGCCTTGTCCCAGCTACCAGCAAGGACCAGGGGACCACCATGAGGGCATTTCCAAGCCTGCCTTTTCTTTGTTTTGTGAGCTCCTGTCATCATTCTGTTTCCAGTTTCGCAATATAAAGCTTCCCCCTTTTCTTGCTGGAATGCAGCTTGTTTTGTATCCAATGTTTGAAGAAAAGGCAGGAAAATGTAAGCTGCCTGAGGTAATTCTCCTCCGGAGTTAACAAATCCAAATATGCTGGCATAGCAAATCCAGACAAGTTTGTAAATGCGAGGAGTTGGAAATCCCATGTTGTCGGGGTCAATTTGCTACCATGACATTTCCAGGACCAGGGTAGAATTTCCCCAGCAGTAACTAAGCTGTGCCTCTCTGTACAGGGACAAGGAAAGGGGAGATCACACAGTCTTAGGAAACCCTGTGCTGTCACAAGCAGGTACTCTGCCCTCACATTAGGTATTTCTCTGTTCTAACAACTATACTTCTACCACTTCCCCAAAAAGAATTGCAAAGCCATTACTCTGTGTTATGAACTAATCATTTGCCAAATTAACTCCAATAAATCAAATCCCTACTGAGTCACGTGCAGAGCAGTGTGGGTGGATGGTAGAAGAGGGGAACAGGAAATATTGGCACTCATAAATTTAAAAAAGAGCAAATTGATATTTTTTAATTTGTTTAAACAAAAATTGCTCCCTAGATGGAACACTGTGCGCTGTGTTTGCCTGGAGCAAATGTTTATGGCTGAGTTATAAAATAGAAGTTTGTGACATCTCATAGCACTGCACATGCACACAGAGACACACACACACAGCCAGTTTCTGTCCAATTGCTTTACGTCAGATTAAATCTGTGCTGTCTCAGCTATTAGTGGGTGTCTTGGGAGGCATCAGGCTTGAAAAGGTCCTTCATCTAAGGCTATCTTGTGTCAGCTTGTTATGATGATGTGTGGTCTGCTTTTGTTATGCCCTCCATGGCACCCATCAGTACTTCAGGTAACAGCACAGGGAACAAAAACTAGACTAGTCATGTCCAGAGGAGATATTTTAATGGCAACTCTAAAAGCAGAAACGGTGCTTTGTTTTATCAGAAGAAGATTCAAAGAAGTGCTGAACCTTATCTTAGCTGTGTATCTTTATAGGCAATGCTAACTGAAAGAACCCAATAATCACGAGTGTCATTCTGCAGAAACATGAATGATATAAGTGTCATCAAGAATTCACCTTCTTGATTTTTCCCTTTTACATCACCTATGGAGAAAGTGAAGACTTATTGCTTTTACAATTTTTTTCCTAATGTATACTGTATAGCAAATGTTCATTACATGGAGCAGTGCCAGCTTGTGGTTCTGCAAATTGCAAATGTTGCAGAAGAGTGGTTCATCAGTTGTCTTGGTCAGTGTTGCAAAACTAATTTTCTTTTTATATTGAGGGAAGTGCTCGCTGCTTTGTCACAACATAAGCTGGTTTGCCTGTGCTGTATAATAATGAGCTTAGTCACTAAGGTATGATCTTAATAAGCAAAAAAGGCAGAATAATAATTCAGAGACTGTGTTGACTGCGGTCTCCATATAGATTTTGAACTGCCTCTGGGGCTGTTGTGTACATAAAAATCTATGCTGTAAAGGTATGTAAGGTGGAGATTGTGTCTTGCTCTAAAATTGTCTCCTGAAAGCCACGAAGTTCAGCTTGGGCTCAGGGCTGCCCCCTCCCAATAAGCAGAATCTGTTTCCATCCTGCCCAGAATCACACGTGGCAACTGGATGCCAAGAAATGAGTGAGAGCCTTGCAGTGGTGAAAGGCTCCTCAAAGAGTTTTGAGGTCGCGACGTGGGCTGAATGCAAAGTGTCTCTGACTGACAGATCCATTACCATTGAAGACTCGGGAGGCAACCAAAACTCCTAAGTTAGGGCACTGAAAGGTATTTATTTCCCTCTACCCTTCTCTCTCACACTCATGCGTACACGTTCTGTTTATAAGAACATTCAGCAAGACACCCTTCTGCGGGTGTGTCTTTGGGAGTGGAGGTCGCACTATCCTTTCAAAACATCTTGTTTCTTCCTGGGAATTTTTTCCTTTTTTTCATTTCTTTTAATGCCATAATGACATTATTTACTATTGATAGGATAACACAGGCAGCACCAGACAAGACAAACCTAGGAAAATCCCTTGTGCAAATGCACGTGGTCCAAAGACGAAGAGGCACTGCATGAGTGATGAATGGACACATCCTTCATTCCAGATGCATTAGACCAATGTGTAGGACCTAAGTTTCACTCCATGAGCATTTTAAAAATGTGATTTTTGATCTGAAAGCAGAGAACTTCAAAATACATTACAAAGGAAAGGGTCTTTTTTGAAGTGAAGTGTATGAGTCATGTGAGACTGAAAATAAAAATTGCTTCCATCCATTACTCCTTCCTAGGGAGAACCCACCCCCTTTAACAAGATAAGTAGCATGTGAAATTTCCTCCAGCTGCTACTTTATAGAACTGTCTTCTGGCTCAGGTAGCTCTTCCTCCTGCTCACCAACAGCAGTAGTTGATATTCTCCAAAATGCAATGGCTGGAGCCCGAGAAACCTAGCAAATGGGTTCTAACACAAGGGGTGCCCAAGAAACCATGTCGTCTGGCAGCATTTGTCTTCAATGGCAACAACAATGAACCTGAGGTAGGAGGCCAGTTTTTGTACCCATCCTCGGGGGACATCAGTCAAAAGGCTTATTCATTTTGCTGAGGTCAGGAGGTGATGATCTTTTGCATACTGGACTACTTTTTTTGGTTGTTCTAGGTTCCCGAACAGAATGGCTTTCCTAACTGACTGTTCAAGCCTTCAGATCATTACCTGTTACAAACCCAATTCTCAATTCTTTTCTGATTTATGTTAGACTAAGTCACAATTAAGCCTAAAACCCTTGGTATGGTAAAAAGCAAAACAAGTTCAACATATGAAGCATTCTGCAAGCATTGTCCCAACTGCAAATTAGTTCTGGTTCATGCAGGGCTCTCTGGAATAGCAGCTGAATTACGAATCTCTGTAAGTAGGACAGTGATCAGCACCTGCTCAGAGGCATAGCAGTTGCCAGTGGAGTCTTTCTGTTCTACAAATAACAATGCGTAATCATAAATGCATGCTCGCCTCTCCCTGTTGTCAAAGGCAATGAGAAAATGCAAATCAGTGAATTTTCATCGGTCTTGAATATTGATGTCTGTTGCCAAATGTCTGTCAGTCAGTTTTGGGGCAAGGGCAGGAAAGAGAAGCCATCTGGCAGATGGGGGAGCAGATGGGGGAGAGTGGGAGAGGAGCCACCCACCCCACCAAACTGCAGGCAGCAGCCACAGCCGCAGCAGGATTGCTGCCTTCTGGAGGCAGGGTGTTTTGTTGTGCTTTTTAGGGTTTTGGTTTTTTAACAGATACAGGCTTCATCACCTCCAGCACAGCCTGGTCAGCATTTTTTTCATGCTGGGTTTCCCGGGGTGTCCTTCGGTGCATGGTAACTGAAGTCATTGCTTTCAGGTTTCATTACAAGTACCCAGAAAGAAAGAGGACTTGCTTGGAGTCAGGACCTTGAGAAAGGTCTCCTCACTGCCCTCCTTCCCATGGACTCTTTTATTTGGCCACAATAAAACTGTCTCTCCTCTGTCAGGTTTACCCCCTCAAAACCCTTTATCTAATTAGCAATTTTTTTGAGCTAAAGTGGACACTAACACTGAGGGATAGCTGACAAACCAAAAGACAAAACAGTGAACAAATTTAACTCATTAAACCCTTAAAAATCTATCCACTACGTTTGTTTCTGTGAGCAGACAGTTCATGGGAAGATTCTATGTTTGGTCCCAGAAGCTCTTCATGAAGCTTGTTTACGCCCTGTGGTCAGAAGTAGCAGTCTCACCCCTTAGGCTTTTTGTTCTCTGAATGGATAAGTTTGTCATACGATTCAGTCTTCTAGTGTAAATAGCATTTCTTGTGAATTTTTCTGTTCACTTTCAACGTGTATTTGTGCATAACGGCTTTAAAGTGTTTTCTCAGCACTTGTGGTTAATAGAATTTGATCACAGCAATCTGTAAAAATCAAATCAAACACAGAAGAGAGTGTCAACACAGCAATGTTTTAAAATGTGCATGTATACTCAGCAAGGTTTGGGGAGGGAATTACTTTGCGGATAGTTGGGGGGGTGGGGTAGGGGGTATTCATCCACTTTTCCAGTGTCTCTTCAGCTCCAGAGTATTTTGTAGCCAGACTCATAAACCACAGAACACATTCCAGAAGGGACCTCAGAAGATCTTCATCTCCGGCTCTTAATTTCAAAGACTAAACTGCTGCAGACAGATGTTCATCTGCCCTGATCTTAAGATACTCCAAAAGATTCTGCAGCCTACAATCTATTTTGGTCCACATATTCCTTTAGACACTTACTTCCTTAATTAGAATGTATTTCTTAAAGTCTAAACTAAACCTCTTCAATTAAATGACTGCAATTAAATTGCTCCAAGTTAAGCTTATTATTACATCTTATCCTACCCGCCGTGGTCCCAGAGGACAGTTATTAACTTTCTCTTTGATTACACATCCTTCTCCCTCTGTTTTCTCTTCCGTAGACTAACCAACCCCAAATCTTTTCCAAATACATCATGTTCCTTAGTCTTCTCTTCTCCTGTGAACTGTCTTTACTGTGTGTCTATCATTCATAATCGTGGTACGCAAACTGTATATAGTATTCTAGCTGAAGCCTTGCCAAAAAAACCCTGTTATAATTTGTTTATGAGCAATCACAGCTCAAATCTTAATCATTCTCATCTAATGGGATTTATTTCCATCATTAGTAGGGAGCTGCTGAAACATTGCAAAACCACTAGAAACCCCTAGGAAACCAAATATTCTGAGTAGGTTTCATATCAAATCTTCCATGTGAGGTAGTCATAATGCATTAAAAAGTCAGGATCACGTACACCATTGTACTTGTATTAACATTATGGCAGTTGAGAAAGAGAATTTCACTAACTTTTCTCTAAGAACTTGCTTCAAATTACCCATCAAGAGTACAGTCTTGGTCTGTCTGAAGTCTGATTTACATGAATTTAATTCTAGGTAAAGAAGAGATCCTACATTACTTCAGTGTCTGTCCTGTACTTTGAGGCAGTATATATATTTGCAAGTTTCTAGCTATGGATTGTATTTGGCTGTATGTTAATGCTACTCCAGAAATAGGTGCTTTGAGCAGTTCTTAAGAGGCTGTGCATCAAAACCAAACATTTCTTGAAGTCAGGCCAATTCTGACAGTGTTGTACATAGAAAAAAACCCTACAACACAGAAGTAAGTTACAGCAAAGGCAAAATGTTGCATTTTCATGGCTTCAGAACAAAAGATTTCAATAGTTTACTTTTAAAACACCTCTTTTTTTTTCTGTTACAGAATAATGCTAAAACTATGTGAAATGTTTCACATGCAAAAATAAAATAAAATTCTGTAACTTCTCTTTAATGTTGATCTGGAATTATTTTTCTTCAATGCAGACACAAAATGAGGCTTATTTCTGAAATGCTTCATGGCATGAGACAGTCCTCCCCACGACTCTATTGACTTTTCATACAAAGACAACAGCTCAAATCAGCCTACCTTCATAATTAAATTTGTAGCCAATAATGTAGAGTGGTATTTTTTTGTTTATCAGCTGCATCCTAATAAAAGTGATGTATGTACACAGTGATGACAGGAGTAAATGCCAATATTCTGGTATGTGTCCATTACTTCTATTCATCTTGTATATGATCAAAATTACTAGACAGTTGGCTTATAGTTTGAAGCAGCTGTACTTAGCAAGGCAGTTAAGCTTTTATTTGTATTTTTATTTTCTTTTTTTTTTAACCTGGACTATTTTAGAGCACCAGCTGCAACAGCACAGACAGAAATAAGTCATTAGGCCAAAGCAGACAGGCACGACCATCTTAATCTGATGGTCAAAGCCACCAAAGCCAATACCTTCTTGAACTACACTCTTCCCTTCTCCAGTTTGCAGTCTGCCATTCCAGCTTAAACCTATCTACTTAACTGTTTATTTTGGCTAAGATGTGAGCTTTTGGGAGCATCTGAGGTGTTGGCAGCAGTTCTCTTCTTCCAGACACTGCCCTCCGGTGGTATCCTTTATCAGAAAGGTGACACAGACAACTAGGGAGGTACAGACTGCAGCAAAATTTGTCAAGGGCTATCTGTCAATGCCCATTGGAAACATGGTTTAATGCCTCACTGAACTACATTTAAAATTATAACTGATCATGAACTACTATAACATCTTCCCCTCTGTAGACTTCTGTTGTTTCTTACTTTTGTCAAAAAAGTAAAAAAACCCTTACTTTGTCAAAAAAAAAAAGCTCAGGAACTTCCCAAGCTTTCATAGAGTATTTATATTTTTCTGCCCTCAGCCCAAGGCTGGAACATAAAATGAAACACCAACAGCAAGAAACAACTGTTCGTGAATGTCTGAAGATCCATGTTAAACACATGGCTTTCAACTTGTTTTCTTTTCCAGATTGGTTCATCTCTGTCTTTTTATTCTGTATAACAAAAAAACCATGCATGCATGCACATGTATAAGTAATTGTGTAAAATTATACATAATTACAATGTTAGTGTTTCCTGGAAATCATCAGCCTGAAATGACCATCTTCTTTCACTCTCCCTGTTTTTCCTTCCCAAATGTTAAATGTGTTTCAAAATAAGGATAAGAATAACTTGATTTTCTGCATTATTGCTGCTCCATTAATACTAATGTTGATGCCTTTCTACATTTATCACCTTCTTACCACATTTTCCATTTAACAGTTCACATCATAAGACTTCATACAAAGGCACAAGGACAAATAAATATTGTTAATTTAGTGCTCTCCTGAGTGAGCTTTATGATAGCATTTTTGAATGACCTTTTCTGTTAAACAAAAATCATTCTAGCACCCCATCTTATTTATTACAGCCCTAAATTCAAATACAAAAAACTTTTTTTTTGCATAAATTCTGTCATGATTACAAATATATCTTTGAATATGAAAAAAAAAACCCCTCTGTTTTTTGTTATAGCACAGTACTATACTAGAATACACAGTACTAGAGTACACATGGTTGGTACTGTAGCTGCGGGCTGGTTATGAGTACCTGAGGGGTCTATGCTGGGACCTCTCCCGTTTGATATTTTTATCAATGACCTGGAGGAGGAGATGGAGTGCACCCTCACCAAGTTTGCAGATGACACTAAATAAGGGTGCAGTTAATGTGCTCGAGGGCAGAGTTGCCTTTCTGAAGGAGCTAGACAGGCTGGAGGAATGGACCAACAGGAACCTCATGAAATGGGGGCAAGGACAAATGCAAGGTCCTGTACCTTGGACAGACTAACCCCTTATAACAGTATGGGCTGGGGACCGACCAGCTGGAGGGCGGATCTGTTGAACAGGATCTGGAGGTGCTGGTGGACAGTGGGCTAAACAGGAGCCAGCAGCGTGCGTTGAGGGTGAGGCAGGCTAGCAGCATCCTGGGCTGTGCTAAATGGAGTATAGCAAGGGTATCACTGAAAGTGATTATTTACTTGGCTCTTGGTCAGACCATATCAGGAACACTGCAACCGATTTTGGGTCCCCCATGAAAAGAGTGTTGTTAATAGGTGAAGCAAGTTCAATGGAGAGCCACTGGGATGGTCAGGGATTGCTCTCTGAGGAGAGGCTAAGGGATCAGGTCTTATTCAGCTGGGAGTCAAGATAGCTTGCGGGGCACCTAGCAATGTTCCCCCGGTATCTGCGGGGAGGTCATAAAAATAACAGTGGTGGTTCATCATGGGAGGATGAGAGACAATGGGCATAAATTAAAGTAAGAGAGACCGAGTGTTGATTTACACAGTCAGGCAATAGAATAGGTTGCCCAGGGAGGCTGTGTGGTCTCCATCTTTGGAGGTTTTCAAGATCCACCAGGTTAAAGCCCTGAGCAACCTGGTCTGATCTCACAGCTGATCCTGCTTTGAGCAGGAGGCTGGACTAGAGACCTCCCAGGGCCTTTCCCACCTCCAGGATTAAGTATTTCTAAGTCATTCCCATACTGATCCCTGTACCACCTTGCAAGCAAGGTAGAAGGTATGTCTTGAAGTCATGTTTCAAGTGATTGAAACAGGTCAGCATGTGACAGTGTGCCATACCAACAATTTTCAGAATATTAAATGTGCATCAGCAGTTTCAGAAATGGTAGCAAACATGAATGCAACTCAAGCCTTTAGTAGATAAGCTGTTCTTTATCAGTGAGATGTCCTGAATTCCTTTTGCTGGGCTGTTATTCACTCATTCCCACTTTACCTGTCCCTATCTCTGCTGTGCTGGCTCAATTCTTTATTCCAAACAGTAAGCCACAGCAAAAAACACATCCAGCTGAAAAGCAACATGCATGAGAGGCATACAAGGAGCTTTGGCCGAATCTGATCAGATACATAGAACCATTGACTGGGTTACTATCCAGAGTAGGATAGTGAGAAACATCTACTCTGTTTCTACATCTATTTCTAGATCTTGTATACGATGCATGTAAAAATAGCTGCTCCTTATGAAAGGTAGGACAGGTTTAAGGTACTCAGACAATTTGTTGTTAGTGACGTGGATTGACATGCTGTGAGAGAAAAAAAAAAACTAGCCCAACAAAGCTAATGTAAAGTTGTCAGACTAACAACTGAAACTGTCAATTTTGAATATGACTCATGGTCCAAACAATTTTAATTCCAAGAGGGTTAGGAGATAAAGCTGACTCACCCATCAAAAGGGTCTGCTTTGCAGGAGGAGCTATGTGTTATCTTGAGATGAATTTGGGAGCATATTCTCAAATTCAATGTATTTACAAATAACATTGAAAATACAGTGAGCAGTGAAGTATAAAGTTCTGATGCTAAGAAGTTAATCAGTTGAATAGGAAGAGAAGGTATTGGGGAAGTGTCCACATTAGCATATTAGTTTATATTGGGAATGTGCTTTTGAAGCAAATTTTATGATTCTCAATTACTGCACTTTATTTTGCATTGTGAAAAAGTCTTTGAGTGCACAGTCTAGATTGCAGCTTAGGAGAAACTAAGCTGGAAGATACACTCTGACTACTAAACACTTTTCAATCCTTGCACCCAGGCTAGTCCCAAGTAACCTCCCCCACACATACACCCAAAATGCATATACTGTGGATGTTGGATTCTCAACATCAACTGGTTGACTCTAAAATTAGGTCACTTTAAAAACTGTTTTTACTGAGCTGTACCACGTACTAACGTACATGATAGCAAAACGGTGCTGAAATTCTCTTTAGACAAATATAGAGCAATGCACCTGGGGGAGGTGGGGAGCCACTGCAGTATTATGCGTAAAATGATGGGCTCTCAGCAAGATGTTGGGAACATGTTAGATCCATGAAAAAACAGCTAAATTGTTCTTGTACCTCAAAATGCATAATCAAAGGCAAGGAATGACTGAGCAACCTAGGAAAGCAGATAAAAGAAATCCACAACATCCTGACATGGATGACATGGCCAAGTCAGATAAGTGTTGACTGTTCACTGTATTTCCCAGTACAAGAACTGTCAGCCAACAAATGGCACTTGCTGGAGCCAGGTTCAAAACAAAAGAAAGTGATTCTTTACCTATTATCAGTGCACTGGTGGGTGTTATGTGGGTACAAAGTATTTTTCCTTCTCTTGGTATCTGCTTGTGCTCACTGCTAGGACCAGACTGCTAACCTAGTTGGACCCACAAGGTAAGACAGAAAAGGTAAAAAAGACTGGTGAAACTGAAGGAAATGTGGACCTAAGAAAACTCCAAATCATTGTATTTTAACCTTCATTTGCAAAATCTTCTGTTCCACAACCAAAATCTCTTTCTGACCTCTCAGCAAGGTCAGTAACAAAATAAGACTGCAGTAAGAATCTCAATGACTTATTCTGTATTTGCCATCTTGAACATAGTGTGTTTTATTTAATGTTTTATTGTAACTATGTATTCTTGGTTGATCACTGTGAGTCAGCAAAAGAAAAGGTAAATTTAAAGCAGTAAACCTTTTAGAGCAATGTTTCCCAACCTGTATTCCAAGTCCAAGAAAGCCTACTGTTAGTAGAGGCTTAAATCACTGTATAGGAATATCCTCGCCTTCACTGGAATGCTTCTAGGGTAGCTCTGTTTGAAAATTACTCTCTCCGAGGTTGAAAGGGAGATCTGTTTCTTTTCATTGTGGGTTCTTGAGTGCAACTGTTGAGTAATAGCCAGCTTCAAGAATAGCTGTCAGTCTATCAGACTGAACTCGGAGCTGGAGGTGATCAGAAAACAAGAGAAATCTGTGTAACTTAAAGAGAGTCAGAATGACGTCTAAAGACACTTCCCCCTGAGCAAAGCAGAATCCTTTCCTGACTGCTGTTCCGGACATGCTGGGGGGATTTGACTTTGGGGGGTGTCAGACAGGCAAGGTAAAGATAAAAGAATTAGTATAATTGGAAGATGCAGTTTTCAGGAAGCAAAGAATAGAGCTCTTTTGTTACCGTTCAGTTTGTGCCGGCTGAGAGCACCAGTTCTCTGCTTGTTTCTGTACTACATTGTTCTTTCTGCTGCTTTCTGCAATTTTGAATATATGCTTCCTGGCCTTGGAATTAACGTACCATCTGAGGCATGGCAGCTCTTAAAAGTGGAGCACCTCAAACTACTGCTGTAGCATACATAATTCTCTTGGTTCAAACCATCTTGATGGGAGACAATTGAACTTAATAGAGTTACCCCAGGGAGAAATTTGGCCCATTAAGTCTAGCAAGACCTTATGGTCCATCAAACACGGCCTTATAAACCCAAAAGATAAAAATCCACCTGTATTTTATCTTCCCTTTTTAAGTCTCATAATGTAGGTAGCTGTCATTTTCCAGCTGCCTATTCAGTTGATTTATACTGCTTACATTGATGACATTAGCACTTTGTTCCTTTTGTGCGAGGAATTGGCCTGAAATGTTTATTGTCTACTCACTGTTTTAACAACTTCAGTGCCATAGATAAAGTATGTTCAAGGGCTTTGCGGAGTCTGGCATTTCATTTACTTCCAACTGAGTGCCACAACTTGTGCTGCATTTTCTCAGCAGCTTGAACAGCCTTGACACCCATTGCACGGCCACCATCAGAGGGATTCAAAGGGGTCTTGAAGGGAGAAGTTGGGAGTCTGGTAGCTTGTGAACCAGATCCGTGGCAGAGTGAGCTCCACTGCAGTGACCACAAGAGTACTGACAATCTGATGTGCATGATTCTAGACTGATAACTTTATAACTGGAAATAGATGCTTATTTGTACCTGTTGAAATGGAAGATAAGTAAGCTGAGAATGTTCTCAGTCCTTATCAGGTTCTAAGAAACATTTTTAAAAATTCGCTAGTGCCTTTTTTCTGAAGTGATTATCAATTCTGTGCTCATATTGTTGCATATAGACAATCTTCTTATTTATATCTTTATCAAATGCTTGTTGCATACCAAATCCAGAAAAATTGTCATGTTATAGAATGGAGGACTGCTTGCACACATCATTGGTGGTGAATGGAGTTAAATCCAGTTGGCGACTGGTCACGAGTGGTGTTCCCCAGGGCCCAGTTCTGGGGCCGGTTTTGTTCAATGTCTTCATCAATGATCTGGATGAGGGGATTGAGTGCACCCTCAGCAAGTTTGCAGATGATACCAAGCTGGGCGGGAGTGTCGATCTCCTCGAGGGAAGGAAGGCTCTGCAGAGGGATCTGGATAGGCTGGATCGATGGGACAAGGCCAATTGTATGAGGTTTAACAAGGCCAAGTGCCGGGTCTTGCACTTGGGTCACAACAACCCCATGCAACGCTACAGGCTTGGGGAAGAGTGGCTGGAAAGCTGCCTGGTGGAAAAGGACCTGGGGGTGCTGGTTGACAGCCGGCTGAACATGAGCCGGCAGTGTGCCCAGGTGGCCAAGAAGGCCATCGGCATCCTGGCTTGTATTAGGAATAGTGTGGCCAGCAGGAGTAGGGAAGTGATTGTGCCCCTGTGCTCGGCACTGGTGAGGCCGCACCTCGAGTACTGTGTTCAGTTTTGGGCCCCTCAGTACAAGAAGGACACTGAGGTGCTGGAGCGTGTCCAGAGAAGGGCAACGAAGCTGGTGAAGGGTCTAGAAGACAAGTCTTACGAGGAGCGGCTGAGAGAATTGGGGCTGTTTAGTCTGGAGAAGAGGAGGCTGAGGGGAGACCTTCTCGCTCTCTACAACTACCTGAAAGGAGGTTGTAGTGAAGCAGGTGTTGGACTCTTCTCCCAAGAAACTAGTGATAGGATGAGAGGGAATGGCCTCAAGTTGCGTCAGGGGAGGTTTAGATTGGACATCAGGAAGAATTTCTTTACCGAAAGAGTGGTTAGGCATTGGAACAGGCTGCCCAGAGAGGTGGTGGAGTCGTCAACCCTGGAGGCATTCAAAAAAGGTGTAGATATGGCACTCCAGGGCCTAGTTTAGGAGTCATGGTGGTGTTAGTTGATGGTTGGACTTGATGGTCTTAGAGGTCTTTTCCAACCTTAATGGTTCCATGATTCTATGGTTCTATGATCAAAATGGAAATTTAGAAGCCCCAATAGAAGGATTACTTGTATGGGTGTGTGTGATGTTCACAGAAGTACTGAGATGGGAACTGCTATATATTGGCCCATTTCAACAGCAAGTGACTATCCAATCACCACTGTAGAGAATTAGCTGGAGCTTATAATTTTACTCAGTCCTGCAATGACAGACTTCAGTGAGAACCTGCATTTGTGTGAAAGCTAAAGACTGAACTATGTGAAGGTAATTTATAACAGGAGGTGACCTGGGGTCTGCCTGCTGGTCTCCTTTCCTCCTCACACCTGCTCTGTAAATTCTAATGGTCAATAAATCAGTTAACTGCTAGACATGACTTGAAATGACATATACCATGTCCCCACACAAAGGACATTGGGGTAGCCTGCTTTCTCAATCCTCAGAGAAATCTGCAGAGAAGTAGGTACCAAATAAAAGTTGCAAGGGGCCCTGAGGTCACTGTCACGGCACAGCAGGGGCCAGTAGCTCCTGTGAGATGGGTCTGCCATGGCCAGGGTCTGCCCGTAGGGCATCTGGGGATGCCTCCCCACTGCCCTGCACAGGCTGAGAGCTGTCATCAATGCCCTGAGTGGGATGCTCTCAGGGCCCTGATAATAGTAATGTTCTCATAATAGTATAATTTATTTGATGAGGTATTTTGCTCCTGCTGATCCAAACTTGGATATTGCAGTAGCACAAAGAGATCAGCCACATAAAAAGCTCTCCCTCTGTAGTGGGGCATAAAACCACGAAGGTTGTCTGAGCTAATGGCCTAATAATAAAGCTCATATTGCTCAGTTTTCTGCTGGAAGCTGGTGCACAAGAAAAACATCTTACTGTGTAAAAACAGTATTTTCGTTAAGGTTGGTAATGACTACAAATTGATATCTGGCTATGTAGTGGTATGAATTTACGGCAAGAATGTGTGGTTCCATTATGAGAAATGAATATTGATGTCTGTAGTATATAGAGACAAATTGAGCTCTAATGATTTCCTAATAAAAAGTAATTTGTTCATAGATCACAAGGGGATACAAGCAAGAAATTTTTAATGGTAAGGCCAAGGTAATTATTTTTCAGCATCTAATTACACCTATACAACTGATTTGGGCTACATTTGCTGAACTAAATGATGATATAGAATGTCCCACTGAGGTTCACATTCATCATTAAAAGCCAGTTCCCGGACTTTGACAAGAGGGCAGAGCAGCTCCTGAGAGGTAATTTAACATAATTAGGAGGATATTATGTTTACTATCTGCACACTGTGCTTGCTTTAGATTAAATCCAACATCTGGAGAAGTAGAGGGACATCTTTCCCAAAATTAGCCTTGTCATCTCAGATCAAACTTTGCCTGCAGTTTATTCTCTTCCCATCTCTAAATTGCAGCTAATGAGAAGGAAGAAGCCTGTCACAGGACTCACAATAATAGTATATGCTTGATCGTGCTGGGGATCCAAAGAGAGTTTTATAAGATTTATAGACAGAGGCAGGGAGGGGCCAGCCCGACTTTGCTGGGCACTGTATGTAGGTTATCACTGTATTTAAACAAGCAGGTTTGTATTTTCAGTACACACTGCATGTTTCACAGAAAACTTAGAGACTTTAAAATTTTGTGCTGTGTTTCATTTTACAGGATAATGCCCAGCAGACTTTTTCTGTAAGTTTGTTTATGAAAATGAATCCAACCTGTGTTTCATGGTAAGAACAGCATTTTAAGACCTGTTGATTGCTTTTGCTGCCTTGGCAGTCCACACACTCCAATGGAGCTGGTTTTTTTCCGTGAAGGACTTCCTACACCTTCCAAAGAGGTGGGGAAGTTGCACACATGAGAGCAAATGCAGTTAGAGCAATATTGAGTTTATCCACTTTTTGCACTCCAGCCTGGAATACCAGACTGACAAATTCAGCTACACTCTTCTTCACTGCAATGCCTTGAGGGAAAAGGGCAGTGAAGGAGTCAGTAGATCTGAAGCAGAGTGGGACAGAACAGAACTTTTCTTTGGAGTGGAACTTTTCAAGGCAAGATGAACAGCAGGAGGCAGGAAGTTCGAGATAGTTTAATGACACCCAGCAAAGGGGTTTTCAGTAAATATTCATAGAGTTTTTCACAGCATCGTGAACACATGAAAGTTTCTGGAAGCCAAGGCAGCAAGACTCCACAGGCCAAGCAAGAACACTAACAAAGAAGGAAAAAAGAGTGAGGTCTGGTGGGAATTTATTTAAATGAAAAGTCTTCTTGTGTCAGTAAATCATCCACTTGTTGTGCTCCCTCCTTCCATTCTTTAGGGATTTATTTCCCACAAAGTTCCCTGGTCCTTTTCTCTGAGCAGATCTCTGCACAGGAACAGACCTGAACTCCTGCCATGAAAGGGAGCACTTGGGCCGGCCCATCAGGGATGAGGTCCTGCTAGTGTTTGCAGGTCTTCTCTCCCCTGCTGCTTTTCTTCTGAGGAACCCCATTGCAGTTGCTGGCAAGGAGAAGAAAGGAGTGTTTTTCTTGTACAATTCAACCAGCCCCTTCAGTGAGTGGGCAGATAGTCCTGCCTTGTTTTGGCACATGTGCTCTTTTACCTTCCACAGATTCTGCTGGAAGTTAGTCCCCCGTCACACCTGGATGCAGGCATAGAACAGGTCTTCCTCTCAGCATCCTGTACAAGCAGGTCTTCCTCCACACCCATCTCTGTCTTCTCCTCTTCTCACACCCACTGGTTCACCTTTTCATTCCAGGCAGTGCGATGTATTCCCAGGTAACTCCTGTGCTGCTGCTTCTTTGCGATGAAATTCAGCTCCATCCCCAAGTCACCCTCGTTTCCCCCAATTATCTCTGTGAAGATTATCTGAAGAGGTATGGTCAGCACGCATTAGAAATTTGATTTATAATTTACCTAGATTTTTAAAACACTTCTTTCTATTACTCAGTTCAGTGTAATAAGTATGATTTATCCATAATGAGGGACAATATGAGCTAGATATTAAAAGAAAAGGTTTTTCTCCCCTCTATATAACTGGTGCTGCAGTGCTGTATAGGACATTGTCACCCTGTGACACACTTTATCCCTGTAATGCTATTAAGAACAGTATCAAAATACCTTATTTGCTTTGCCAGTAGCAGTCACATAAATTAAAGATGCCCAGAAGCAGCTTACACTTATATCTAGCAGCTTTGAAAAATGATCTAATTTTGATTGCAAGTAGCGTAACAAACTCCTTTGTGAAATAACTCTTTATTTGATTTTTTTCTTCATTCTCCAGCCTCAACTTTTGTCAGCTACAAACACTAACAACCAGTTCCTATTTGCCACCTAGATTCTATCCAGAAATCAGAGCATGGAAAACTTATAGAACTTCTACTTTGTTTTCCTGTATTTTCAATGAAGTTCTGGATCTGTTCACTTAAAAGGGATATGGAATTGTCAACATCTCTTTTCATCCAGGAGAACCTCTTTCTGTTTTCAGTGACAAACCTCCCGTTCTTTATTTGCAAAGTGTGACTAGGTATATTAGTCATGTGACAAGTCTGCTATGAGTTTTTAAGCGAGGTGACCATCTTAGTAAGTGAGCCAAAAGAAAGAACTCTTTCTTTCCCTCAGGTTAGTTAGACCGTGTGGTCAGGCCTTTTTTTAATTGTTTTTTACATGCTCTGTTTCCATGAGTAGCAGAAAGAAACTTGCCTGTGTCTCCAAATCCTCTGGTTAAACAGGTAAATCTATGACATCTTAATATGAAATCTCTATAAATATATGAGACATCTCAAAATTAAAATAAACAAACAAACCAAGTATCTACAAAGAGTAATATATTTTAGTCATCATTGAAATGTTGTGTCAGAGGCTGGAATATATCTCCTTGTGGGAAGATCTGGATGATTTAGTGGCACATCAGTTACCAGACTTCTTAAAATTCTGATTTATTTGCTACATAAAATAAGAATTTCCTATTTTAATTTTGGAAATGCTTTTACTGGCTATTTTTTGCTCAGTACACCACACACTCCCAATGCAAATGATGTTCAGCCTTTCATCCAGGACACATCCAAGCTCCTGCCTTGTCCTGCTCACAGAATGGATGGTACCTGGATTGGGTCTTTTGTTGCATCAGATGGATTTAGTAGTAGACTGGAAGATGACTGTTCTGTCTGATGGCAACTTCCAAAGGGTCGAAATTAGTCTGTATTTCATTTCAGTCATTATAACTAGGTAGTCTGTACTGTGGGTAACTTAAATACAAGACTGCTAGCAAAACAGGACCCTGTAGCCAGCCAATTAGTTCAACAGACAAAAGCTCTGGGCCAAATCTCCTTTCATTCCCCATCTTTCCACAACATCCTTCCTCCCCTCTGTTCACAGGGGCAGTGTTGGGCCAGTGGCCACCTGTTTCCCACCACAGCTGCAGACTGGCAGGGCTGACACCCATCGTAGGCAGAAATCCACAATTTGCCTTCTCTTGAGCCCTTTTCCCTGGCACTGACAAACCTGGAGAGCTAGCATACATTTGTGGCTCCTAGATTTATCTTCAAAGCAGACAAACCAAACGGCTGAGACACACTGCTCAGAGAACAACCGATGTAAATTGATGTGCACTGATTTATGGCAGCTGGGGATTTGGCTCAGGAAGGCAAGCAGTCTGATGGCATTGTGGAGGTGAAACTGCAGACAGAGTGAGGCCCACCATGTTTATTATGCACAATTCTGGGACGCAAGCACTGCTCTCCTCAGAGGGATGCATCCTGGTCAGCCAGGTGCAAGTGCTGTCTGGAATTCATCAGCATCTGAGTGCTTACAGCCCCCTACTTTAGTGCTGTAAATCAAATGGATGCACACTAATGTTGAAGAACATTGCGTGTGTCAATTCATTAGTCAATGGAGTGGGAAAGATCAGCATATCAGTCATGAAGATATATGAAGTCTGCCTGTTAATGATGTTAGCTCGTAGGCAGATTGTGATGGAACTTTTGTGGCCTGATGACTGTGTTTAATATGTGTAATCCATACCCCAATAAATCTGTGGCTGGCAAGAAATCACAGCCTCTTTGTTCAGTTTATGGAAGGAAGCACACCAAGCATTGTGGGCAGCATTAACATTTAACAGTGTTAGGCCAGAATATAGAGAAGCTCTTTATTGGATCCAAATTAAAAAATAATAATTACCCAATGAAAACAGTCAGTGTGGGCTATGACGCTTTTCAGGGCAGGACAGACACCTATCAGATTCCATTATTGCTGCAGTCACATCGGTGTCTGCAGGAACCGGATGTTCCATGGAGTGTGTGCAGCATTAATCAGTCTAGAATTTGTCCCTGCTCAAGGTGCAGCAGCTCCGAGTGCAGGCAGGAACTGACTTGCATCAAAAATGTCGTACTGACTTGTTGCTGAACAGAAGAATGAACCAACAAGCAAACAAAGAAAAAGTAATGCATAACAAGGATTTAAAACACTGTTCATTCTTGAAATGTGTACGAGAAAAAACAAAGCCTCTTCGAAAGGAAAAGAGCTTGCAGCAAATCTGCTTATTTATAAATAACTATCTTCAAAATTTTAAAGACCCTGACAAGGGCCAGATCCTCAACTGAAGTGAATGGACTCTTCCAAAGTAAATGAAGCCACATAAATGTAAACCAACCAAAGATCTGGCCCTACTTAGTGCTACAATTTCTTTCTGCTATGGTTTGCCATTGTAATAATGTGGGAAGTTCTGATTTACTTCCGCTTCATTCTGCTCCCACATAAAAAAGTGGAAAGATTGTTCCAGTTTTTAGAAGGCATTAGTTTCCAGGCACGGTTCTCTGATAAAGGAGCAGGTGGCAGCAGTGTTCCCACCCACGCAAGCTCTCTTCAGTGTCTAGAGAGCCAGACTAATTACACCAGAGCTAGGACAACAGTAGCACGTATAGGAGTAAGACTGGATGCAGAAATGAATTGCAAGTGTTCGTTTAATCAATGTTTCATAAACGTGAACCCTGGGTGAACCCTGGCTCTGCTTTGCAAAAAAACAACAGTGAGATAGCCAAAACAGCTGGACCTCAGAATGAATGGTCCATTGAGATCGACAGAGAAGACCACACCCTTTAGAGAAGAGGTTGTGGATTGCTTGTAGTATCAGC
Organism: Fregata magnificens; assembly: GCA_013389945.1. Classification (NCBI taxonomy): domain Eukaryota; kingdom Metazoa; phylum Chordata; class Aves; order Suliformes; family Fregatidae; genus Fregata; species Fregata magnificens. Next base: position 79,386 of record WAAD01023303.1, on the reverse strand, counting down.
ATTTGGTTCATATTTATATTAAAAATATCACATCCTTATAGATGTGAGCTTTATTTTAAAAGAGATTAAAGCAATCAGGCCACCAGAAAGACTAACTCAGTGCACCACCAAGCACTGGCTTTATCCTGCCCAGGACACACATTGATCCTGAGAGATTTTTTTTGTTGAACTGCAGAAAATTTTGAAATATTTCTGTGAATGTGAGATGAGCAATCACTGAACTTTGTAGCATATGAAAACTCCAGATAAAGGTATAGGGACTTAGCTGACATCACTGAAACAAGCTTATCAGCTTCTGAAGGTGTTAGCAGTGATTTTAAATACTGCCATCTGAGAGACATGGAACATAGATCTGTACTTTAAAATCTGGATAAGAAATTCAGTAAGCAAACATGCTTACAGAACAGGGCTTTTTAAATGCATCTTGTGTGTCCTGTATGACTTTCAAATACTATAATTTTTCATGTACATGTTTATATATAACCATGACAATGAGAAATTAAACCCAAAACTTCTCAAATGTTTAACAGTATGTATAGAAAGCTAAATCCAGCAGGAAAAAATACCTGCTATGTATCAGTATTTTTGCCTGATAGTTGCAGTTTATGATGCTTATCCTTCATTTCCTGTTCTAAACTGCAGGACAGATAATGTGCATCCAGCATTTGACACATTTCACCTTACAAGTATCTACCTTTATGCAGGTGACGTTATTCCTTTAAACCACATATGTATCAGTGTGAGGAATTAAGCTTACAGCTAGCTTTACACCTGCTTTATGTCAAAACAGTCTTGTTGATCATCCATTCAGAGGGAAGCGCTGTCAGAGAAAAGGTTGGCCACCACTGAATTTATGCATGTTCTTCAGGGTAGGTTGATTAGAAGACAACTGACCAGTGGCTGGAGGACTTCATTTAGCTGACATTGATTTGGAGCTGAAGAGGGAGGTTTCATCCTGGCAAAAGACTGAGGTATATACAAAGGAGACTCTCTTAGCTACCATTTTGAGGAGAGACAGAAAGGCAGAAAGCTTAGACAAAATAAATCTTTCTTCTTTCTCTGCAGCAGAAAAGACATTTGATAATCTATGAAGAAAAAAGACACTCATTTGCTTAGATGTACTTATCATTTTCTAGATCTTTATGTTACCAGTTTTGTTTGAAGCAGAAAAAGTGTTTTAGATACTTCTCTGCAAAATCCCTGCTGTTTTATATCATAAGTCCACAGCTATTTTGAGTCAGAGTGAAAGACAATCTAGCCCAGCATCCTGCTTTGACAGAGGACAACACTGGCTACTCAGGAAAAAGTTTTAGAGCATGCAGTGATGCCTATTATGCCAATCTGTAGTGATCTGCAACTCAGAGACTTCATCAACAACTGTTTTCTGCTTGTTTTTAACATGCATTGGGGGACTGGTTTTTGCCTTCTGACTTTATCTAGTGGTAGGCATGGCAATGCTGTGTTTGGCATCCAGACCACGCCAGGGCAATGAGTTCCATAGTTTGACCCAGTTTGTTTCTTCTGAACCTGACGTGGGGTTGTTTCATTTCATGCCTCTCTTACACTCCCATGCTCCCATGCTCACCTTTTCCTGGGTACCCCAGAGAAACGTATATGTGAAGCTTTTTGGCAAGGATGGTGAATGAACTCACAGAAAGTCTGAGATGCAGAAGGTTTGAGCACAGGGGAGCTGAATCAGGGGGTCTCATGGGGTAGGGTATTCCCCCAAAATAAGGCTTGAGGTTGAAGGCCAAGGAGCCTGCACAGAATAAAGGAGGGCCAAAATCGCATCAATTCAGTGTCTGCACCAAACATTCAAGAGTAGTGAATGCTGGGGAGGGGGCAGTTTGACCAGGGTTGTGACAAATGGTGACAGCACTTTGGAAAACTTCCAAAGGACATGCATGTACAGGATTAATACTTGTTTAAGATGTAATCCCAGTTCAGGTTTTGAGCAAACCTCTTTTTGCTGCAGGTGCACGGTTGGTGATCAGAAAGTTAATGCAGCAAAGCACCTCTTATTATCTTTGGCTCTCTTATTATCTTTGGCTCTCTTATTCTAACTGGCTGTCATTCAGAGAATAGGAAGCTCAACACTGCATGGAGAATTGTCCTCTTCATCTGTCAGTGATTAATTTCACACATTCAGCCATCAGGGACTCTGTAGGAGATTCTGGTTATTTTTCTTTCCTGTCTCAAAGCAGAATTTACTGTCTGTACTTTGTATTCATTTCTAAATGAATTTTCATAGTTTGGGGAAAAAAGCCTCATTATTTTTCTACTGTTTTAATAACGCTTTGGAATTAAAAATATTTACATTTGTTGCATTTGAACCAAACAATTTATGGACTTAATTTTTCAAATGTATTATTAATCATATTAACACAAATAGTCCTCAACCAAGGTAAGGAGTGTTTTTTTTTCCTAAATGAAAAATAATTAATAGGTTGTTTTTCCTTCTCTCCCCAGTGCTCCAAATATGGATTCCTTGTTACTTGACTGGCCAAGGGAAGGCAGGTCTAAGGCTCAAATTGATGATGTTCGTCCTTTTGCCCACAGTACAAGGTGCCCAGAACGCTTCCTCTGACAAATCTTAGATGGCCCAGGCATCGAGGGGAACAATTGTTGACCTTGGTCCTACTCCAATCCTCAGGAAACCCTGGTTCTGAGAAACCATGAGGTCCCCAAACCACTCTGTGCTGCAGGTAAACAAATCTTTCTGGTACTTCCAGCCCCTCCTGAAGTTGCCTTTGCTGAGCACGGGCTTTAGCTTAATTTGTTTTCTGAGAGATTGGGCCTCTAACAGGATTTGTAAAAGAGCAAGGTAATAGGGAATAAGGGAACGTGGTAACGAGACAAAGGTGGCTGAGATCCAGATGAAAAGGATAAAGTTATTTGTGAGAAAGTAGCTGGAGAGGCAGAGCAAGAGGTAACTCATATGTTCATTTAGAGCTGAGCAGGAGGGGAGAACAGGAATTCGGATGGGGAAACTAGTGGGAAAACTAGCATCTAAACTGTGTATGATGAAGAAGAAATGGAGGTGATAAGGCATGAGGGACCTGGTATATTTGAAGTGGATTTATTGGTAGAGTGACAGGGACTTGAATGAATGAGGGGGGTGTGAGGGGGGGACAAAGGGCAGACAGGGGCAGAGAAGGGTGTGAGAAGGAGGGAAAGTCTGTGTTTGAAGGAATAGGGAAGAGAAGCAAGGAAACACACATCAAGGAAAGGGTGGTAGAAGATGTGGAAGTTCAGAGATGTCGGCATTTTATGCAGAGCCTGAATTTGATTGGAAGGGGGATGGTACTCAAAGCTTTGGCAAAAGCCGAATGCCTGTGAATCTTTAAGGATCAGTGCCCTAACAGAAAAAGCTCAAGACAATGTCTGCCACAGACATTGCTCTAGAGATCAGGGTAATTGATATCTTAAACATCTATTTATAATGTGTGGAAAAAGCAGCGTTTTATCATGGGGGACTTCTATCTGAGTGTCTTGTACTGCTAGTCTCACACTGCCAATAATAAAATGTCCTTGGAATTTTTAAATGTTACAGATGACAGTTTCCTAAATCAAAAAGTGCTGTGTCTGGCTCAGGGGACTTCCGTATTAGACTTTATCTTGAAATATAAAGAGGAATTGATTCGTAGACCAAGTTTGATGCTAACTTCAGAGTAAAGTGATTTCTAACTTGTTAACATTTGTTACGGGCAAACAGAATAAAGTTCATGCTGGTAATAAACAAATTTGAAATTTCGTCTTTAAAAAAAATCAAAGTTAAATCAAAACTCACAAAATGTTCAGAAAAAACATGATTATTAACTGGAAACATTCAGGTACATTCTACCACGTATAGAAAAACACAGTCCTGTAAATAAGGAAGGAGAGTATGCAGTTTAGAGGGAAGAAAAGAAAATAAAACAATACAACACTGTCAAATTTCTCTTTTCTATTTATGTAGTATTATGGACACATTAGAAATGGGGTAATACAGAAAAATGATAAGAAATGTCAAATGACAAAATTGTAGCAACAGAATGAAGAAGAAGAAATTTCTGTACACAATTCTTCATGATCTTTGTGACAAAGGCATGATCTCATTACCAGAAGAATTTGGTAAAATTTGAACAGTGTAAAAAAGACTAAAAATAATTACATTTCTCTGCATTTGGGGAAACATCCAGGTGATATGGTTACATATGAGCAGGAAATACTTTCCACTCTAAGAGCAACTAAGGTTCAGCAGCAGACAGAAATCATTAATTGGCAGGACTAAGTATCTTGTATCTGAGAGTGTAAAAAGAGATTGCCAAGAAATTCTCTGAGCCTATAGAGCTGAACTGTCAATACTTTTCCATGTGGAAAACTCTGGAAATTTTGGTGTAATTTTTAGGAAATACTATATGAAACAATTTACCCATTTAATTTTGCACTTTGTAACTTCTCTTCAAACAGTTAACTGTATGACACAGTATTGTTCAGGTTTTCATCTGTTCCCTACTTCCAGTAAGAATGTCTGAAAAAAAATCATGAGAAAGAACTATCAGGAACCAACTGAAGATGTCTGTGAATGTGACAGGAGTGCCGATGCTAACGAAATGCCTGAGCAAGAAACTTGATTTTACCCATGAGACTGGTAAGTAAATAGTTGTCTGGTTGGAGAGCCATTTTGATGACCTGATGGTTTGTTGAGGCCACCCAGGAAAGGGGACCTCCTGAAGGGAGTTTTCCATTGGTTCCAGGGGCCGTTTCCATTGATCACAGAGTCTGGAAATTCCGTATGAGCCAAAAAACAAATCACACACAGGTCAAGGGAGAGCCTAGATTTGTGAGAACACATTTACCAATGCTTTCAAAAATATTCAGGTGAAACGGAAATTAAGTGAGGGAATAATGTCAAGGTCTTTGTGGATTTCTGCGATCCAAAGGAAAAATTATTTGTGTAAGTATTAGAAACCCCATTCAGAAACATAAGTTCCTTTGCTTCTGTCCACAGGAACAGGGCTCTCAGCATCTTTATCTTTCTAATACTGGAAGGTCTGGGGACCCTGGTAATTAAATTGCAGTACAAGTGACGTGGATAGAGTGAGTGGGGAAAGTTTTCGGGTTTGGCACTGTGCAACCTATGCTAGAAAACTGTGTCTGTGTCCAGTCAGCTGTGGTTTCCACAATTAAAGAAGGATTTTGAAAAAATGGGAGAAGGTTCCGAGGATTATTAAAGCCCTGGAAAACATGACTCAGGGTTCTCAGCTGAATTATTTTAAGGAAAGACCAATGTGGGAATTGTTCTACTTGGAGGACAGAAGGCTCTTTGCTCTCCAGCAAAAAGCATAGCAAGGTCCAGTGGATGAAAGTTGGAAGTAAAAACGCTCTCTAAGTTACAGTGAATCAATTTACCAGTGTTTACTTGTGGATTCTATATCAATAGAAAGATTAAAAACTAAACCTGGATCTTCTTCTAAAGGATCTGCTCTGAAATACAAGTATATTTAATGGTCCTTTGATGTACCAGAGGTCACATTAGGTACACATGGTTGTTCCTTTTGTCTTGTAATTGGTGCAAAGCAAGTTCTTAGAAATGGGAGTGCTGTGACTGAAGAAGCAGAAGAGGAAGACATCACCCCTGTTTTCCAGTGGATGGACTTTATTTAGCCAAAGGGCTTGGCTGGACGAATGGAAAAGGATGGGTTTTGCAGGTTAAGGAAGAAGAAACATGATTTGAAGAAGGCAGAAAAGGGTAGGAGGTAAAACATAGAGAGAAGTAACACTAACTTTTTGGGCTCATATAGTTGGTAGAAGCGTGAAGTGCTTGACTGGATATAGAAAAGGAAATCTTGATAAATCAATGTTTGTTATTGTACCCTAAAAAGCAAACAGGAGAGGTGACATTCTGACAGCTCTGGACAGGACACCAAGCAGAGGGCTGCAGGCTGAAAGCTCATGGAAAGAGGTTTGACAGTTTCCATATTTGCAGGCCAGGGGTGGTATTTAAAAGGGTGTAAGTAGAGCTGACTGACCACCTGAAAGTAATAGGAGAAGGAGACAGAGTCCTCTGAGTTCAAGTAGAGCTGAACACTTGTCTGGAGCACTGGGAACAAGAGTAGAGGGGATCCCCAGAGAAGAAGGACTTTGGACACGGAGGTGATGTGACTCTCTCTGCACCAGATCAGATGTTCTAAGAAAGATGTGGGAGATAATGGCAAGAAGAAAGATGGATATACAGTTTGGAAAGGCTGCTATTTTTAGGGCAAGTAATGCAAAACCTTGTCTGAGGCTGATGGGAAACTGCTAGATTGCAGAGAGGAATCAAGAACAAGTGAAAGTGAGGAAATATGTCAAGGAGCAGGGGAAATCATCTCTCTGAGGGAACGAGGGTAGTGGATATATTTCTCCTAGGTGGAGATTAATGAGGACTTTGGGTTAGAGTTGGAAACTATTACAACAAGTGACTAGGAAACAGCAGAGGTAAGATTTTGAGAGGGAGGGAGGAAGATTTGTGTCTCAGGCAGGCAAGCTACTAGCACATTTTTACAAATGACACCTGCTCTGAGCAAGAATGTTCCAGGGGGGTTACATTTCAGCCCAATCCATTTTTTAAAAATATATAATTTATTCCTATAAAGGGGACACACTGATCTGATTTAATTAGGCTAATTAGAGGTCTATGTCAAATACAGGAGTGAAGCATGTGGAGGTGGGTAGAAGGCGTAGGCGTGGAAAGCAAGGGGGAAAAGTCCTTGTAGGGAGCATCAGTTTTCACTCAGAATAAAGTGACAGGAATCCAGGCAGTACAAAGTCTGAAAATCTGGATGCTACAGAAATCTTGCATGGCTGGGTGCTAAGGTGCTCAGTATTGAAGCCTGAGGTAGACTGAACCATGGAAAAATAATGATTTTGGTTGAATATAAGACTGCAGATGTACATGGGAGAGGATGGTTTTTCAGATGGGTGCATTTCTTTGTATTATTCCAAAGTCTTTTGGAATATTTTTTTTTCAATGTCTGTTGGAGCTGAGGACAGTGGAGTAAGGGAAGGGGATTGATGACAGTACGGAAATAGGAAAGGGGAGCTAAAAAGAAAAGGCATTCAGGGGCACTGGCCATGTGAGAGAGAGGATGCATTTGTAAAACAAGGTGAAATTAAATGTAGGAAGTGTAAGAATGCAGAGAGGCTGAAAGCCATGAAGAAATGATAAAGCAAAAATTACTGGATTATCTGTGGAGTCTGAAGGATCAGACCAGTGCTAGGGGAACAAGAAGACTAAAGGAGAGCTGGCAGGAATGCAGCAAAGCAGGGTTTCTTATTCTCAGTGGCTCCAAGCAGGGGATCTGTCCTTCATTTGAGAAAGGAGAGGGAGACAGTGGAACAAGTTGAGTGTCTCAAGTACATGACGGGAGTGATTTAAGTCAAGTTTCTATCACCACTGAAAATAACAATTGAACTAAATCCAAGATACTGACCTCTGCAAAGGTATTTACTGCATCCTGATGATGACTGATAATGTAGCCATAAATACAGCAAGTAGCTGGAAATTCACAGTTGAGAAATGCCAAGAGCCCTTGAGGCTTTTCCTCCCCTCACAGCGGGTAACGTATTTCAGTGAAATGTGAGAACAAAAAAATGATAGCCTAGAAAGATTTATCTTCTTACTAGGGCTCTGTGTTGCACATTGAACTTGGATTCACTTCAGCCAACATTTTTGTGATCTAGAGTTGCTTTACCAAGGAGTTTCAAATAGAAAGGAGCTTTACCAAGGAGATTCAAATAGAAAATTATGCGATCAATATATCTGATTTTAAAAGGCAATTAAATAGTTAACTTCTCATAACAAATGTTAATTTGTGGCTCTCCTGGAGCATGAAGGGACAGGAAATTCTTTATCATTTGCATTACATAATTTCCAAACTAAAACAGTGGAGGCTGACAGCCAACGTGAACACTTCACTGTTGTGAGAAAAGCAACATTTTGTCACACTTAATAAGCAGGGAAGCTCAGTTACCACAAAGTCCTGAGAGGGACTGAACAAGGAAGGTGGGTTTGGAGCACAAGACATTTTACACTAGGAAAATACTGTTTGTGCCCAAGACATTGGAGCTGGAAGACAAGATAACTGTGAAATGCTGCCAGTCCCTCCCTTTTGTTTCATGGAAGACTTGAATAAGTAGCCACAGACACGTGCCCCAGATCTTTTTTTTACTCACTTCCCAAGAGTATTTAAGCACTTGGACTTTCCTCAAGAAAATGGTCATCTGAAACAGATTCTTAGCATTTAAAAAAAAAAATCACTTTAGCAAAAGTATATTTTGAATTATATTCTTGTGCTGAAATGTGTTAATGGCCATAGTCAAGTGGGACTTTGATCTGCAGATAATCAACAGATTTGAAGCAGACGGGTGTGCTAAACACATAGGCTGGCACACCACACATATGGGTCTGCTAATAACCCAGCCTGTAAGGAAGGATGAAATAAGTTTTGTAGTTTGATAACTGGATATAATAGAAAGCTGTGTCTAATAGTTTGCATGGCAAAGAAGCTAAATCATCTAAGCTGTTTATAAATGTGAAGGCTAAAAGATTTATTGTGCAGAAGGTGATGGGAAGGACAAAAGAAGCTGCAACACCTTCCAGAGAACCAATGTAACCCTAAGATGCAGAAAGAAATACGGAATAGAGGAATGACTGGACAGGCTTGGAAGTTAAACTCCCACCCTCTTTTCCTCTGAACAGAGCCTGGAGTGAGGGGGAGCAGCAGGCGCTGCAGGAGTGGGGACACATGGGGCCTGGAGGGTGGGAGTGCAGCAGGGAGGAGAAGGCGGTACCTCACCTTTTGCATCCCCATCAGTGCTGCAGCACTCACTCTGGATATGGTGCCCAGTGATCATCACAAACACGTTATTGATTGCTCTGTGGATTTCTCAGTGCATCATGAATTGCTGATATTGCTATCGAATGCAGAGCTGAGGCTGTCCAATGCCAAGATAGCAAGTGTTTATTTACCTGTTACGTACGTAGATTAGTTACTTTGTGAATCACACATTTTGGGTCGTTTCTCTCCTGAAGAAATCAATTAAAAATTTTGATTAAGGAATTTTATTAAACAAGTAACGTCATCTTGGCCCACAGAGAGAAAGAGAGAGAGGCTAAATGCTGGTTTTGTTAAAATTAATTGTAGAGTTCCTAGTGATTTCAGTGGAATCAGGATTTCACAGATAATGTTGAAATGTATCAAGTAAAATAATGGTTAATTGTTTCCACAATTTGTCTTGTTAAGCTTCTGAGTAAGTAGATAAAGTTTGCATGCAACATAAACTTTGTGCAATATGCACCATTGGTGAATCAGCACTTCAGTCGAGACTTAAAAGTTGAAATATTAAGGACAAAAATAAGTATGTGCGTACTGGAGTTGATATAAATACAATGCTGACAGTACTCTTCTGATTTTGCTACTTCTGAAACTGAACATTTGAAAGTTGTTGAAACAAATTTAAGGCAATGTGGGGAGATGGGTTTAGGAAAGATACTCATACTTTGAAACTTCTTTGCCATTGGGGTTTTAATGGAAATTTTCTCTCCACCAATTTAGGCTAATATCTCTTTCTTGTGTAAGACAGAAGAACATCAATGTTGCTGAGTGTGTGTGGCACAGTGCCGTGAGGACCAGATAAGCTCTTCAAGACAAGTAAATAAATGATTTTCTGAAGTATGCACACATGAGCATTATCATCCTTGGAAGCTGCATTAGATTTTCAAATGTATGACTTTGTTAGCTATATCAGCACTTGGCAGTCTGAAAAAGTCATTAGTGAGAATCTCTACATTAGGAAGGGGGAACAAAGAGATTGGCAAAATTTTGAATATCAGTGTATTCCCTTTGATCAGAAAGACGGGTTAGTTCTGGGGAAAAAACAAAGCTTAGTTTGCTTTCTATATGGAACACATATTTAAATATATAAAATTGATTGAATTCGTAAAAAAAAAAAATTCTATACTAATCCACTATATAAATTTGTAATATATTTTAAATATGCAATTTTACTTGGTTGATTTCTATGTAAATCAACTCTACTTTTTATATGGAATCTTTATTCACAATGGAAGGATAAAGGAAGAGTGAACAATTCAGAAGTAAAGGCTTTATTACAGATTTCATCCTTCGATGGCTTTATCTTGAACGGCATCATTTGTTTTCTACTCCTTTTCATTTCATGCCTAGCCAGAACAAGGCAGCTTGGGCTCTGCCTTTATGCTTTTACTGACAGCCCCAAGCCTGCAACACAGAGAGACTGCTGGCCCCTGGGTAACAAGTGTTTAGGTTGGGGCCAGAGGTGGTGGGTCTTTAGAGGACAGTATGAAGCCCAGTTCCTTACTCAGCATTTGCAGTGCAGGGAAGGAGCTGGAGACAGAGGAAACAGGAGACTTGGGTGTATTTTTATTTTTGGAAGGAAGTAATTCTTGAGTTTTTAATTGTTGCCATCCAGACTCATTGTGCCTCATTCTTAATGAGATTCTGTATGTGCTTCTTAAGAAAAAGGAGTTGGTGATGCTTTAAAAGATGAGATTTTTGAGGCCAAAAAAAATAAACAGACAGGGAAAGTCTTTTGCCAGTTCTTAGGCAGATTGTCGTCCATGCCAGGCCACTATCAACTCTCCTTGACTTTTGGGGTGAGGGCAGCTGCTGTGCTGCCTGTTGCCAGTCTGCACTTCACCCTGCCCATTTTCCAGTAGGTAGTAGGTCCTGAGAAGAGGATGATGCCTCACTTCTTTCCAAAGGCTATCGTAAAAGCTGAAAGGTACCTTCTAGTGTGCCATTGGGCACTGTTTGTGTTTACTTCACCCATGCCAGGACTCTGGGCTGTTGTTACTTGCCAAAGAGAGGGACAAAGCCTGCACAGAAGTTGAACTTGCACCATGACACAGGAGCGTGTTGTATAAACCTTGATACAAAGAACTTGTTAAAATATACCCAAAGGATAGAAAAAAAACCCCAAGGTCATTTATTCAGACCTTATTTCGTGATCAAGGTCATTTCTTTTGCAAACTTCTGGCAATATTTGAATTTGATTACACTAGAACTAAAACATCATTCTTGTTTACGGCTCTTCCAAAGCAAAACTCTGCTTTGTGCTCTCCACAGGATGGAAAAACAGTTATGACTTGATCACTGTGCTGGACAGTCATTCTCCTTCAGAGAAGGCACAGGACCATGTGGATTAGTCTTTTCCGTAATGGTGTGATAACGGGGTAATTAATTCTTTTTCCCTGGGTAAGCAATACTTTTTTTTTCTGTAATCATGCGGTTGTCTGAGACCTATGGGAATACACAAAAGCAGAGAAAATTGTGTTTGGAAAATACTTGCTCTTGCTGCTTCCCATGCAAATATTTATTTTGGGCCGCCACCCTGCGCTGTGGGTGCTTCGCAAACACCTTCATACCTGAACCAAGTAGGATTTGCAGGGCCTCTGCCAGCAAGGTGCAGGCACTGAAGAAAGCCTTTTGCATTTGGGTACGGGGCTGAACAAGCACTGTGCAGCCAATTTCAGCAGATTGCGTTAAGAGTATGCTAGTGACACCTAGTGTTTAATATAAAAATGCTATAAAACCCGGTGGATTTGCTATTTAAAGCCATTGCAGGGCTAACGTTGTAAAGTTAAAAGTAATGTTGCGGGGGTGTTCGCAAGGTGCCCTTTACATCCTCCGCATTTTTCTATGCAACATACACCTTTCTATCTAATAAACTGGCATAATATTTCGCCTTTGTACTATTTTGTATACAGTGGAATGCAATCTGATCACTGATATGCTATCCATGTACATACATATACAAAAATTGAAGTGAGAGATGTAGGGGCGGTAGTGTACCATAGTCTAATTTTAACAAGGAAGAAAAGAGAGTATCTCTGAACAGGATTGCAATAAATTCTGAAATAAAATTCCAGCACAGTAGGGAGCTCAAAGCTGGTGACACATAGCCCAGATTCAAGGCAAAGGAGAAGAACATTCCAAGGACATTTGATATCACATAGCAACAACAGTTATAAGTTGATGAATTCAATGTTCCTACAAGTAACACTGACAGTCAAGCAGCTCTTGCAGCTTTTTTAATGTTTGGTTTGTTAAAATTCCTGTTTCTAAAAATAAGGATAAAATGGGTTGTGAGATCATAAACCGTATAGAAACAGATGTATGCTTAATGTTGTACAACACAGTTAAAGAAGCTAGCATATGAATAACTAATCATCACCACAAGTACTGCAAGACAGGATTAATGTAAACATACTATAATGTTGCCAGTAGAAATAGAATATCAGCTTGAACTATATACAGATGTATGACTTTTTTATCCCTTTTGATATTTACCATATCCAAGAAAAAAAGTAGTAACAAAATTAGTTCAAGTGAAAAAGTTACTGTAAAAGTAATGAAATGGACAAGCTCACTGGCTGATTCATTATGAAGAACCTAGACCAAAGTTTAAGAGTGTTGTGGCTCCTGCAGACTTGCATACATCCATACATGATGAGGTTACTTCAAGGCTTCAAAGATGCAAAGCATTTCTGAATCAGAGGCAAGCTCTAGGTCTGGTGTCTTACATTAGATGTGCCTAATATGTTTAGTGCTTTGGAAGTCATACAAAGTCACTAGAGACTTCTTGAATTACCTTTTGGAATAAATTCAGCACCTGTGTTGTTTCATAAAAGAGTGGCACAGATGTCTTCAGCTTCTGAAGGCGGGGAACATCAGTGGAGGTCATTTGAAGAAGATCATGGGACACAACAGGAAAGGACTAAGGTGATCCCAAGAGGTATGCTGGGACCAGAGGAGAACTTTGTTGCAGGGGCATAATTTGCACTATTCTGTTCCTGAAGTAAAGTGATGCTGCTGTACCACTGTACCAGTACCAGTACCAATATTTTAGTTTAGACTGCTGCTGAAAAAACATTCATCATGAGTTAAGGCAAGTTTAATGCAAGAGTGTACTTGAAATCGGAAGAGGGCATAAATAAAACATATTCCAGCAATACTATTCATGCAGACAGAGAGGAAAACAAGCCACTGCAGGAATTCACATGTAGTATGGAGACATAATTAAGCCATTATCTGTTCTGAATGGGTGAGGGCCCTTGGTGTGGCTGAGTGTTACTGACATTGAACTTTGGCAATAGCATAAGCAAAACCAAAATACATCCATAAACACAGGTCATAAAACCAAGTGATAATTTTAAAAAACCCTTATTTTTTAATGCTTGTGTATTCTGTGGATAAGGTTAGGTACTCCCAGGCAAGTGAAAGGATTAGAATAAGCAGAAAGTCTCACACGGACTGTACCATGCTTGATAGTTGTAGTGGATTCTTATTCAGTACTCTCTTTTTTGGGATCAACTGGAGCAGGAGGGAAAAAGATGCTGACAGCTCTATAGTCATTATATTTCTGTAGGGTTCATTCATTTTGATTACTGCTGTTACTCTGACGATTTTCTTGATATCTGAAACAAAACTGCAGTTCTCTACAGTTCAGTTCACTTTAAGACACCATCAAATTGGTATAACTCTCACAAGCTTTTGTTAAAGTGATGGTGACAGCTATTTAGTTCTAACTAGCACTGTTTTTATGCTTGCTATAAATAATTACTTTCATCAGCCATTTTCTCGACCATATATCATTGGAGAAAGATGCAGCACATTCCAGGTCTCCACACGTTAGCACTGATTTATTGTTTCACCTTCTTCATCTGAATATAAGAATAGTACAGGAAGAGTTATCCATCCAGGCATTGATTTCCTCTTATTTTCTGTGTAGTTTTAGAGTTTGACTCTAGTGACCTTGGGGATGGCTTTTGTGTTGTCTTCACGTGAGCGACATTTTAGTAAGGGTCTGTTGGGTAGATTCCCTTGTGCAGCATAGCTTTTTGCACTGCTGAGGCAGCAACAAGAAGCTGTAATAGGGCCACAAAGTGCTAGCAGAGAATCCCCTAGGATGGGAAACTGCACAGCTTGACTCTAGCACTGTATATCTGCCTGCCTCCACGTGAGTAGAGGAGACAATATACTTCAATGGCAAGAGAGGACACATTGGTGATGTGGCAGAGAAGACTCCTTCTCTTAAGGAATTCCACTGAGGGTGATGGCATAAAACAATTTTCCAGCAAAGGGAATAATATAGTTTTTTAAGAGTTAGATAACTGAGAGAGCTTAAACTGCATCAAGCTTGATCTTGGAGGCCTTCTTGTCCTTGCACTTATGTTGTGGAGTCACATCCTAAGTTGAGGATGCTGTTTCAGATGATAACGTATTCTCCCCATTTGCTATGCAGTGGGACTGGTGCTCACCTGACCAGGTTCAGGAAGAAAATGAACCCAGCTGGTGTTGCTCCTTCACATCACAGGGAGATCAAATGCGTACCTATGCCAGTGCAAGGGAGCAAGCAGGGATGCAGCTGGAAAGGCGATGAGGAGAGAGAGGAAGGCAGGGCCATGGCATTTCCAATGCTGCTATGAAACTGCACCCTTGGAGAAGCTACTGTCAAGTCTCATGACTATTTGTGGTATACTGTAGAACCCCCATGGCATAATGTGCCATAAAGGCACTACTGTGCTGTTTTGCCATATAAAAAAAGTCAGCATCCAGACTTGGAGTGGAGTCTACTGCTCCTGTGTGAGGACTGGGAAACAATCAAAGGAAAGTATAATGAAATAATTCTATTAAATGCACTTGTACAGTCACTCATGATCCATACAGGTTGTATGAAGGCACAGACTCCACATAGCATTTCTTGGATTGTGTATTTATGGAATAGCTTCTGTCTTTATTTTTTCCAAAAAGACAAATGCAAATAGGATTCTTAAGAATTAAAAATATTTGTTTTGGTTTGGGGTTTTTTTGTGAAACAGGTAGGAAATTAATTTCTAACACATGCTTATCTTGACAGCGTCACTTTAATTTGCTCTTAATTGGTTGGCTGAATGGCTGTTTCCATGACAGCACAGCAAATATACAGTAGGGGCACTGATAAACAGTGATGAATAACAGATCAAAAGACTTCAGGGAGAACTCTTCAGTAGTCTGTTGCTGCTTTTTACATTTGTCTGGTGAAGACAACACATTTCACCACCGTCCATGACACCAAGATAAAAGCTCTCTGACTTCCAAAGGCCCTGTGTGCCAAAAGACAACAGTTACTACCTTTGAAGGTAGGTCAGATACTGGCTTTAAACGATGTTAAAGTATGTCTTCTAGCAGTTAGCTTGCTAACTACAACAGTGTACAATACTGAATGTCTTATCTATCCTTGTCAAACTAGTCATAAGCCCCTAGCAAGCAACAGCGCTTTCAAGATGGAAGTGGCTTCTTCTGACCCACTGTCTCAAATTTCTCCAGTCATGCCCTCCGTCAAAAGGAATCTCTTACAGAAAGCAAATGTATGCTGTAGTTCCCCGCTCTGGGGTTCACTGTGCAATCTGTGTGGAAAGGTGTTGGGATGACTCATGCTACCGAAAGCCATCAGAGGACACTCTCAGGGGCAGACGAAAGTGGAGGTGCTAGCTGTTGCATGCAAGGTAACCCCATTGCCACAAATGGATTTTAACCAAGATCCACTTTAGTTCAGCCTTAAAATATACACAGATGTCAAAAACAAACCTGTAATTGCCTTTGCTCAGAGTAATAGCAGCTGAAACATTGCTGTTTTGAAGGAGGCTTGATAGCCCTAGATGTGTCCTAGTGCAAAATTTTAAAACTTCTGTTTTGCAAGTATTTAGGTAAGCACTGCAGAAAAAGATCAAATCTCTTTTCTCTTGAAATCAATGACAGTTTTGTCAAGAACTTAAGGAGAATCACAGTTTTTTCCTTGTTCTCTTGTTTTTATGGTAATTCCCTGTTTTAATGAAACCAGAAGAGGCAGTATTGAATAAAATATTAAAATAAGAATAATTATCTGCTTGTTTAGACAATCTGCAATGCAGGTTGAAATAGGAAGGTCATTTGCATGCTCCCAAGTTTTGTGGAAAGTTTTTCTGAACTTCCCCATATTCTAACTGTAAATGATACATTTAAATTTGCTAAAAAGCAAGCTCTCACTGCCAAGACAAATTAGTACCCAATCTGAGGCAGCTAAAGCTTTGTTACCACTCTTGTAACAAAAGAACTGATCTTGAATGAGTCCTATAGTTTACCTAGACTGTTACCCATCAGATTTTAAGGGTATAATTTGACAAACATTTATTTTGGCGACAGTCCTGGCTCAAGCAGCCTTCACAGCTTTGCACCTGTGACCAATCCCCATTCCTCCTCCTCCTACCTATTCCCCAAAGCACAAGTTCTGCTGGTTTGCAAGACTGCATGGTTAACCAAATCAGAGATTTAAACATAGCAATTTTTTGGCTTTTTTCATTTTAAATACACATCAGTTGTCATCTCATCAATTGTTAGCAATTGCAAACGTCAGAAATTTCAGAAAATGTCTAGTCATCATTTGAAAACTTGTTTCCTTCAAAGATAACTTAAGTCAGACTAAAGGTAGCAGTGCACCCAAACACTATTCACTTTTTAGGGTCAGGCTACTGTCCAGCCCAGTAGCTGCAGAGTTCATTGTTAATTTTTCCCCCTCCTTAGAAAGAAATTTTTTTTTAGCAGTAATGCTCAGTAAGAACCTCTGCTTTGCTTCTTGTGATTTTAGGGCAACATATGACTCCCAGAGAAGATCAAAGACCGCTTCTGTCCTGTTCTAAACCACTCAGCGGTTGTTATAAATCAACAAGGCTTTTCCTCTGCAGTTGAAACGTGAGTGATAACTTTCACGCTCTGGCACTAGAACTTCTTTAGCGGTACACTGTGCTGGCACCCAGGGTAATACTGTGTAATAGAGACATGTGGCTTTTCTCAACCATTCCCATTATACAAGGCAGAGTGAAGCACCAACATGGTGAGCCATCTGTGCTAATGTCGATGATGTTATTAAACCATTCATTACATTTCACAATTTGATATTAGATCATTTAAATTCTTACTTTGGCATAGTGCATAGATTTCTTCCTCTAGAAAGATGAACTCAGTATGCAAATGTGTTTGCCCTGTTTTCTAACAAATTCATGTCTGGGTTGAACATCCTTACAAGTGCTGTGGCTCATGTAATTATGCCCTCAGATCTTGATAGTAGAAATAGAGCCCTAGTTCATGCCAGGTTAATTGATCAGATTTTTGCACAAGTAAATTTGACGCATCCATTTCTGCCAACTTGTTCTGTCTACAAAACACAGTGCCACCCAAAGCTCTACTCCCCACCCCTTGAGGTCTGTCTTTCCCAGCAAGGAAAAGTATTTTTCGCTCACATTTGATATCAATTCATAGTAGGAATATTGCCCTAAAATCATATTATAGCAGTAAACTAACACTACGGTTTCACTGGTCACTATCCTGGTATGCACATAACATGTTAGCTGACCTATTTATTCGAAGTGAGAGCTAAGGATATTGATAAGTGGACATCGTACTAGGCACTGCGCACACACAGAATCTGCCCTAGACACCTCACAGCTCAGGTGAGAGTGCAGCCCAACAGAGTAGGCTGGACAAATGAACGGATAAATAGGGAAAGAAAATTATAAACTCACAGCAAAATTATTTCACTGGAAATTTTCACTGACTACCTGCTTACACATCTGAGAATTGCCATGGAGACATTGGTGACCTCTATGTAACTAAGACTGTGTTATGATTTTCATTTAAAACAGAACAAAAAATCCTTTTCCATGCAATTTAGTGATGATGTCCCAACATAGTACAGTAAATCACTAGAGGATAATCAAAATTTTCTTCTTTATTTTTAAAGATTGAATAACCTTGCAGATGAGACAGAAAAGCATATATTTGTCTGTAACTCCCTTATAGAAGTACAAAATATTCAGCGTGAGGGCATGACGTTTAGCTAGCTAATGAAGAAAAATATCTCACTTCACTGTCACAGACAATTTGCTAGAAGAAATACTAACTGTAAGTGTTTTACATGATTTCACCTTTCATGAAAGAACTGTATATGACCTGCAAGTGCATTAGCCCTTATTCTGTTTTGCTTTCGTGGAGTCCCCTTCAGTCTTTTGAAATGTCTGTAAATAACAAAGATAACCATGAAGTGGGAGGGAGTAGAGAATCCTCACTGTGTAGATTTTATACCTGCTTTCCAAAGCATATGTGTGCTAAAAGACAAGGGACTGGAAGATGCCCTAAGTCCTTGTCATGTTTGACAAATGTTTGACCACACTCAAGGCCCAGGGAAGCTATCACCTTCCCCAGCAGAGTAGCTTTAAGTCACTTTTCGTGTATCTGTCACTGCATGAAGGGGCTTCTGCAAGGTCCAAAATCTGTCTGTGGCTCCAGCCTACGTTCGTGAGGTATACAAGTACAGTTCACAAGCATTGGATGTTTATACTTAAAACGGCTGCAGCACTCAATGAACTTTTAAGAGAATAACGTCTTCTTCCTCAAGTAGGTTACACTTCAAAACTCAGGTGTACAGCATCTTCGCCCTCTGCAGAGGCCCCTCAGCACCGCAGGGGCTAGTTGTGTGAATGAAGCCTTTCAGAACTGGCTGAGGACTTAGTGCAACACAAAAGGCACAACGGGTCACAGTTAAGAATTGCTGCAGTTATTCCAGAAACCCAAGGTAATCATAAAAAACAGAGGAAAAAACATATTCTTCTTTAAGCTGAAGTTCTGATGGATAGTAGGCCACATACCCTGTAGGAAAAAATATTCAGACATTCTTATCTCCAGCCAGAGGAGACTTTTCCAACCAGTCTATCTTTGCACTTTTTAGTCTTATTTTCTAGATTACCTTCCCACCTGTCAGATCCGTAGCCGTCTCACAGAGAGTCCAGTTTCAGGCTGAGGTCTGTTTTCTGGGGAAAAGGCGGGGAAAGAGAGAAGGGATGTCAGAAAGGCAGGAGGACAAGAGGACCTTCAGTGAGATCTGACACAGTTAATTTGTGTGTGATTGTTCTCCGGGCCATGAGCTGAACAACGCCGGCTCGTAGGGTTTGCCCTGGCATCATCTTCTCAGTGAGAGGAGCAGGGTCGCTCTGGATGCCTCTGCTCACCAAGGCAAATTCAGCTCTTACACGGAAGCATTTTCTTGTCTTCTAGATAGGAAATCCTAATGAAGATTCTGGGGTCCTTCTTGCTTTTAAACACCTCTATTCTGAGAGGCTCCTGTTGTGCCTCCTCCTATGTTGGAGATACAGAAAACCTAGATACAGGTTTTTTTCACCTTGCATAAACTAAAATATCTGGGAGCATACAATACAGCTGAGAAGACAATGACGTTTGAAAAGCATTGTTCTTTTGACCCCTTTTCATCCCCATTTTACCAAGCACAGAAAATTCTTCATTTTCGCTTTGTCCACTATCATTAACAATGCCTCATGATGTTAATTAATACTGCAAGAAGCTAAACCTCGGGCTGACTGTCTCACATGTGGGAATTAGTTGTGTGGGTTCGCAGAGCAACATCTGCCCATGAATAGATTTTTAAAAATAATAATTAAATTAAACAAAAGAGAAGCTCTAAGCTAAATCTGTGGCTCAATGATTAATATCACTTCATGTTTAAGATTTTTTTCCCAGCCTATTTTGTTTAATGATTTTCAGCTATGAATATTACATGTCCTTCTGCACTTAATTATTTATGCTGATGAAACATGGCACTCTCTGTACCCTTTTTGGATTCTAAATGGAAAGGAACACATTTTCTAGACAGTTCCTTCTGAATAGTGATGGCTCACAGAGGCTTCTTTCATCAGAGGCAGGACCATCCTCAAGCCAGTTTAAGGAGGCTTGGAGTTCACTGGGAGAAATTGTTGTGAGAGTAGAGTCTTCACCGCTGGCCACCAGCTGTGCGCGCCAGGCTGCCAGCTCTGGGCTTCAAAGAGCCTGGCCTCAGAAATCCTTTCCTTCCTGGTGGGAAAACCTTTCACATGAAAGATTAATTAATCAGCAGGGTTTATATTTCAGAATTTTTGGTGCTTCAGGAACAGTTTGCATCTGCCCAGGATTTTAAACTGAGTGTGGAGTCTGGCTAAGCAGAACTTTGACATTTTGAGCTTTCATTTTAAATTGGCATGAAAGCAGTCATCAAATATTGAAATCCTCCCAGAGCTGGAATTATCTTTTTCCACCCAGCTCTGATAATTACTGTTTATGGATCTCTTTGCAGCCAGATATCCCTCATTCTGTGAGCTGATCTAGGCAAGAGCTTTGGCTGAAAAAAATCTGCAAATACTATCTGGGCTATTGTGTCATTTTAGTCACAGAAATGTATGGCTCTGCTCCGCCATAAGTCCCTGTGAATTACCAAATCCCTAACACCACTTTTGGATGAGTCAGGTCTTCAGAATAATTTGACCTTCATAATAAATTGATGGCACTCGAATAGCCTGAATGGCGAGGAATCCAATGAAATATGAGCCCCAGAGAAATTGAGTTTGTTTTAACCAGCATGAGTACAAGGTATTGTGGTAAACCAATCCCACTTAGAAACTTAGTGTGCCTTGGCGTTCGGGGAGGCAGAGCAAGGCGTTACAAGCTTTACAAACTCCAGCTATTAACTACACATGTACTGCTATTAAGTTAAGGAGGATTCTTCTCTGGAGACAACAAAGTACTATTACAAGGAACAAGAGAAACGTGTTTTTTACTGAACTCAGCAGTGGGATATAGAAATAACATTTGGTGGGACTTCTCTAAATTAGTATGGCTGGTGCATTGACTGTGATTTACATCTCTTTAATTAATCCTTTCTGGTGGTGAATTTGGAGATACTCTGGAGCAGCTGCAGAACCCAGGTGCTGCAAAACTTGCCTTGCTGCTGCTGTAAGGCACGGGCAACTGGAAGCAGACCTGGAATAGCATCAGGATCTCAAACACCCCTTGCCCTCCCGACACAGAGACACTGGAAATGGTTCAGCCATGGTGGGGTTCCATCCCAATGGCACCCCGAGGGTCCTCCGCTCCCACCCTGGCAGGGGCCCCGCTGCTGTGTTTGGCTCTCTCTCCTTGCTTTCTTTGTCCCACTGATCACTTGTCAAGAGAAAAATGAGATGGGCTGACATCTGTTTCCGGGAAGTACTGGGTCTCAGTGCTGTGCCCATCGCGAGGAGCTTCCGCTGTGATACAGGGAAGACTCTCGGCTGCCTGGGGAGGGTGAAGGTGTTCACAGCTGTATTTATGTGGCAACCGGATTTTCAGGTGCTTCTTCCCTAAGTGCTATAGCTCAGTGCTATCTGATGTAAGCACAGGCTATCGGCAAGAGCATCTTGGATGTCCATTTAGGATAGGGGCTGGGCAGAGAGAAGTGAGAGAGAAAGAGAGAGAGAGATTTCTCAGGTTGAGGTCCTGGCTCTCTACTTGTAGCCCCTTGCATGCATTCAGGCTTGGACTCCCTAGGAGTCAGCCAAAATTGTGCCTGTAAAACGAACTCCAAAACCTATGCTATTCTACATGCACCAGCTGTTCATAAGGAAGTTTGCTGATGTTCTTGACAATGTTGTATGATTTTTTATCCTGTACAAATATTGTCATTATTAAATACTTAAAAAGAAAATAACTACAACAACTTGTCACAGTGGATCCTGGTAAGATGGAATTTTCAAAAGCATCTAAGAGTATTTTCAAATAGCACTTTATAACCTCCTATATTTTAACAGGACGGCTTAGGCTATGTGAAAGTCTGTGCTAGCACGAGCTGTACCTTCGCCAGTACACCAGGCTAAGTCATCCTCAGCTAACTCCAGCAGCAGCTAGTGCCATGTAAACACACTGTCAGTTGCTTTTGTACATTTCCCCAAAGTCCCTTTTGCCTTGAAATCTTCCTCTTCTCAGGATCATCTAGGTTTAAAAAAAAAAAACAACATTTTCTGACTCCTAACAATGACATCTTAAATAAAATAACTTCCTGTCATTCTAATAGCAGCTACCATCCTTATTTCCATAGCTTTCATCATTCACCTCTAATCCTCTTTCTTTCTTGCTTGTCATTATTTGTCTTTGCCTTTATTCTTTCTGATCACAATTGTTATCCAATTTCCTTCCTTCTTTCATCTTTCCCTAACTCTCACTGCATTTGTGCCCTGTCATTTTATGATTTTGTTTTCACTCCCCATGTAGCTTTCTATCAAATATACAACTTTGTAACTGACTTTACCTTCATCTTCCTACCTTTTTTCCCCTTTTCTTAGTCATGCTCTGGGGATCAGAGAAAGGCCAGCAATGCAGGCACTCGCAGACTCTTCTCATACAAAATCCACAGAGCACAACCGCTCAGTCTGCTTCCCTGATGAATGGCAGAACAGCCTTTGGCTTCGTTTGTTATTCATATTAGGCTAAAGGCTCTGGGGGATAGCAAATATCTCTTACTGTGTAGTGTGCAGTGCCTGGAACATGGGGGCTCTGATCCTAATTGGGGTAGATGCTACTGAGGTAATAATGATAATCTCAGGGATTGAGATTTGGCCTCACCATCAGGCTTTGGCTCACTCATGTGATGCAGGAAGAGCTCAGAGGAGGACCTCTACTACATGGACTAATCAAGCATTTCTTTGTTCATTTNAAAAAAAAAAAAAAAAAAAAAAGGGAAAAAAAAAGGAAAAAAAAAAAAGGAGAGAAACCATCCACGACTCTAGGAGTCTTTGCCATACATTTAATTAGTAGAGTCAATGTTTCCACCATCACCCTAGTAAAAAACAGAACCAAGGAAAAGCAAAATCTCTTCAGAGATTATTCCATCCCAATAACCAGACTTAGTCTAACATGAGGTCCATTGCATGGCTTCACACTATGTAAGAAAGAAGGGGATAGAGGTGACCAAGCAGATGTTTCTCCCACAAAATTTCCATGCCTGGGCTGTATCTGTCTTGCTCAGTTGAATTTAGTATTTTATACCACTTGGCTACATATAACATGCAGCCATTTCTGAGGGGAAGGATTGCTCCCATGCCAGCAATCATACAAAACAGAATAAATCTTCTTCTGAGTATATGACGGAATTCCACTTTCTCCTCCCCAAGAGGAATGGTCTTCAAAGTTCAGAGATACACTCTCAAACAGACAGAAAATGAATATTTAATATGCTTTATTTGGGATTTAAGAGAATGGAAAATGGGTCATCAGCTTTAACTGCATGCCGAAAAATTTCCATGATACTGAGTTACTTAACTGAAGTTCTCGAATACAGCTGTATTTGTTTTAGTTGTCAAACATGGCCACACTGAATGATTTCTTATGCAGTTCCAAGAGAAAGAGATCGTGTCCTTCTCTTGAGAAAAACTTGTCCTGACAGAGGTGTCAGGGACGATCTACTTCACTCAATTCAGGATTCAGCTTTTTGTCCCTGAAGCCATTTCCTTAGTGGAGATAGACAACCCCAAGTTGTTTCTCAAGAAAATTGAGCTCACAGACTATGAGATTGGCAACAGACCTGTTCTAGAGTACTCACATTTGGGATGAAGCCCTGCTCGCCTTTGTATGAATCATTCTTTGGACTTCAATAGGTAACATGAGCAAGGCTTAGACCTAGAAGGTATTGCCCAAATGGAGGGCCCGTGCTGGATTCCTCCCACAGACTGAGTTCGCTATCGAAACACATGGGAGCAGAGGCTCACGCGTACTTGTAATTACCAGTCGCGTTTTCTCTGTCTTTTTCATTCTTGCTCTTGCTGCAACTTTATCTCTTTCCTCCATGCCACGAAAAAGAAGTGTTTGCTTTCAGACAGGTCGGGTTTCAGAGGTTCAGGTTGCTGAATTGTTCTGAATGTTATGCAATCTGCAGAAATTCTCTCTTCCTGACAGCAAACGCTCTGCCGTGTAACCCTTACTGATGTATTTTCATGCGTTATACAAGAATGGGAAGGCTGTATAGACAACTATGAGTGCATACTGTTGTATGGGTGTATAAATCCACCACCCAAATGCAGGTACTCATGTAATGCCAGGGATGAGCAAGCAAGCTGTCAAAACTTATGGTTTGATTCTGACCCAATAGCCATCTTGAAACATTTGAAGAGTTTCAGGGTGCCAACTTCAAGCACCTGAATTAACCGATTTAGTTAACCAGGCAGTCTCCCTCTGTACTCAATGAAAATGAGAAGCCGTCCACATGAGAAGCCATCCCCATCCCTAACACCGCTGTTTGCAATAGCCTTGCAGACAAGAACTATCCTTATGTTACCCTCTCTATATTAAAAAAGACTTATGGAGATCAGCTGTATGGGCCTGTGTTGGAGTAACACAGAGTGATTACCCCCAACAGCGAGGAGGAGCAGCCAACGCAATGCTACTGAGGGCTAAGCACAAGCACGCCGTGGCCCCCAGTGTCTCTGGGTCGGAGCTGGCGAGCTCTTGTTGGAAGAGGGCAGGTTGCAGGCGCAGTGAGGACGGGGAGGCTGTGAAGTGAAACAGATGCTTGCCTGTCATTTGACCCGGAGAACACGCTTCACTTTACAGTGCTCATTAGGGGGAAATACAGTTTCCTCTGCCAGCTTGGTAAATCTGCTTTCACTCAGATTGCACGCTTGATAAAGTTATTTGTCCTGTGATGAATACCAATTTAAACTTCTCATGCAAACTTTTGTACTGTGAACGCGTCCTACTGCATGGCTTTTTTTGTGTCTGCACAGAAAACATCTCTTTTTGCATTTGTGTTTGTGCAGCACCAAGCGCCAAAATGTTCTCAGGCTGGAAGTAGGGTTCTTGGCCCTGCAATAATGAAAACAAAATCGACATTATTTGTTTTGTGGTAGTGCCTCTAGGCCTCAATCAAAAATGACACAAGACAACAGATGGATGCAAGTACACGGGGGAAACACAAGACAAAACATTTATTCATTTAGTAAGCATCATCCACAGTGCACCAGCTGCTTAGGTATTAAATATTTTGTAGGCAGCATTGTATAGATATAAAAATCACAATAATTGTTGTTATAACGTAGCATATATGAGAGAAAGAAAGATTTTTTTACACTGTTGTATCATGGGACTGGAAAATGTGGCCATTAAAAGCAAACACCTCTGTAAGTATAAGCATTCAGTCATTCTTCAGCTGTAAACATCACATTATCCTAGATTGAGTCAAAGCTGATAGTTGTGTTCTCATTTAAAAGCTGATAAATATCATATTAGAATTTTCTGACAAGAGTGTCTGCAGTATACAACTGGTTATACTGTGCAATGTTGGCTAATTTTACATCTGTTGAGATATTTAAACCGTTCTGAAAAGAAAACTCACCCCTTCCAATAACACCCCGAAGCATATTAAAGTGGCACTGGTATATGAAACACATAAAAGGAAAAGTGGATGACAAATTTCATTGTAGACATTAGAACAATATTTTAAAGATAAACCTATGAAAATGTAGAGATTGTGACTGTGGATTTTATGATTTCAATAAATATATTTATTGACTGTTTTTGAAGCCTGGCTCAAATGGGAAAATATTAGATCCCAAGCTTATCGCTCATCTACCTTTTGAACGGCTTGGTTGTTTTGCTGAATCCATGGAACCACTGGGAAATTTCCAATGACACATTTTTTTTTTCAGTTGCAAAAATCAAAACTGCAATTTTTCAGGGCAATGTCCCAAGATCGATTAAACTTCGCTCAGGATTATTTTCTCAGAGTTTTAATCTCATTTCTGCTACAACTGAGGGGGAAGAATTGGGCTTGCCTAATTTCCATGTTTCTTTTGGTGTCAGAGTTCCTTGCTGCATGCTGTGGGTGGCCCATCAGGCATGACTATTGTGTATTATTCCCATGTCCAAAAGTTAAGCTGAAAGATGCTTCTCAAGAGCACATTCCTTAATATGGAAAACCAGGGAGATTTAGTTTGGGCCGAATTCATTTAGGTCTAAAGTAAATTTGTTTTCCCAGGTGCTTTTGCAGCCCAATTACTTTGTTTGAAGCTTAAAAGCTCCATTTACCTGCTCTCAAATTGTATAACTAACTTTTTTCATCTAAGGTAGTTTTTGTTGTCTTTTTTGTTCGGTTTTAAGAGACCCAAAATATTCATGGAAATTCTTCACCCTTACTTTTCAAGGACAATCTAAAGCAATTTTACGGGAAGCACACAGAACAAGCAAAAACACATAGAGAAAGGAGTTTATGTATACAGTACCTTGTATGCTTAGCCAACATACATAACATTTATTCCTAGTTCCAACTATTTATTTTATTTTTATTTCTTAAGAAGGGGAAGAATGACAGCAGTACTGACTGAGTCCATTGAATTGGTTCCATATGTGTTAAATAGTCTGGAACAGATTCCCAACTAATATAACTAACTACCAGCTCTAGTGAAGGCATGTCAGATAAGGAAGCAGCCCTCTAATTTTTGCAAAGACTAGAGAAACATGACATGAGATTTGGAACTGCTTATGTTTTTTTTCTCTCATCAATAAGCAATAACTATCTTTCAACTATTCATTATGTGCTTTGACAGCTGACGATCTGTAAAGTACAATTCCTAGATGTATGGATTGTGTGAGATTCACATGTACCTTCTCTATGTAAAAATCAAATTGTACCCTTTGCTACTCACTCTTTAATATTCCCATTAGCTCTTTTTTCTTCTGCAAGTGGATCTATTGCTAGGACAAATGGAAGTAGCAAGAACCTTGGCTTGTTTCCAATTGAAGGAATGTTTGTGTAGTGAGTATGCAATTTATAAAGCATTTATAAGTACTTGAGAGTGAGCATATATTATAATAAATCTTTTTTTCCAGTAGATCTTTTTTAAACTTCTTGTCTTACAGCTGGATTTAATATGTATTTTAGAAAAGCTAAAAGTTGGAGTATCTGAAACCATCCCTCTTATAGCTTGTCTTTTCTCCCTCGTGGCTGAAATCTAAACTAAATTACCCAACACAATGGCAATGCTCTTCTTTGAATAATTGTCCACCTTAGCACCGAACTTAGTTTGGAAAGACATTTATATAGACAATTGTATTCCCTACCAGCATAAACTGAAAGTTACATAAATTAGCCTCTAATTTCAACCTGTGTTTTTGGTGAATGCATTTAATTACTTGAATTTTAGTCTTGTGGTTTAGGATGTCACTACAACATATCCTACAGAATTAGAGACTTGTACACCGAGAAGGGTGTACTGCTGCATGTAGTCTGATATCTTCCCCTCATGGACTAAGAGCAACTTCTGAATTTTGACCATCTTCTGGGCTTTTGACAGCCTAAGATGTCACGCTCTTAGGAGGTCACTGAGATGGTCAGTCAGCTCTTAAGGCTTTTCCTGCCCAAGGTGGACACTTCAATGAAGCCAAAGTCTTCTTCAGCAATGCTATTCAGTTTAGCTTACCACAAGGGGTCAGTAGAAATCAGTGAGAAATACTCCCTTGTTCTCCACCCCAGAAACTATGAAATGCTCACAGCCACTATGCCATTCCCTATTAATTTCAGGAATTCAGTGAGGGAAAAACAGATGTGATATTGTTTTTCTTTATAAACAGGCAGCTTTTACCACTAAAATATATGAGTGGTTTCCTAACATTACATAGAAGTTTGCTCTTGATCAAAGCTCATTGGGGTTCAAAGGCTTGTGTTCATTTATTTTTCCAGGATAATTTTGTCTCTATATTTCTTCATTACATTTGTTAAAATGAGTGCTTCGAATGTGGCATAGATTTATGATCAGGGAGAGGAATTTTTGTTTCTTCCAAAGTAGATATCATAGAGTTATTCTTCTTTTAAAATTAATGGAATTAAATTAAAAAGGACTTTAAAATGAAATTAAATCATGTGTCCTACTAAACTCCATGCAACTAAGCAAGTAGTTGAGAGCGATTGCATATATTTTCTCTCCAAATGCTTATGTAACTCATTTCTATTTTATTCATGACTGCCCCATGAAGACTATTCATCACACTTGCACTGTTCTCTCTGTATCACATTCCTTTCGTTCCAAAGGATACTGGGGAAAAGTGAAAAAAAGATCACTGGCTTGAAGTTTGATTCTCTGTCACTTTTGTGACAAAGCAGTATGCCTAGGGAGCCTTCCAGACATAAATTGCAGCAAATTAAAGACCTGCATACACCACAGTGGGACTTGGCATCTCATAAACTTTACCAAATGCTATCTGACCATTTTCCTTTAGGCAGGTAGTGGGTCAAGCTGATGTCAGTTAATCTTAAACTGCAGCAGTACATTAGGTAGTGTTCATGGAGCCCTTGAAATTCCTCTCACTTTTTCTTGCTGTAGCCATTCATCCTGAACAGTTCAGATGTAATGCGAAGGAAATAATGCTGGGAAATAGATTGGGAAGTATTCAGATTTTAATTTATTGAGACTGTTGCAGCAAAAGGATCAAAATACCGTTAAAAAAGAAGTCCAGTGGTTGAAGCTGTCAGGGAATTATGGGTTTGTAGATTGAGTCATTTGCTAGAAGTATTATTGTACTTTGGCTCATTTTTATGATACAGACAGTGTAAGTGGTAGAAAATGAAACTAGATGGGTTTTTTTGCCTCCAACAACTCAGAGTTTGGCCAATCCTGTTGATGCTTGAGAAAAAAGTTCCATTGGTATCACTGTACAATGACTTCACTGTGCTTTGTTCAGAGCTGGTGTATAATGAATGTATGTTCAGCATCATTTGCAGAAAGAGTATGCACAGTGAAAAAGGTTGATTTTTCATGTATATTGCAAAACCAAAGCAACATTACTCTTTTAACCCAGGCAGTGACATTCCCTAAGCCTCTCACTGCTAATATGTACAGCAAGCAGAGGCTCTGAAACACTGTTTTTCTTTTGTAACACTCACAATTCATTATGACTATAAGATGCATATTCATCAAAAATTGTTAAAAGAACCTAATTTCAGTTGTAGAGTTAAAAAACAGTAGATTTAGAGTTGCTCAGACAACCTTAATTCTGCTTCCTTGCAAATCTGTTCTGTGCATTGAATGTAGTGGCAAATCCTGCTGAAAAGGTAGCAGAAACTGGTCCCGCTCTACATTGGAGACAGCACCCAGGGCATGGAGTGCAAGCTCCTGCCACATGCACTGCAAGACGCATATCAGCCAATGGCAGATGAAAGTGGGATTATGGCATTGCAATGCTGGTGACACATGCTGCATTCAGCCGAAAGCTGTAAGAAATCTCTTCCTTTCCTGTTCCCTAGGGAACCTGGAGAGTCACTGGTATGGATGGTGGGAATGGAAAAGCCAAAATGAAGCCAAGAGGCCCAGAGTTATTTGTGATGAGGGAGACCAGTGCTGCTTCTGCTCCTTGTCACCCAGAGAGGGGTAAAGGCAACAGAAGCCATGTCATGGATTCGGCAGATGAGCAACTCGAGGTACAACTTCTCTAGTTTCCTGGCATTCAGTGCATAGTGGCAACTGCCACGTCAGCACTGGTGTAAACCTAGAACGTTTATGTGTTTCTTTATTCTTCTGACATGCAGCCAAAACCTGAGGAATAAAAATAAAATGTTTAAAACTGTAATTTCTTTTTTTTAAGATGATACCCTGGCAAACTCAAACCCAGATTTTTTCAGGCACCAGAACTTATTTCCTCCACCATGCAGAGTGTCATTCTTACTTTGCCATGAAGGTCTGATCAAAGTCATAGGGTTCAGAGAGCTTTTTGAGGAATGGTTGTGTCTGGAGACCTAAAGTGAGGTTGGAATCTAGATGTGCTACATGCTGTAAATAAACATTGCAACTGATAGTTCATCCACTATGGACCGAATAAGCACAGTGGGGATAAACTATTACTATCCCCTTGCAGACTTCGAGAGCTGAGATGCAGGTAATGACTAAATGACTTGCCTCATGTCACACCAGAGCTAGAAACTGAACTTCAATATCCTGAATCTCCTTTCTGCCTCTTAAATAGCCTGTCTTTATCTACTTATTCCTGCAGTTGTGATCCAAACTGACACATGGGGCCTGACAGATGTACTTTACTGAGGACAGACATTGTGCTGGTGTCCTCAGGAGGAAAGGTGGAGGGGGGCCTCTGGAACGGAGCTCCGACCTGCCGGGTACTCAGAAAACAGCTCAGGTTGAAAGCTTCATAGGAGCTGTGAGGTGAGGAAAAAATGAAAAGTTTATACTCAGTAGGGGGGGGAAAGGAAACTCACTTGATAAATACAAACTCAAGACATATTTAGAAGCTGGGTATGCAAGCTGAACTTTCCCCGGGGCTAATTGCTGTAATGGCATGTTAAATAAATTCTTTCTAAACTTGGCTGTAGCACAGGAACACTGTTTAAATAATGAAGTGTTCATAGACAAATTCTCAAAAGTATTAGGCAGAAACTGGCTTTTATTTAACTTGAATTGTAATATATGGGGTTTTTTCCATCTAGTTATTGTGACCATCACAAATCAGATCATTTTTTTCTGTTAATCTCAGGGCTGCCTCCTCCTTTTGCTGTCCTAGGTAACCATGAATATAACACATACTTCTCTTTGCTTTTTTGCATTGTCGCATGACAGACACAGGAATGTTCCTTGTCCTTTATTGAGCAGTTGGTAACTTCTGGGCCTTTCCTTTTCCATTATGCATGTGCTTAAGACAAGGCAAAGCTGCTGGGAAACGGAAGATATTTATGAAACAGTAGTCTCCTTGGCCAAGCCTCTTGGAGAAGGGTATTTCAGCTGATGAGTTACAACAGCCTGTGCCTCAATTAAATCTGAATGATGGCAGTCCATTCTGAGGAAAAACAGAGGAGTAAAGGATATTTCTAAAATCTAAAATGCTTAAACCTGAAAAGTTTCTCTCAGTCTGTGTATAAGAAATAGCTAGATATAGTAATAGCTTTCCTGATATGCTTATCATAATGGACAAATGACTCTAAAAAGGAGTCCAAGGGCTCAAATGGCTGACTGCACTGAAAAAATATTTGAGAATGTTATCTAGGGTTTTGACAATTTCTTTACCCAGCGAGGCTGGAAACATGGCAGTATTATCCTTCTGTGGTATTTGGGGCATTTCTGCTTCTTGTCCCATAAATTAGGATGAACGACTCATAGATGACTAACACACTGCTAATAAAATTCTAAAATCCTTGTAAAGGTTTCACTTTTCAATGAAATGAAAGGGATGATTAACCTAATGAGAAACCCGTAAGTGTCAGTTGCAAAACCACTCCAATAAAAGCGTGTATTTTGTACCTGAGTCACCCCTATTCCATATCTCTTCCATGGTCATTTGTGCTGGTGTAAAGCATTGGAATCACCATTTCAAATAGGTAGCACGTGAGTGGTCTTTGCAAGAGGTAGGAAGGAGACCCTCTTCTGAAATCCAGCCTCATGACATGATGTAATCACATTGATTACACAAAGACATAAGGACATAAAAGACCCATGTCTTTTAGTATTCAGAGATGCCTTTTATTCAACTAAGTATAAGGTAAGGTAAAGTTAGGAACATATATGTCCACTGTGTGAAAAGGTGCTTTATATATTGGATGGGTTTTTTCAGGAAACATACACAACATTTTATTTTATTCTTTTGATAAAATATTTCCTTCAAGTGTTTTCAGAAGAGACCAGAAATAAAAGTACATGATTCTTCTAAGCCTTAGAATAATGTGTTTACATATTAGGGAATCTATTTCGTAGAAATCAATATCTTTTCCTTTCATCTGGGGAAGAATAATATTAGACACTTGTTGGTTCTTGGCATTCTTAACACTCTGTTTGCAAAGGGAAACAAAGAATTTTACAGCTGCTTCCAAGGGAGCATATTATTAGATCTTAATACTTAACTGCATTTTCTCACAAACATTGATTTGCTGTTGTTATTGTTGCAACTGCATCCAGGTGGTCATATAGTTTGAAAGAAATATTCAATTAAATTGATATCACAAAATTATACTTGGTTTATTTGTGCCTGCCTAGGTCTTGGACTCAAAAGCAAGTCATTTGATTTTTCTTCAGAAATGGGAAACTCAATTTCCTCTTATGAACTCCTCAACTGTTAACAACCACCAAGAGTGATAGAGAGAGAGGCTCCTTCTAACCGAGAGGCTTGCCAGGGAGCAGGGGGCTCTTCCAGTTCTTTGGCAGCTGCCAACAGTATGGGAGACATCACATTTTAGATTCCCACACACATCCCAGGAAAGTGCCACAATCACCAGGCGTTGTTTGGGTTGGGCTGGGGGCGAGAAGGGAGGACGAGGCAGAGGAGCTGGAGGAAGGTACTGTCCCACTCTAAAAGTCCCCCTCAAAGTGCTTCCCACTGCAGCCCAGGAGTCTGGGCACTCCTCTTTCAGTCGGAGGTTCAGGTCCCTTGACGAAATGAGCTATAGCAAGGACTTGAGCCTTCTATGACTTCTCCCCAGCAGGGGCTGTAGCCAGTAGATAACGGGTTGTACATGTACTCTGACCAGAAATTCTTTCTACACTGAAACTATATATTAAGTATTGTTGAGAGCTTTCTTTTGCAAATTGATTTTTTCTGTTTGAAAAATGCTTTCCTCTAAACATGCCCAGCCAGCTCCATTGTGTATTTGCTAAAGACATGAATACATATGCATTTTTGCTTCATTGTTATTGGGTTTTTCTTTCTGTTGACCTTTATTCTGTGTCTGTTCTAACATCAGAATTACAAGACCATAGGTTGTGAACATTAAAGTATCCTACCTAGAACACATTAAAAGAGCCTGATTTTCGGAACGTCTGGTCCGTGGTTTCCCAACATCAGCCGTATTTAGAAGTTTTGCTGTCCATTTGAGCTTTTAGGCAACTAGTCACTCCATACATTTTTACACCTGTTGCAGCAAGGACATGCATTTTAATTTTCTTTAAATATCTCTGTGAATTTTAATTGTGGGGTAGTAGGAATGTGATATTCTTTCTTCTGAAAGATTTGGTTTTACACGTTAAAATTGATCACAGTCAGCAGAAGCCTTGTCCAAGAAATTATCATTTAAACCAGGCCTTAGCTCTGTGGTCTCTGAATGACAACAGTCTGCTCAGGTGTATGGTTATTGCATCTTGTCTTTCATCTGCTAGTGCAGGGGACCTCCACTGACACTGAAGGGCAGTGGGAGCAGATTAGTTTTCGCAGAATGAAACTCCATGCAAACTGATTTATTTTGTTCTTACTGTGAGATTATGCCCCTGCTTATAGACTGCACTCTGTAGTGCCACAGCTGGACACTTAACAGTCCATGAGCAAGGATGGGTTACGCTGAACAGCTGTGTTGGTGCTACCCTCAACTGTCCATCCTGGCCATGGTAAAGAGAGAGTTCAGCTGCTCACGAGACAGCTGCTGAACGGCTGCAGTTTGCCACCTGGCCATCTAACAAAAATAGGCTCCATTAACACGGGAAGGTCGCATGAGCTGAGGTGTCTATGGCCGGGCAGGCAGATGGGCAGGAAGGTCAATCGCTCCGGCTCATGGGTCTGGGCACACAGCGACCACGCTTGCAGCTAGCTGAAGCACATCATGTTTCCTGGCAGGGCTTCAACTTGCAGAGCTAACTTTACCCAAGAGAAAACTATGCCAGATTCTGGCCTTTGAAGATTTCGGTAAACTTCTTTTTCAGGGAAAAAGGGTTGCCAACTGGGATTTTTCATGAGTTGACTGCTTTTCAAAGATCTCTGTGAAAGGGGCTTGGTTAAGGGCATTGCTGGGGGAAACCAATTATAATTTTCAAATATGTTAGACTTAAATAAACATTTAATTAAAATAAGACCAGCTCTTTCAGCCATTGCCTGTCTTCTCCTGTTTGTAGAGTTGGGGAGTTCTGGGGAATTCCTGATACTACACATTTTTTGACAGCGTCAGCAAACTTTTCAAACTAACCTTCAGTACTTCCTTTCCTTTCTCTCCCTTCCAACTCCCTTTCTCAGACACTTTAACCTACTTTTTAGTCCCTTAACTTTCTGTTTTCCCCTATTTCTTGCAATCTCCAATTTTCTTCTAACCATTCCATCCTTGCCCATTACTCCTTGGTCCCTTTTCCATGGTTTTTTCCCCACTCCCTCTTTCTCCAGACCAACTGAGCCTCACCACAAACTGGGTTATCTCCACAATAGCCTCTGCCTAATGATAGAGACGAATATCCTGAAACATCAGCTTGCAGCAGCTGGAAGTCAGGAGCATATATGTGACATAGCTTTTCAATCCCTCCCCAATTTGCATTATTCTTCTTCAAATGTCTGTCTGCCTTTGGTGGCACCAAAATGTGTAGCTGGGCTAGCAAGAGGCAGAATGAAAAAAGATGATTTTGTCACTTGTTGAGCAGCTCCAAACCCCTGCCAGGCAGCCCAAGAAGACCCACGGAGAGTGGGCCAGAGGGCCAGAGCCAGGGCTGTGGGAGGGGGACACTACCTGAGTGATATGCAGCATACAAAAATCTGTTTTCACGAAGGTATCATAATGCTGTATTCATGGCATTATGGCATTATAACCACAACAGAGCATGTAACGTTAGATGCTAAGCGTGAGTCTTTACAGTTATTAAAACCTATAAATATCTTCAATAAAAGCAAAGGGAAAATATTGGCCAAACGATGTTTTTCTTTCAAAAACATCCAACTGATACTAGTTTGCCCCAGGTTTAAAGTTTCTCCACCCTCCAGTACAATTTGATTTCAAATTGTCCTGCTTTTCTTTTCCTTTTCCTTTTTTTCCCCCTCTTCCTCAAGGACTTCCAATGCTTAAGTGTGCTTGCTTGGTAGGGCGTGATTAAGGAGCATGATACTGCACTGAGATAAAGTAAACAGTATTATCATCCCTATTTTGCAGAGGGACAAAGAAGGTATTGTGCAGTAGCTGGTGACACTGGCTGATATTAGACATGCATTAATGCAATAAGTCGTGACTATTTTTTACATATCTTCAACAATACAGAAAATACAGCTTAGCAAACATGGGCAGCAAATACACACGCTTACCAACTACAAACAAATAAAAAAGGATAGCTTTAGCCATTCCTACAGCTTTGTTAGAGTTATGGCATTATTTGCAAAATAAGAAATAATAATTAAAATAACCCAGTAAAAAGCTCCAATTCTATTTAAAAGAATGTGACTGAAATCTTATATACATCTCCCATGCAGGTTTCTGCTCAGACTTGTCTTTCTCCTGCTCCATGCTAAACATAAAACATGATTTTTCTTTGCTATTTTAAAGTATGCAAAATGTACCAGAAAATCCTGTAAACTTTGCTTGTCAACCTTAACTTCTAGGCTTTTCTAACTTTGAAATGTTTGATCTCATAAATCTAGTTTACCATTAATCTCAGCATTCTCTGTCCTTTTACTGTAATTAAAGTTTGGGAGACATTTTGCTTTACATCTGTGGCGATGCTGTGAAGAGCTATCACTTTTTCACTTGTCAATTCATTCTCAAAAGCAGAAGATCTTTTTAAATTTTCATAATGTAGAAAAGTTACTCCAGGAAGATTCAGCAGACTGAGGATTCAGTGACAGTCTAAATTACTCTGGATCAGGTGAGGAGGTGTTTTCAGAGTCACACCACGATAGCCAGCCTGCTTACAAATTCCGTTTCAGCTGTGAGCAGACTTTTCAGGCTAGACGCATTTCAAAAGCGAAGAAAATATTTAGATCCTATGGAAGATAAACAATTTCTAGAGTTCAAGAAAAAATGCAAAAACACATTCAAAGTAACAAGTTCCTCTGCTGGTTGAAGTTCTTGAACAGAACTGGAAAGATAAGCCCAGGTGGAGATCACATTCAATGTCTTTTGTGTCATGGATTTGATAACAGTGCTCTGAATTTTGGAAAACAAATAGTTGCTTGATTGGGGGTTTGGATGCAAGCACCTTTCTCTTTGTTCTCATACAGACACAAAGATTCTGTAAAAAACCCAATCTGATGATAACCCTTTAGCAGATATGTGTTTAGCTATAATAAAGAAAAACAAAACACAATACTTTTCATGAGTCTTCTCCACACCATGAGATAACTACCAGTTTCCATATAACTCCAGTCCCTCTGATGAGGATTAAATTCTGCCATCTGTTAAAATACAAAATGTAATGTAGTTTAAAACCTCATAAAGAACAAGACATGGAGCGTAACTCCTGTTTTTCAGTTTCAAAGGTAAATTGATCTATAATCAATATGGGGATTTTAGTCACATTCGCAGATTTTCAATTAAGTGAGAGCAATCATTTCCATTTTCTCTGCTTTCTAGAGACCATTAAAATACAGATTCACTGTTCTGTAAACGGAATCAAATTATGTATTTTATCTATTAATATACACATGCATTATCTTGAATTGCACATATCGGTTATTACATAGTACAGATGAATCACTAAATACTTAATATATTGTATTACCTTTTCACCTATGGAAAATAATCCAATGCATGACATTTACCAAACTACAGAAATCTGACACACTAAGCATGTCTGAAAGCATCTGTCCTGTCTGATCAAATCACTAAATTAATGATGCAATCATGTTAAACGTCTCCTTCTAGTTAAAATTTTTATCATATCTTAATAAACATTTTATATGTCATGTCCATCACTTAGAGGGGATAATTTCCATACAGGCCATAAAAAAAATCCCATTTCTTCTGTGTTTAGTAATACAGGTCTTCATTTCACATCATCTACTTCTTGCTACTAAGAGTTCAAGCATGTGAGCAAAGAATAGAAACCTTACAGTATTTTTAAAACTCTAAATGTCTTCCCCAATGTAAGGAATTAATAGCCAGTGAGATTTGCAATATCTTAAAATATGAATAAAGACACAGAGCTCTATCTGAGGAATTAGAACTTGTAAGCCATGCGTTTCTCTGATTTTTATGTCTTTCAATTTTGTCATAAAAGTTCAGAGAATATTATACCATCTCTGAGGACGTGTTTTGTTTAGCTTTTAAGTGTCAGCATTCATATTTCACTTACAGCACTTTTGAAAAATACTGCCTTCAGCAATCTGAGAGCTGAAGCCTTCTTGCAGCCACAGCAGAGGGGCAGTTCCAACAGCAGCAATGGGAGTTTACTTTGACTACCCCACGACCGCATTTCAGTCCTCATCAGTCAGGAGATATCCCCCCGCAATGTTTTTGATGTGTCTTGCAAAGTTGTAAATGACACTACTGTTTGTGAGACAGGACTTTTAGATGGTGAACACTGTGTTAAGAACTACAAAACTGTCTATCTATTAATGGCTCCACTGGTTGCCAAACTGCACCAAATTTGCACTAAATTCTGACTGCTGGCAGCAAAGCATCTCAGCTGATGCTCACGTGACTCTAGGATTTTGTCCTTAAAAGAAAAGGTGATGTTTGTGTATTGGGTTTGCATAGCAAAGTTTTGGTAGCAGGGGGCTACAGGGTGGCTTCTGTGAGAAGCTCCTAGAAGCTTCCCCTATGTCCAATAGAGCCAATGCCAGCCGGCTCCAAGATGGACCCGCCACTGGCCAAGGCCAAGCCCATCAGTGATGGTGGTAGCACCTCTGCGATAACATAATTAAGAAGGGGCAAAAAATGCTGTGCAACAGCAGCTGGAGGGAGGAGTGAGAATACATGAGAGGAACAACCCTGCAGACACCAAGGTCAGTGAAGAAGGAGGGGGAGGAGGTGCTCCAGGCACCGGAACAGAGATTCCCCTGCAGCCCATGGTGAAGACCATGGTGAGGCAGGCTGTCCCCCTGCAGCCCATGGAGGTTAACGGTGCAGCAGATATCCACCTGCAGCCTGTGGAGAACTGCATGCTGGAGCAGGTGGATGCCCGAAGGAGGCTGTGACCCTGTGGGAAGCCCGCGCTGGAGCAGGCTCCTGGCAGGACCCGCGGACCCATGGAGAGAGGAGCCCACACCGAAGCAGGTTTGCTGGCAGGACTTGTGACCTGTGGGGGACCCACGCTGGAGCAGTCTCTTCCTGAAGGACTGCACCCCGTGGAAGGGACCCACGCTGGAGCAGTTTGTGAAGAACTGCAGCCCATGGGAAAGACACATGTTGGAGAAGTTCATGGAGGACCGCCTACCGTGGGAGGGACCCCACACTGGAGCAGGGGAAGAGTGTGAGGAGTCCTCCCCCTGAGGAGGAAGGAGCAGCAGAAACAACATGATGAACTGACTGCAATCCCCATTCCCCGTCCCCCTATGCCGCTCGGGGGGAGGAGGTAGAGAAATCGGGAGTGAAGTTAAGCCCAGGAAGAAGGGAGGGGTGGGGGGAAGGTGTTTTAAGATTTAGTTTTTATTTCTCATTACCCTGCTCTGACTTGATTGTTAATAAATTAAATTAATTTCCCCAAGTTGAGTCTGTTTTGTGCGTCACGGTAACCACTGAGTGATCTCTCCCTGTCCTTGTCTCGACCCACGAGCTTTTAATTATATTTTCTCTCCCCTGTCCAGCTGAGGAAAGGGAGTGATAGAGCAGCTTTGGTGGGCACCTAGTGTCCAGCCAGGGCCAACCAACTAGAGTTGGCTAAGTTTTGTCTTAGGCATGTGCGGTAGTGGCAGATGTTCTTGATGATTGTTCAATGATCTCCAGATGGTAGCTTAGAAGTTTGACCTTAAACATTTTCTAACTGTCAGCTGTAGTTTTTAAATGAAGAGACGTGTAGATGCATGGCTTGTTCAGTTTTTCTCCTGGATTTAGACTGAAGATAAGATGATGAGGTTCATCAAGAAGATGGATGATGATATTATCTTGTCTTGAATTCGTCGCAAGTGAAGTTTGAAGGAATCATCTGTTCACCATTATCTATAAAAAGATTTTAAGGGGAAAGAAATAGCCTGGTAATTTTGCTCTTTTTAGTCCTCATAGAAACTAAAGAAAAACAATTTTCTGTTTGAATCTTTTATTCATTGTCTGATAAAATTTCATCTATTTATGCAGATTGTTTTCTGTTAGGCTGTTCAGGGTAAACCCTAACTTGATGTGTTTATCCTAGCAGAGAACAAACCGCTCAGCTTTCAGGTTTAAAGAGCTGTCTTAATCTGCTTTCACCTTCAAAAGATGATGTACATAGTTTTAGATCATTTACTACTCTTAGCAGAGTAATCACCAGCTAGTTTCCCAGAGACTGTAAGAAAGTTCATCTCCACAGGAAGCTTTATAATTTAGAAAAAAACAACTAAAATCATCTAACTCTCCTGCCTACTGGAATTGTTCTCTATGTGCAGAGTTAAAGGAGGATAACTTATTGTTCATTTCCTCATTAGGAAAGAAAACAACCTGTCATTGAGGTAAAACTTCTGTATGCCACTGCCAGAATGGGTGTGTGTAGTAGGTGGGTGATTTTGAATGCATGATAGGCATGTGCTGTGAAATCATTGCCTGATTTTAAATTAATTGGTTTTCTCCATTTTTTTCTTTTTGCTCTAACACACTGACAATTCTACCATTTACACTGAAAATTATACTCTGAAGTCGCACACCTTCCATCAGAGAGCAGGTAAAAGTCCATCTCTTTTGGGTAGCAGGCGCAGGGCAGGATCTGGGTCCCTTTGGGGCGTGGGGCAAGGCCAGAGCGGTGGGGGCACACTGCACCTGGGCACTGCACACCCTGCTTCCCTTCCATGGAAATGATGGCGGTGGGAGCAGACGGGGCCGTGTCCATGTCTCACCCCAACATGGGCTTGAAATCACAGGGGAGATGCATCCATGAACAGGACTGCAGGGTACTACCACGTCAGGTAGTTTAGATATAGTCAGAATAATAAAAACATCAGGTATGGTCTGGACCTGTAGATATCCTACTGCTTCAACCACATTTGGTACCAGAATTGCTGCACGCACAATAATGAACCTCGGAAGGAGGAAAACGAAGCCTAAATAAAGCCTGCAAGTAGAACCTGGGCCTTCAGTTGTAAAACACTTCCAAGTCCTTTTGAATGAAATCATCTCTGGAAGTATTGACTTGGAAATATTTAAAGGCTGCCATTGATCATATCTTTGATCTATAGATAATTCAAGAAAATAAGATCCAATAGCATATCTTATTAAAGCTGATGAATGTAATCAGCAGCTTTCAGCCTGACTGAATATTGAATGCTCCTTTATATAGCAATAACTCAAAAGACTAGGGAGCCATTGCCCCAGGTAAATGGAAATAAAACCGTGAGGCCGAAAAGGATTCCCTGAAGTTAATTGTAAAACAGTCGGGCTGTGGTATTGATTTATGCAAATGCCTGTGCCTGTATGCGCAGCAGGCAGGCGGGAAGACATCATTGAGGGAGTGACCCTGGGAGCAGGCAGAGAGGTTTGGGGACAGCCCCAGGTGGCTGAACCAGGCACCTCGCTGCCCGTCACCCGTGCCCCGTGGCTTCAGGGCGTAAAGGCGGACCCCCAGCGCCCAAGCGGCGCCTGGGTGCGTAATCCGTGTCTCTCCCCCACAGACACACACACATGGTCTGCAGCCAAATATTTCCAAAGTGCACAGAC
The DNA here is from genome assembly GCA_013389945.1 of Fregata magnificens. Taxonomy (NCBI): domain Eukaryota; kingdom Metazoa; phylum Chordata; class Aves; order Suliformes; family Fregatidae; genus Fregata; species Fregata magnificens. The sequence goes on along the minus strand of WAAD01023303.1, from coordinate 39,009 downwards.
CAAAAAGCTATAATTGAGCTTTTTGCTGTTAGTCTTTCCTACGCTTCGCACATTGCCTGTTTGTTGGTGGGGGACTTTGCCCCATACACCAAGTGAGGGGAAAGTGATTGAATTTTTGTTTGAAACAACTAACTTGTACAATGAATTTAATCACAGTTTGCTGGAGACATACTCAGCATTGGGTTCAGCAAACAAAACCAACTGTTCTTTTCTGCTTTTTCTCCCCAGAGACATCATGAAGTGCAGCCTAAGGCCAGCTGACCTCTCGGGGTCAGCGCAGTACAAGCTGAGGGTGAGTTTGGCCTATGTAGAAGGGAGGAAAAGCAGTTTCTTTCTTTTTAGAGTTGCTGTAGAATGGAAGTTTTTATATCGATAGTCATGACGAATTCATTAAGCGTAATTTGAAACCAGCCTGGTACAAAATTGTCCAGAAGTCTGTTAAAATCAATGTAACTATAGAGTGAGTAATTAGAATTCAATCAGCAGGGAAAGCTGCTGATTCTTAAGACAGAGAAATCAATATATAGTTTGGCAGAAATCATAAATTGTAATGGCTACATTCAGAAGGCAACCTGTTTTATACTTTTAAGATTACAAATCAGTTACATCTTTCACTTACACTCCCTCTGTGGGTCTCTACCCAGTGCACATGGAGATCTCTCTAGCCGTACTTACTTTTTTTTCCTTAATCATGGAAATTTGACTCATTATAAGCAGTTTTAACATTCTGATCAACTTAGGAAAAATGTCAATTTAAAATAAAGAAGCAGATAGAGACAGAGACAGCTTTCTTCATGCAAACGAAAAATTCACTCAAGCATATTGCTTTAATACTTATGCTAATCATTATGGTAAATACAAAATTTAGTCTCAAGATGTCATCTCACAGAAATTGTTCTGTTGGTATTTCAGTAATTTGGAGCCCAGCCTGCAATAAAGCTGCTTAAAGTTCTATAATGGGCCTAAAGGTGTGGAGACAGTAGCTAAAACGGTTATGACCTCATGGCAGAAATTTGGGTGTTTGAAGAAAGACATTAGAACTTAAGTACAAAGTGTGCAACTTCCAAAGCTGTTATAAATGGCCTTCTGAGATTTCAGGAAGAATGTGTTGAGAAGCAGATGTTTGCATCAAAGCTTCACAGTGAAGCTTTGACAGAAACCTTAACACAAGATTCTTTGTTTTAGTTTTGGTTTTTTAATACAAATCCAACTTACAATAAAAGCACAGAAAAACAATGTGAAATTATATGCAAATATATTTTACTACTTGGCTTGAGCCACCTCATCAAAGATGAGCATTAATGATTATAATAAAAGCATAGCAAAAAAATGAAGTCACATGCAAATATATTGTGCTACTTGTCTTAAGCCATCTCATCAAAGATGAGCATTAATGAATTTAGGAGGCCTTCTGAGCAAGGCCCACCAATTTCAGTTGCTGAAGTTCAGCTCTGGAGCACGAGAGAAAAGCAAGCAAACAACTTTCTGGAATAAAATAACCAGGAAAGAGATGAGGGAGGAGAGTGACATGCAGTATGTTGACCTAAAAAAATGCTAAGTAATAGATTTTATTTCCATGATCTGTAGGCGATTCTCAGTTCGTCTGCACACCATCTTGCTTATAAAACAAAAAATCCGTTTCTCAACCCTGCAAGCTAAGCTTAGCAGCTACTCCATCTGTTGAGCTATAGTAGCAGGCAGAGGCCGTACTCTATCGCTGGGTGTTACTTGTATCCAGGGTACAGTGTAAGGTTGTTATTGCAAGCGGTGACCTCCTTTTTAGCTGCCTGCAAGGGGATTTGTACTGAGGACCTCTAGACCGAGACAACATTTTGTAGCTGGGCACTGCCATCATTCATTTGTTCCCTGGGGACAGGGAAAAAAAGATCAGTGGGTTGCAAGTGGGTCCTGCATTTCTGTCCTGGGCTGGTCAAGTCTTACTTTACTTTAGGCCAGAGTATAAAGTCTCACTTCTTTGCAACTCATCACTCTCCTATTCAGGTCAATTGAGTGACTAGAGGCTGGTCTGTGCAATCAGGGGAAGTTATTGCTGATCCCAGGATGCCCTGGTTTGGCATTAAGAGTGAACCATTTTAATAATCTAGTGTAAATCTCAGTTTTGTGCGTGTCTTCAACTCCATCCTGCAGGGAGGCTCTTAAACTCTTTATGAGTCTCTGCCATTTAATATTATGCTAGATAGGCTCAGCTTGCAAAAAGGAAAGTACATTGGCAACCAGGCTTTCTTTTTTTATCACTGCTAAATATCAGGCTGACAAGACTGATAATCTTCCCTGATTACTTCCTTCACGTTTTATTAGAACATGTTCCTGCATTCATTCAAATATTTAATTTCACTATTGATGACTGCTTCCTAAAACATCAACAATTCTGTCTTGGTTTGAAAAAAGGTTTATATGATATCCAATAATTGCCTTAAGTGACAGCAACCACCATCACTAGCTCAATGCATTCTCCAAGGTTACTGGACTCGAGCATTTTCAACTACTAATTGTTTTTCTGCATGCTGCTTTGTTTTTCCCTTGGTCTGATAATTAATTTCTTCATTCCTTCCTCAGGTTTTCATGTTCACACACTAATTTTCTTCCTCAAGCTCCTGAAATGTTTCTGTGTACCTTATCCTTCGGATAGAGCCGCTGTCCTCCTGAGCATACACCCGCTTTTCACGTGGGGCTCTGCCAAACGAGGTAACTCTAGAGCTGCCCCATCAGCCTCAGGAGAGTCCCTGCAGATTTACACAGGTATAGCTAAATATGGGGTTAGTTATTTATAGATAAAATACCTTCTCCCTTGCAGTTCATCCAAGCACGTAGCATTTGATTGGGGCTTGCTAAGGTGTAGTGGGAAGCTCTAGACTTTTTGCACTGGCTTCCTGGCCAGCTACTGTCTCGTCGGAGAGAGCCTGAAGAGCTGCTCTTTTGCTGCTTGAGCAAGGGACTGACAACAGCTAAAGGGAATTTCTAAATAATCATAGCATCTCCGGGACTTGCACTGCCTCTGAGAAACAGTCCTGGAAGAAACAGATAAAGATCTAGATGTGCTCAAAGCGGAAGAAGCAAGGGATTGCAGTGGCTGTCAGACTCTCTGTGGAAATAATATGACTCACCCTCTGCAAATATGGAGGAGGGCGCTGGCTTGGGTGATGAGAGTGAGCCACAGCCACCATTACCTTCAGGACTCTCAACCCAAAGTTTTTGGCAGCATTAACATGAGAGTTACTCATACTCATGCAGGAGAGCACGGACATGCCAGAACAAAATGCGTTACCTGTGCCCATCAGAAGCTGTTAGTTGGCAACAGGATCTCAGTCTCTCAGCACTGTAAACCGTTATCACTGCCGTGACATGTGTTCCCCATAGGTTTTGCAATAGCTGTGTGTAAATACTTGCAAATATTTACACTTATTTACAAGATCACCATATGCAGTGGAAATCAGAAATGTGAAATTTGTTGACCTGCTCTGATCAGTGATTAATATAATCTCAAATGCAAAAGTGTGCATTCCTGGAATACAGGATATTTCATTATCTCATTTAGAGAAAAATTTCAGGTTATGAAGCATCAGTCTTTGTGGGCCTGTTGACTAGAAAAAAAGCCATTCTGTCTTAATACTTAACCTACCCACACACCCAAAGCTACTACGCATTAAAAGGATAGAGAATTCATTTTATCTGTACACTTCAAGATATTAAATTGCACATAGCTGATATTGTAGCTTTTCCTGTCAAATTATCCCGTCTTTTGGTGGTGGTGGTGACAGAGGTAATGGTGGTGACTCTTGTTTTTTGACACCAGGATAGGGGAAAAAAGACCTTACTGAAGCAGAAAGTGTGATCGTAACAATGCAGAAATGAAAAAGGATGCTCAGGGGCAAGTGTAATACCTGAAAGGTGTTGTAACTCATTTATTGAAAATGACTAGGTTTCATACTACCATCATCTTCTTAAAGGATTGCATTCAGTCCTTTTTGTTGGCTTAGAAGTCTCGTTTTCTATATAATGTAATCTTTACAGGCAGCTGCTAGAGAATGCAGCATAATGAAGGCAGGTGCTGAATACAAGATACATTTTATTTGAAGTTGATCCATCAATTGCAAACCATGATCTGATGTAGCTAAATGAGAGGCCCCATTTTGCTGGTAGGGTGGCAGAACAGAAATCATACCTATAGCCTGCAGCCCCAGAATACTATTACAGCACTATGCATGCACGTGTTGGGGACAAGGAGACCTGAGCAAATGCTGTGAACTTATTTGCTCCAACCTTCTGTAGAGGTTACCTTACCCTTGTATTAAAAACATACTCTAAAAGCATGTTTGCAGACACTTCGAAAGAAAAGATGATCTGAAGATCATCTGCCCCCTATCTCATTTGCTAAATATAATTTAATTTTTTTACTAAAACATCTCTTCTCCCCCCTCCCCCCCCATGTAAATAAGCAGTTGGTGATAGTAAGACTGGTGATTCAGTGGGAGCCTGAATTTTTTGATCTTGTTAGTCCCGGCTGATGGTTTGGGGGCAGTCCTCCATAAAATCTGTTGTTTCACAGCTGGCAGCTAGCAGCTGGCTAGTTATTCCGCCTGGAAGAAAGGATGTGGCAGTAATTTTCTGCAGGTCCTGGGGTGTGAGAAGAACAATATCACAGGTGAAAACTCTGGATGGGCTCAGGCTGCAGACACAATAGGAGCCGAGTTTCATGTTGTGGAGCAATGGACTTCTAGGTTAATAAATCTGGACTGCATTGAGAGAATGTATTTGGTTCTGTGTGGCGTATGGACCTCTGACAGCATGGTGTCAATGGGATTTGCTAATAATGGTTTCCCTGGGAGCTACCTAACATATGGGATTTTTTTACAGCAGACAATCCTGAAAATCCTGACTATTTCCATTTATTTGTTTTTGAACACATAGCTTGGCAGTCAGTCTTATGACACTGACACAAGCAGCAACTGTGTACCTAACACCAATTTGGTGTCTGTGAAAGAGATTAAGGAGAATAAACAAAAAATCCTGCTACTTTAATTCACTGCTGGATGTTTCAATTGGTTTCATAAGCTCAGGTTTTTTTAGTTGACCTGCAAATTTGAAACAAAGGGATGTACAAATATATTTAGAAATCAAAAGAGTATACAACATCATGTGTGCATGTAGACTTAAACATATGTTGACTTTAACATATATGATAAAAAATAGTTTAAGACAGCTGTAGTTGGAAAATGTGGTCGATGACAACCCACAAATGTTAGGTTAAGGATGCTAAGTGTGTACAGGGCCCAAATTTCTTGCAGTTTCTTCTCCTGTTGAACATTCAGATAAAAAAACTTCAATCTCTACTGACCAAGAACTTTGCAGTTTATAAACAACACAATAAATAGTTTTATCTGTGCCTTAGTTCTACAGGTACTGTCAAATATTTGCCATGATGTCTGTAAAGCTTTCCTAAACAATATATTTTGTACCTAAGCATTTAGCTTTAAAGAGGTAATTATGAAGTAGAACATTTACTTGTAAAGCAAACTAAAGAATAACAGGCTGCTTTGTTTATTCTTTAGCTGTTTTCCCATAGTAATTAAGATAATCCCCAAAATTACAAAACAACAAAAACATTTAAGCTTTTCCATTTCCAGAATTTTAGTAAATTCCCAAGCACACATTTTTTAAAAAACACTTAAAAAATAAATATAAACAATAATTCCACTCGTGAAGCCCAGATCAGGTGTGTCCTAGGAAAGGGCTTGAGGCTATGCTACAGTTCCATTGGTTGTTAGCGAGTGCTTAATTGCGCACATAGATGTTTTCCTACCTACAGATGAACCCTAAAATTATTTTAGATTCTCTCATGGATGCGGTGATAGATCATATTCACCTCTCCAGATGTGGAATAACAGTCTCTAGCAATGAAAGCATTGCACAAGTGTATTTGCAGAAATTCATAATCTGTCCCAAGTTACTTATCAAGTATTCTTAAATTTCATTCCAAAGGTGGAGAGATAGAAAATTATGATACCATCTGGAAAAGGTGAGTTCAGTAGTCACAAATCTAAAGAAAGTCCTGGCCAGGACAATGGGTCATTTAAAGCATCCTTGAGAAAACCACCTCTGTTCGGCAGGTTACAATGAGTAGTGGTTACAATGGGTAGTGGTTTCCTTAGTAGGAAGCAATGACTTACCGTGTAACAGGTTATCACAAAGAAGGTAGTGAGCTATTCTGTGTCCTTCGGGAAAAGAACAAGAGGAAAAGGGCATGAAATCAACGAGGGAAAACTAGATTGGTTATGAGGAAAAGTTTCCTAAAAATAAAGAAAAACCTTTCTGGGAAACCTAATTGCTAAAGAGAAAGTAAGCCAAATTCTGGAGAGCACGGTTTATATACAGTTGAGCTGAGCTGAGCCAAGGGAAATTAGTAGGAAACCTGTGAGATGTGTTAGGATTTTATGATCCTGGGGCTCCATCATGGTGTTCACTTGCGCTTTCTTCTACAGCATTTTGCAGCAGTGGAGCCTGAAGGCAGGAAAAACGGCTGTGGGTATGTGACGGGAGGGAAATCCCCTTGGCTAGAGAACTTTCTGCCGTCACCTCTGTTTCCAGAATAGCTCCAAGCCTAGTTCCCAGCCTGAGCTGAAACAGTTCTTCTAGATCTCCTCCTCTTTGAACAGTCCAACATTAGAGGCATATTTAGTTTTCCCAGGCGACTCTTCCTTTTAGTGTGTAAAGTTATGCACTTTAGTGTTTGGAAAGCTTGATTATGTTATTATGAAGATACAGAGTTTAATTGCCCATGCATGCTGCTGACTCCCAAATCCATCTCGTCTCCCAATCTTAATTAAGAGCTTTTAATACGTGAAGATGTTCTCAGAGCCAGGAGCACACATAATTCCAAACAATGATCCGGCTAGGAGGAGGGATAAGAGAATGAGATGTGCAGTTTTACCCACCCTGCCAGATCTTGTGCAAAACAGCACCACGTGATGGTCAACTCCATCAAATACTGCCAACAGATCTAGCTACATTAGCACAGCAATTAGACTAAAAGTTTATAGCTAAAAGATGGCCCACCAGAACAATCATCATTGTCTCAGCGTAATATCTGCATCTAAAAACCCAGCTGCGAGAATATTTTTGGCAGAAGACAGGCAATAATAGGCCCCTCTTGGTTACACCTCCTCAAAAGCTATCTTTTGTTTTATATGTGTATCTCAACTTCTAGCTAAAGGGAAGTGTGTGATGAGCAGTGAAATTGCTTCCAGATCTTAGACTAGCCAGCATGCACCCTATATCCAGTATAGAACATTTGACCTCATTTTTCTTACGCTGCCCCTGTAATAATAGCTTGCGGAGGTGCAAAGGCATAGGACAGTACTGACACTTGGCCGTATGTGAACCATTACACGATGACCAAACACTTGGGACTAATGCCCACACTAGATTTCTTTTTTAACAAATCTGTAGTTCTCTTTCTGTCTCTTTCCTACTAAATAGTGTCTGGTTGTCAGTCTGCCTAGTCTTTATTCTACTTCCCACCCTCATTTGCCCTAGAATTTCTAAGTAACTTTTTTTTTCCTGGCACATATGAGTACCATAATGTCATAATGTGCTCAATGTTTGAATCCAGGCTGTCAGAATAGGTTTGAAATATATCCATTGGTCCTAATAAGCAATGCAAACATTCAACATGTAGTACAATGCTGACACTGGCTAAGAGAACTCTATACCGTTTTATTTCATTCAATCCTCCTTTATCTGTGCTTCAGGGCAGCTGCCAGACGGTCATGTCACTGTATTTCTGTTTTTTATTCCAGGTATTTTAGGATGGAAGAGGAACCAGAACACTGGAATTACATATTTAATGGTATGGTGTCCTGTTTCAACAGATCGTGAATCACTTTGGAGGCACACTCAGTTTCATGTATCAGTTCATTTCTCTGTCGATTTATATAGACAGCTTGTCAACAGATGTTGAATCAGTGCAGAACTTTCTACTATCAAGAGTGCTGTTGGGAGTAAGAGAATTTTGTTTGTCTCACATTCAGGGGATGTGTAGAGACCAAAGCACAATATTCAGATTTTACTTCTATGACATTTAGTAATCATGTAAAAGATAGTAAAATTGCTCTAAGAAGGGTTTTGGTGGGTTTTTTTTCAGTCTGCATAATGCCTAAGAGCAATCAGTCATAGCTGAGAAATACAGACTCCATAGTAAGGATGGAGACGATCTGCTAATGTCCTTTCAGTCAAAATTGAAAGACAAGCATGAAGAACATATCCTTCAAGATCTTTATGAATGCCTTTAAAGCATCTAAATCTAACAGTTAAGAAATTCACAGTTAATTTTGTGTGAACACTGTGATACCAACAACTGAAACACCAAAGAAACCATCTCCCAGCTAGGCACTCTAATACAATAGGCTATTCTTTTCCAAGAGGTACCATAATCAAGCATTATTTGGCAGAACAAAGATAAACGTTTCCCCTTCTCCAGAACTAGGCGAATTAGAAATTACAGTGTTACATAGCTTTTACAAACACTGTTCAAAAGGCCTGGAAAAAGAGACCTCTTTTGGAATTTTCTCATGAAAGTGATGAAGGCTTTCAGAGGAACTTCCTCCTTGCTTTACAAACCACATTTCAACAGAAAGCCTTCTGATGCTAGTTAAGGACCTCGTTCATTCATTTGTGGTCTGTGATTATGTGGTAGGGTAGCAGTCTTCAAATCTCATGTTTGGAGTGAGATGAGACATTTTTGGTGAAAGTGTGACCTCCTGATTTTTAGATGGACTATACAGGAAGACAGCATAGGACAACTCACATAGGATGGGATCACAGGAAGCCTGCAGTCCAACCTCCAGCACGTGACTGGGTCAGCCATGGCCAGAGTCAGGCCAGGTTGCTCAGGGCTTTATTCAGTCTTGTCTTGAAAACCTCGATGCATGGAGCCTGCAAAACTGGATATACTTCAGTCTAAGATGTAAATGTACCACATAACAGCATGAGAACATACATACACCCTGCTTACCCAGTGCTAGGGCACAGGGAGTAAGAGAAGGGGAGCTGATCTTAACCTTTCCATTTACACCTGTGACTGGAAGCCCTCACCGGCCTTTTAAATAGAGAAATGAATTCACTTTTTCAGAAAATCAATTTTCAGGACATCCTGAGGCATTTTGCAGCCCTGCAGCACTTGGCAGAGTAGTAGCTGCCATTTGAAGAACATTTTAGAATTGGAGTAAGATAACACACTAACCTTCAGAAAAAAAAATTGCAGCTACTGTTTCCTTTTGCCTGCCTTTTGCGACAAGAGCCCATTAGAATAAAATAGCTTCACAGTTAACTCACTGAAGTGTTTAAGTCAAGTTGGATTTGTTTTTAGAGACTTCTTAAGAATGAAACTTTTTAATAGCTGAAGAACAACAGACACTTTGAATTGCCTAATATTTTTGAATGAGCATACAACTTGCTTAGAAAGGCTTTGATAATTACCCCAGCATGCCAGTTACTGAGCAAATGAATTTTATACCAAGTTGCTAGCAGTTTTTTTAAAGAAACATGCAAATGCCCCATAGCAATGCTTAGTGGAGGCAAATTTTAGCCTCCTAACTGAGAAAAGGAGTGTATTGTAGGTGGTGTATTTCTAGGTAATTAGCTGAAAATTAAAAAAGCTCAAGGAAATAAAATGAAACTACTTGCTGAATGGTTTATGCCCTGGAGCAAAAGACACCTTCATAATGATAAAATGCTTTTAATCACCAAACTTTGTCTAATTGGCTCTATATTGATATACAACACACAGCACTGAAACTGTGCCAGTGTGGCCAGTCCCAAAATTCACTGCAGTAAATGATAATGGCACTTGGAATGAATCTGCCTAATCTAAAAAACCCTCTGAAGGTCTAACCCTTCCCCTTTGGAAAAGGATCAGGCCCAACAGGCACAGTTTTGTCACAGCTCCTACTCGAGTCATGGTTTTTGTATTAAATTTTTCTTTAAATGTAAGAATCCTGAGTTCTGGCTCCTGGAAATGCATATATCTGTGTAGGCTGCTGAGCTAGCTTTGCTGTAAACTTTGAAAAATGTGAAAGGGAAACCTGGGCTGCGTGGAAATCTCAGCAAGAGCAAGGTGTTTCCTAACAGCTCGCAGCAATGGCGCACGTGGTTTCTGTCCGACCTCTCATGGGGGAACGGTCCAAATGCCCACAGGGGATTTAAGAGGCTTGCACAGTGTGCACTAGCAGTCCACAGAGAAGCAGCTGTGAGCGTGGGTAACTGTGACCTACCCTCCACACCAAACCTTCCTCCATGGCTGTTGCTGCTAAGCAGAGCTGAAAATCTACATGGAAAACATGCTTAAAGAGCCTAAATTGGTCTTAGTGTAGAGTACAGGTCTTTTTATTTCAGCAAATTGACCTGTGATTTTTGGCAGGTTTCAGTTTCAATTCATGACCTGTTATCTTTCTTCTCTAATTGCACTGACTAATCCTGTTACTGCGAGGAGGCATCACCACCTGGCCACTGCCCCACTGCTTTCAGAAGATGACTCTGCTACTTTAACCATTGAGCTGCTTGTCTACCAGAAGACACAGGAAACATGCAGAAACCTGCCAAGAATAGGGTTTCTGATGCAGGCACTGGCTCTGTACCAACCCCACTGACACAGACAGACTGCCGCCACCCTTTCGTAATTTGTTTCTTTTCTGCTACATGTCAGGCTTCAGAAGGTGCTGATTATATTTACGTAGTTGATGAGCTTCCTAATCCAGTGTCTAATTTCACCTGCATGTTGAATTTTTAATCTTGTAAGAATTCTTAAATCCATAGCTGGAATACGCCCTCTGCACTGGAAGAACCTGTGGTGGAACAAGTATTATATCAGCTCAATGCATGGGGGTTTTTTATGAAGTTGTAAAACAAGACTTGGCTTTATCCCAAAGCAATTAATTTATTCCTTTAACTGAAAAAAAAAATCAAGACATCTGAACTTTTCAGTGTTATATATAACTTTAATCAGTTGATGGGTACAGCCTGAGTAGATCAATCTGAAGAAATATGTTTGCAGCATGTACTTATTGAGTGAAATTAAATCTACAACACTCGGAAGGTTAATCTGTATATCCTTACTAGAAGCTTCAGCGACCTTCATTACAATCTTCTGCATGTATTACCTCAGGAAACTAAAATTCAGTAGGCATGTTGTTTTTCTTTAAAATCTCACTGGCCATCAGGGACTAATAGGTCTGTAATTTAAATCTAAGGTTGCATTTTTTTGTTAGGGCATATGGTTATCATAGTACCACATGCCTGCCAGGGTGTCTAAAAGGGGAAACGGGCTCAACTCTTGTGAAATAGCAAACAACTGCATATTCTATTTCCCTCCCTCCTTCCTCCCCTTTCTTTTCTACTAGGGAGCCAGACAAGCTACAGGTGTGAGGGATAGTCTGTACTTACCAGAACTTTAAAAGTGGATCCATGGTTGTCTTTAAAGGAAAAATCTTTGCTTCCTGGGTCTGCTCTGAGCTGCTAGCGTCTATAATGAACTGTGTGTAGGGAGATCCTTAAGTGAGATAAAAGAGAGAAAATTTATAGCACCACGGTGAGGCTATATGCACTCACACAACCCAAACTAAGCAGGAGCAGGATGGCTTAGCGCTTGGACTGGAAATCCATAGGGAACACCCCTGCACACAGGTCTTGGCTGCCTGGGGCTGCTTCAGATCCTGCAGCACTTTTCAATGAGCGTGTGTTATCCCCAAAGTCTAAGCTCTGGTCGGAGTAATTACACTCTGCTTAGTTAAACCCCCCTGGAAATCAAAGGAGCACACAGCTCTCTACTCTCTGCTCTGAACCACAGTCTTGGGCTGGTTGGCGATGTTCAGCTTCACGCCGAAGGTGGTTGTGCTTCGCTGGCTGGAGAAGTGATCCCTGTGCGCTGGCTGTAACAGCGCGTGAGATGAACTGAGACCCGTTAGGGTAAAAGATGTTGTAAAAACGTGAAGTGTTATGTTATGGCATAAGCCCTTTCCTTGGAATAGCCGTAAGTGAGTGATGGGGCAGTGACTCGGAGTGTTTCAAAAGTAAGTGCTGGGGTAATTCTACGGACACAGGACTGCAGTGAAACGCCTAAAGGGGAGAGAGTCGGATAGAAGCGGTTTGAGCACACCTCTGGAAAGTCAGGATTCCTCTGTGCTTACCCCATCTCGGCTAGAGCTATTTCTTCAAGGACTTCCTTGAGGAAATGTAAGCAAAGCCACGTGCCCGTTAAAGAGAGAGAATACCATTTGTCTACATGGCTAGTCTACTGTCACAACAAGCTGAGAATATTTGCAAGGCACACATGAAGTGCTAATAAGCACTAATGAAATATTTTTCTCTGTCATCCCGTTTCCCACGGACGACAATAAAGTTTTTACGCTACCTGTTTTAGTAGCTAGTTCCAGCTATGACTTGCCTCTACCTGGCAGCTTAGATACATTTATTTGCTAGCACAGGGAGAGCTACCTCTGGATATGTAACAGCAAACAAAACCTGTTAGCAAAGCGCTTAATCTCAGGGGCGCTCAGAGGCAGGAACGGAGTGCAGCTCTCCGCGCAATGACACGGGCTTTGCAGACAGAGCGGCGGCGGGGGCAGGCGGGCGAGCAAACGTTGTACTTACCTGCCCCCGCGGGGACCCACCCGCCCGGCACCGGGGGGGTGGGGGGTCCCGTTCAGGCGGGGGCCCCTCCCCAGCCCGCCCGGCCCCAAAGTTTTGCGGTGAAAGTTTGCGCGTCGGCGCCGCTGCAGAGTCGCCTCCCGGGAGC
>WAAD01023303.1:14497-26169 GCA_013389945.1 Fregata magnificens | reverse complement strand
CGCGGCGAGCGGCCCCCGCTCCCGGGACCGGCCGCCGGGGGTCGGCCCCGCTCTGAGAGGGGGGCTGCGGCTCGGCTTGGGAGCCCAGGGCTCCGGAGCGTCCCCCAAAAGTTGCGGGGAATGCTGAGCCCCCCGCTGCGGCACGGTGCGAGGCGGCGCTCCGCAGAAGGACCAACTTTTCTGCTGATTCCTCACCCCCCCCCATCGTCACACAAGGGGGATCGGGCATTCGGGGCACGTCTCCAAAATAAAAAATTGGCTAGTATTGCCTGTGTGTTTTCAAGCAGTAGAGTGCATGATTGGGGCAGACCGCAAGTCTACTTGGCATGCTGATAACACTTCGGTTCACTGCAGCCAATAAACAAGATCGTGTAATTTCACCAATTTAAAAAAAGGGAAGGTCTTGCACTGACACAGACCTTTTCCTAATCTCCCCCACCCTAAGAGGGGGAAGAAAGTCCACCTCCAATCCTGCTAGAAGATTGAGAGCCATCAAGTTGCTGTCTCGTGACCCCCGTTTCTGTTTAACTACCCAAAATCCAGGTGACTTCCATGAGACTGCTCGCTGACTTCAAGCAGTGCTTCAGGCAGGTAAGAGCTAAGCATGCCAAACCTGTCTTTGCAGAGGTGCAGTAGGGTCCCCCAGTCCTGACTGGGAGCTGTTATGAAGAATAATAATGCTTTTTCCTTTTTGAAGCGAGACGTCCTGCAGCTGTAGAATGAAACCCTTGGTATTGAATATTCTGGTAAACCGGTGAAGTTCCAAACCCGTCACTTTCAGTACTGGAGTGTCTTCTCTGTTCTCTTTAAGCAAGCAAAACTTTTCATGAGGCTGATGTGTTAACCTACATGCTCGTGGGTAGGACAACTCTGCATTTATCTGTTGTTAACACAAGCGTAGGTTTTGTTTGTTTCTGTATAAAGAATAATTATAAGAATAATTATTAGAACTGCAGCTTTAAATTAACCTACAAGTGACTGAGGGTTGCTGTGTGGATTAGACTAATATGGTCTGAAGTTCAATAGGTTTTATGGTTGAGGAGCAGGACCAGGTAAGTGGTTGTATTTGTGCGTGTTCTCAGAAGCAATGCAGGTGCTACGGACTGCTTTCAGTCACCTAGTACAATTCCTATGGAAAGATTTAATGGCATCAGGAAACCAATACATGCTTCTTTACTAAAATGAGTCTTGTTTACATCCGTTGCTTCATTAAAAGGAGTTTTTTCTTTGGAAATATATTGAAAGGATCACGAGGAACTAGTGACTTTAATAGATTAAAATGGCCAAATCAAATGCAAACCATATTTTCTTTGACACATTATTAATTGCGTATAACATGTTGTATGCTGTAAAGTGCATTGATAACAAAACGTAATTGCTATAACAACATTGTGGTCTGCTATGTAACAAGGGAGAGTGAGGTAGAAAAATGTTAAATATGTGCAACTTGGCTGGGTGGGAAGTTACGTTGGTGATGTTGATGTTTGGAATTTCCTGACTGCTCTTGAAATTTTAAATTTTTAAGCTCTGGTTTTTTTAAAGGGGCTTTGTTGTTTCAGGATTTTCAGTGGGTGAGTGAAGGATGCTCACTTTGTTTAAACAGCTCACTCCTTTGAAAAGAAATCCCTACGTATTTTGTACAAAATATTTCATTATTTTTGTCTTACGGAACTCTAACAAAATTCTCTTAACTTGACTTGCAAGGTTGGTAGGTAGTAATCTTCTGTTATTGCCAGTGATAAAAGTTGTGCAGGCTAGATGGTGTCTTCAGTTACACTTTGACACAACCTTCTTATAAGCAGCTCCTCAGGTGAAGAAGTTGCTGAGGTGTCAGCAGGACTGGTGTACCAGTGGGCCTGCGTGCTGGGCGTCTCCCTCTTTGGCACCAGCTACTGAAATACTGTCTGTCTTGGGGTGAGAGAGAAACTCATCACTGCACTGCCCTGTCTCTACTCAGCCCCTGTAATGAGGCCTGCCAGATTGTTAACCATTCCCCCCTGCCCCCTGACCCCCACCCAGCAGATTCCTATGGACAGGAAGGGCTACATTATAGGAATTTTGATTTGGTTTGGGGTTTTTTTTGTTGTTGTTGTTGGGTTTTTTTAATTTATTTCTACAAACTTTCTCAGCAGCACTGAGTTTGGTTATCTTGATCTCGTTACACACTTCATTCAAATTTCTGTAAGGACTTTGACTTCACCCAACTATAGTACTCAGCGTAACTTGCTGGAGAGAGAAAATAGCAAACATTGTATGTTTAGTCCTAGCAACCACTGGAATAAACCAGAATGAAGAGTAGCACTGCTTGATATGAGGAAGTATGCGAGCATTGTTAAGAGCTGGAGCTGTGCCTTGCGCTAGTTGTTGTGAAGCAAGAAAGTTGAGATGTGGGCAGTCGAAAGGCGATCCTGGAGGATCACCTACGAGTGAAGTAGGACACAAGCTAACAGATGAGAAAGGAGGGAGGAGGGGGGGCCTTGAGGGAAGATATCCTTGCCTCCTTCCGCTGACTGAGCTGAAAGTAGCCTGGGCCAGTGTCCAACAGGACATTCCTCGGTGCAAAATTTTCTTGCCGTGATACTCCAGTGGAGGCATCAGAAAATGTATTGCTTCTTGGGGTAAGGAGGGAGGGAAGAAAAAAACATGTGTGGGGTTACAGTAGCTTTCTGTGTCCTTTTTTTCATTTTGCTTTCATTAATTCAGTTGTGTCTAAGGAGATGCTGAGCGGGTGGGAATTTGTGGTAATCCACAGTAATATAAATGCTTTGACTATTATAGAGAGCATCGGGTTTTTTTCATCAGTATTCTGCTGGATAACCACTCATCTTGATCATTTTTTTTTTAGATGAAGGAAAAAAGATGGAGAGGAATTAAAAAGAAATGTTTCTAAATAGTTTGAGGCAACCTAATGTTTTGCTTTTATATGTTTCTGATTTTGGAACTAGATGATGGTGAGGGTAATAGTGGCAAGGAAATCTTAAGTTAGCCAAACATACTGTGACCAGATGCCATTGGTTTTGTGTGATCTGGAATAGGAAGAAGCCAGGAATGGTACCTGCGTGCTGGAGGTGCCTCTCCTCAGCTGCAGGTGTATTTGCTTGCCAGGAAGAGGAAGGTGGACGATGTACTGAAATGAGGGATCGTGCCAAAAGCAGGAGATGCACTCTTCCCCATTTGTGGGTGGCTGTACTATTTCAATTGCTTGTGTTGGCCCTGTACAGGAATGTGCCTCTTTGAACTGGACCCAAAACACAACAGGGAAAAATGCAAGGATTTTACTTTAGTGGAATGTGGATTCCCAAAACTCTTAAATTTGACAATGGTATTAAACAATTTGGCCTCAGAAGTGAATGATTATAAACTTGTCAAGTTGCTAAATTTTTGCTGCAAAGAGGTTTGTGTTGTCATCTAAGGCATGTAGTGTTTTTGTCTGCCAGATTAACTGTTTCTTCATGATGGATAAGAACAATGTGTAGTAATTGCTCTCCAATACTCAAAAGGACTTGAAATTTTGGGGGGTGTGGGTCACTATGACATATTCTGTGAAGGCTTGAGTTGAAACAGATGGGACACTGGGGTCCATACTTCCAAAAGAGATGGGGGGTGAGGTTGGGCTAAAGAAAGAACTGAGTTCAGCATAGGTGAGAGGGACACAGCAGTTTCTTAACTAAACCACATTAGTTTCCCCGTAGCAAGCCTGCTTGACCATCCTGCTGGATGGTCAAGCTATCACCCGGTGGAGCCATGTTGCCCAGGACCGGGAGCAAAGAAAGATTTACAGCTTAACTAGGGATGCTGAACCTCTGTCTGGATACAGCTGATCTCTTTTGAAAATACTTAGGTTGAAAGTAATTGCTTGCTGGCTCTTCCTTCACAGCCACAAGAGAGCATTCATCTTGATTAAAGAATATTTGCAGGTATTTCCTCTTTGCCAGGATGCTAGAGAGTGTTATCCATGACCGTTGCTTTTTAATACCAAAGGAGCAAATTTGTCACTGTTGTGTGGCCATTTTTCAAGTTCTACTAGAAGACTCATAGACACAGACTTTTTTTAATGTTGCTATCATTTTTTTCATATGTGGGTTACAAATCACTATGTTAAATAAATTAAACTACTTATTTAAGCTGAAAAGCCTTTAAAATCTTATAAGGTAGCAGGATAGCCTCAGATTTTGGATGAGTTTGATGTATTTAGAGTCTAACCAGTGCTAAAATAGGTAGTATTAATTAAAACTAATGTTAGCCTTGTTTAAAACTAATCTTAAAACTTAGCCAATGCATAAACAAAGAGTACAGTTTCATATAAATTAAATTTAAATAAATTAAACTAATTGCAAGCAGCATGAAAACTCTTGATACAAAGATAATGGTAGTGACTGTGATGATGGAGTAAATTGGCTTTAGGGTGTGTTTGGTAGGTTAAAAAAAATGCACCTTGAACTGCTGTTTCCTTTTAGGAATTTCTATCCACTCAAAACTGAAACTACCCTAGTAGAAAAACATCTGTTTTCTTATTCACAGGTGAAATTACTTGGAAGTACTCCTGGTTTTACTGTGCATCTGAAAGGTGATGTTGCAGGGCTTGTAGGTGGTGCTGCACGCAACCATGATGGTGTTTGGGCAAGGTCAGCTGTATATCCTATGCCATCATGTGTCATGGATGCATGGTATTGCTAAAGGAAAAACCATCGGTACTATTCCTGGGGTAAATCCTTTGTGGGCTGTAGTTTGATTAAACCAGTCTTTCCTGACTTCTTTTGGCAGTAAGGTCCTCATTCCTTCTTTCTGGAGCAGTTTTTAGCTGGATGAGCTTTCTGAATGTTACTGTGCAGGTGTGTAAGCCCTCATGGTGGTGGCAAGAGCTGGGCAGTCAGGGATGATGAGAGCAAGTGGCTGGAGAGAGCAGCAGTGCCAGTCTACACGTGTCAGAAATGTTCATGGAGATGTGGTGTGAGATACTTCGCTTTCAGCATCATCCCTGTGGCCTGAGAAAGCTTTTCGTGTCCACTCAAGGACACTGGTTTTCAGAAAGGAGGGCTGAAAGTGCGAGAGTTTTGTGTAGTCAGAGATGGTAACGAGTGACAAAACCACAACAGTGGACTTATTTGGAAGCACGCCACTATTCATTGTGTGTGTCTGGATTGCCCGCTTTTTTATTATAAGAGAGAAAGTTATGAATCCCAAACAACTTTTCCAAAAGAAACTGATTCCTGCTTTCTAGTACCTGCAATTTAATTTGTTTCTTTGAAAGATACTCATTCAGACCTTCATGTCTTATTTGTTTGGCTTTTTTTTTCCTAATCCAGATGCTGTCAATGAACAGCACAGCTTTTGTCTGAGGGAAAACAGAAGAGATTTCTATTTGCTGGTCCTTTGACTAATGGTTCTTGAAGCATTGCTTATGCCGGGAAGCTTCTGTCTCATCAGCAGAGTGATTTGAGAAGTCATGTAAACATTTGCTGCAGGACTGAAGTTAGGTGCAAAGACCTAAGTAAACCTTTTAGGGTTAGATAAGGAAGACTGCAAGTCTGAGAATGCTGAGGGCACTGTAGGAAAAGGTGCAAGTGATAACAGCTAATGAAAAGCTGGCTGAAAGGAGGCTTCGCTACCCACACCCTTGCAAAAGGCATTTCACAGAGAATTCCCCAAGTGTTTTCTTTGGTTTTGCCTAGTCTTCACTGCTTCTTTCCAATCCTGCGTATCATCACAATAGCTGCGAACAGGTACATGTATATAACGTGTAGGAAATCCCACCTCTGCAGAATTAAGGCAGAAAGAACTAGATGGAATAAAGCACCTACTCACCTTCCTTCTATGTTCCAGGTTCAAACCAGATACTTCATGACCCATACAAAAAAGACTTCAGACAGAACATTTATATTCTGTTAATGTCTAACTATCTGTCTTCTACAGAACAATTACATATAAAATGATTAATAGTTAAACTCTGGTTTACATTTTCTGCAGGCAAGTTTGTGCTTCAAAGAAGTGTATAGTTTTAATGCCATGGAACTGGAAAAAATTTCTGTAAAGTTCTGAACACAGTTTTGTTGTTCTTGAAATCTTTTGTCTCTTTCTAACGTAGTTACTTTGTTCATTCAACAGCTATTTTTAATGGGAGTTCCTGCTAAGCCTTATGTATATGTATATTTTTAGAAACTCAGCAATTATAGATGTAACAGTGCTGAGTTATTTAAAAATACAAACTTGTGGAACATGCAGTACTTGTACATTTCAGAATAACTGTTAAATGCCTGCTTTTTTTTTTTTTTTCTATTTATTTGGATGCATGTGTACTTTAGCTCTGTTCTTTTAATAGATTTCTCTTTCAAATATTTTTCAGTAGGCTGTCTTCCTTTAAAAGCTGGAGTTCTTCTTTGCATTCTTTGCAGTAGTTTACTAGACACTTCTATCAGATATGCACTTACAAGGGTGTCCATTGTGTTGAATTTTAACACTTTTTCTTTTGCTGTGCAGGCCAGTTTCAACAGCTGCTTTTCAGCTTCTGGTAATGTGCTTTCAAAGTGAACGTGTTCTGATTTAGGTTAAGGAGTTGGCTTTTTTTATGATCCACAGTGTCTTCTATGTTCTGTTGTTATAAACTGAATTTTATGGCCCCTTTGTGGCAGGAGCAGGGTATCAGGTAAATTACTTCCTTTTTCTAGGCCCTCTGCTGTGCAAGAAAGTAATCTTTTTGGTAAGGTTTTACATTTGATCTCATTTCAGTTGAACTTAGTGGCAAGAATCGGGTTCTTGACAAGTCCTTCCTCTGTTGCAAAACAGCTGAGTAAAAAGATGACCCGTTAATTCCTTTTCTGCTGCATTGCTGATATAGTCTTATGCTGACATCCCCTAACCCTGCAAAACTCAACTTGAATTCATGTTTGAGGGTAAACATCAGAGTATGACTTGCTGAAGCATAGGCTGAACCGATGCCGAGGCACTGCGAGCGGAGTTGTTGTGTTGTGGGGGTGACTGCAGACATCCTTCCTTGGGTGCGCAGGGTCATGCAGTGCAGAAGCAGAGGCTCCGGGTTCCCCATCAGAGGGGGGTGACAGCACTGGGGTGCAACCCGGCCACCTGGGGGGGCCCTCCAGCTGCTGCTGTAGCTTCTCAGCTGTGATGGTTTGTGGGCAGTGGTGTGCTGGTGTGATATGCGGGCATCTCGTTTGGGGTGTCACCTCACTCCATTACGCCAGCGGGCAATGTTTGGCGGCGTGGAGGTGGAATGGTCTCTGCAGCCACTTTGAGAAACACTTCTGCTTGGAACTCACCCAGGGGCAGAAAGATCGTCGAGATTGTGAACAGGAATCTAAGCATTGAACGTAATAGCTTGTAAGAGCTCCAGCTTGTATATAGTATGCTGTTTACCCAGTCTCTGGTGAAGAATAGAAATGTAACACAAGAACTAGCTCCATCTCTTGTTATTCCAGGTTGATGTCTCATGGGAAGATACTGAAGAAGATGCAGGCACACTGAAAACTTCAAAGTGAGCCATGCGTCCTTCTGAAAGCTGAAAAGTAACCCTCTGATAGGGTCATGAACCTAAGACAAGTCTTTGTGTCTGTACTGATGTTTGGAGTAGCTGGTCTACTCCTCTTCATGTATCTGCAAGCTTGGATTGAAGAACAACATACAGGTACAGTAGGTTTTCTTTCTTTCTTCTTTTTTTTAATACAGGTGCATCCATTACTTCAAAGATGATTGTAAAGTCTGTTGAATGCATGTGGACAGTTGGGGGGCGTCCCCCTGTTTGGCAGTAGAATGGCATTGAAAACAGACTTGTTTTAATTGCTACACTTCATAAAAGCATTAAGAAATTTCTTGAGTCACATGAAAAGATGCCCCCAGCTGCCTAATCATATTGTATCAGCTTCATTTGCAAAAGCAAGTGTTGCAAACGCATATTGTGCATGCGTGAAGCCAAGCAAGTCCAGTTTAGAAATAATTCTGTATGATGATTTTCTGTGGGTTTTGTACATTTTATTTTGTGCGGCAAAGCAATTTTTTGAAAATTACTGCTATATCTTGTAGATAAAAGTGGTCTTCTAAGCAACGATGGTCATGTGGAATCATCCTATCCCATTTTTTTTTGTTGTTTCTTTGAGACGGAGTTAGATACTGGATTTACAAGACTTTTTTTATATGTAGCATCAGAGTCATATTGCAACTTCGGGTAAATCTGTGTTAACATTGGCTCAGAATTACACTTGTGAGTTGAATTTCTGTTGTTCCCCATTTACCACATTTTGGTTTGCACCACAGGTCGATCTAGATTCCTTTATGGATGAAACTAAACCAGGCTATTTACCCCCGCTTCTAGTGGGTGCTCAGTTCACAGGACCAGTCTAGAGTTAGTCTGAAGTAACTCCCCCTGAAACGTGTATAGGGTGGATGTCAGTAAGATTCTTGACACCCACTATTTTGCTCTGCAGATCCACTTCTGTTGTGCCACGTTACTTGATGGCATATCCTTGATTTTAGCTGTATACTTGTTTGGGTTTGGGTTTGGGGTTTTTTGTTTGTTTGTTTAGGATTTTTTTCCCCATTAACAATACAGAATGTTCCCAACTTGTTAAGGAGTCCTGACTTTTATGTCCTCTTGTCTCTATTGCTCAGCTTCCATTTCCTCTATGAGACTCTTACTTTATATTATGCTGATACCATTGTGAAGAAATACATCTGTAAAACCACATCAGTCTTCTGGCTTTATTGATCTGTGCTTTTACTCTGTATGAGCTGCTAGGCTCCGGTATGTTTTAGAGAGCAGAGGTGGTGGTGGTGAGGGGGGATGTAGTGCATTATTCCTGCAATTTTTTGACACTGACCTTGAGGTTTTTTTCAACTAAGTGCAATCATCACAACATTAATTTCAGCTTGTTAATGTTTCTGGGCTGGTCCAAGGTATTTACAAGCTTGTATTAAGAAAACTGTTAAAAGAGGTAGTACAGGCACCCTTTGGGAAGGTTCCCTTGTAATCAGCTGTTGACACAGGGGTGCCAGCAGAAACAGAGCGCGCTGCGGGGGGAGTCTTCCTTGAAAATCCCTACTGTTGTCAGGAATGTTAAGGGCAGATATCCGTGCTTGTAAGGTAGTTCAGGAATGTAGATGATGACTGTAGATTATTCAGATTATTGATTTATTTACTTGCTGACATTCTTCACATTCCTTGCATCTTTTCTTGTGCTGTAATTAACCTTTCGTTCCTTGCAGTGCTCTTTGTTACTATTTCTCACTGGTTTTTCCACTCCTTTCTTTTGTCTGTATGTATCTACCATTAAAAAGAAACAGGAAAAATGTAATAAAGGGGGAATTAGAACATACTGTGTTCTTTTGGGCAACTAGATGCTTTCTTTGAGGTTTTCTTTGATGTATTGCTGTAAACTTCTTTGAGAGAGAGGCTTCTTGTACATATATGTCATTTCCGTGTGAAAACATTTCCATAATAAAATGGAAACTCTCGGAGAATAACAGAATCGTTAGTGAGCTTAAAGCGTGACTGCAGTTGAGTGCCCTTTTATCTCACGGGACTGCTGTTGCGACAGCACTTCAGCAAGATCCAAAAAAATGAATTTTGACATTCTCTATAGTTGCTAGGTCATGCACGTTGGAAAGAGCATGGCGAAAAATCATTCTTTGGTGTCTGCTCTTGCTTTTTCTTCCAATTTAATATGTAGAGAGCCATTCTTTTTTATTTCAAACACCTGTATCTCCTCTAAACTTTCTGCAGCTCAATCCTCTAATGTTCCCCCCGTATGCTGCTTAAGAGTTGGTACAAAATAAAACATATTTGCATATTCACAATATACATTAGTTTAGTTATGGCCATTTGGACTTTTTTTTTTTCCCCCTCTTCCTCTTCTGCTGTGTTTTTCCTATTGCCATGTGTTGTGCACTGTGGCTTTTTTGGGGCTGAGCTGTGTCTGGAGAATCCCAAATTGACAAGTATCTTTACAAGGTTTTTATGTGCTCCTTTAATCATATTACTAGTCGCACAGCTGTAAGACAGCTAGTTTTAATCTGCAAGTGGCTGAGCGTGTGATTTGATGTTCTATTAAGAAATGGAAAGTGCGCCTCGTTCTTCTCAACCACCGTGCTATGAGCCTGTAGAGACAAGTGTTCGTTGTAGGCAGAACTATTTTATCTTCCACAGTGCCCTGCTCAAGACCTACAGCATTCGCGTTTGCATTTGGTTGCTGAAGGATGGAAAGCTGGTTGTGTCTGAGTTTAGGAAAGTATCTGTTTTGCACCAGTGAGGTGCTGCTGCTTACCACCCCATTCCTCTGAATATCTGACTTGGAGCCTTTATAAATCACAGTCAGCGGAAGAGATAGTACATTTTACTTGATTGTTGTTTGTCATGTTCATACTTATTTCTCAGGCTCTCCTAGCTGTGGTGTGAATCATTCCCAATCAGATGTAGATTTTTGTGGGGAATCAGCAAATTGTATGGTAATTTACAATTTCCTTAGTAGCGTTTGTCCTACTATATTAAAGTCAGACTATTTGCTTTCACACTCGCCATTCTCATTGCCACGTTTTCTCTTTCTAGCTGTTCATAATTTTTCACACTAGACCTGATGCCTCTTTTCTTACATAGTTTGACTTCTTTCTCTCTTTTTGGCTCTCTTCTTTCTACTGGCTCTTCGCATCTCTGAGATCTCAACTGTGATTTGATTTGCCTGTTTGTCTTATTTTCCTCTAGACCTGATCTTTTCTAAGCATGTTTTTTTCTGGTTTACTTTTGCAAACTTCCCTCATCACTCAAATTTATCCAGCCCAGGAACACCTTCCCTAATCTTTCATCCTGTCTGTCTACTTCAGATGCACCCGCAGGCTTGGCAGCTGGATGCGTTTCTCAGTGCAGTCACGTCTTCTGCTCCCTCCCACTGTGCTTGGACTCTTCAGATTATTTCTCATCACGTTCATCATCCCTATACCTTAAAAAAGAGAAAATCTTTCATTTAGAGATGTCTAAGAAACAGCTGCTAGCTACATGGTGGTCCTCTCTGATGGCTTTTCAGAGATATTAGCAGACTGAGAGAACAGGTGAGTTTCTTGGTTTGGCTCTGTGCATGGAGCGTATAAAGACAGGATGATATATCCCTATTTAGATGTAGCAGAGCCCTTCTGTTGGGTGTCTTCAGTTCACTTCAGTGGAGTAGTGAGGAACAGACTTGTCAAGAATAGTCCGACATGAGTGTCAACACATACAGACTATCTGGCTGAAAACTTCATTGGCATCAACATTGATAATGTAATATATATGGAGCACTTAAATTTCTCCATATATGAATATATTCACCTATTTATAAATTCATCTACATAATTGAAGCTTGATGTGAATTCAACTAAATCCTACCGCTTTACTTGACAGTTCTCCATATGGTCTTGCATTCTTCAGTGAAAGCATCAAATATTGTGGCACTGATTAAAAAGCAATTATTATTTATTACATGCTTAGTAATTTCCAGCACTATTAATCTTATACAGGGGAAGCAAACTGCTGGGTCTTCCAGAGTTGGTGTTGAGTTTTATACCATGAATCACTTGAATTTGGGGGGTGTGGGATGCAAAGGACATTTGCATTTTAATCCCACTGTGTTATAGATGTGAATTGGAGTTTTAAGTTAGGGATTCTAATTTTGTACTTTAAAAATCTTCTTTTGGGG